>OX359269.1:22657516-23257516 GCA_947179155.2 Hedera helix | reverse complement strand
TTTCAAGTATTGAAGCCTTACAAAAAAATAGTTAAAAGTTTACACTTCAAGAGGTTTAATTTCTAGTTGTTATTATAACAATTTCAATTCATAGTTTTAGCTAATTCGAGCATTTATAAGTAGTTGTAATGCTCAAATTATTTCATTTATAGTATAAGAAATCACTTTTACAAGCAGTTATAATGCTCAAATTATTTCATATATAGTGTGAGAAATCACTTTTACAAGTAGTTATAATGCTCAAATTATTTCATATATAATATAAAAAATTACTTTTACAAGCAGTTATAATGCTCAAATTATTTCAAATATAGTTGACGAAATCACTTTTATAAGCAGTTATAATGCCTAAAATAAAAACTTAAAAGATTAAATTCTTATAAGTTAAAATTTAACTAGTTTATATAAACTTATAATTGTGTAGGATTTACGAAGAACGTTAAGCCTTAATATTATCTGTAAAAGATACACCAAGGCAAGTCTTCTACCCTAAATATATGTTTACAAGTTTTTTACTGGATTTATGCACTTTGTGTAACAACGTGTTATAAATCCTTGAAGTGAGAGTTATTGCTATTAGTTTCAACATAACTTGAGAAATAAATGCATATTCATGAAATATTAAACGGTGATTCATTATTAAGCTTTTAGTCAAACCAAATTATTTTGGTACAACCTCTACATGTGAAATAATTCGAGTTGAAAAAAATTATAAACACTACTTATGATTAGTCCAGTGTAGTATACGTTATACATAACGTAGGATATTGTTAGGTTGATTACCTATTGATATCCACTAATAGTCTCGGAGTCGAAAGACATACAAACATTAGTTCTTGGTTTAATTACCACTCAATTTTGCTATGTTAAAATAATTGAAAAATACCTTTGTTGAGCTATGAATCTTTTGAATTCATATTGGTGTGAGTTCACTTATATGTTATGGGTTTAGAGTTGTTGAGCATTTGTATGCCCACCCTTGTGAATAATCCCTTATTTACAGACAAACATGAGAGCTCTGGCTCTAATAAGAAAGGAAATAAGAAATGCTTAGAGTAATTATCACATTTTATTAATTGCTTGTCCATTTTGTTATAGTTTTGATGACTCACGTAATACGGACAAGCAAATCATGTAACCAAATATTATATCAATATTATTATGTTTCATCTCATACTCTTGTTATCTCTTTACTTTGATTAAACTTAGAATTGTTAAACATTAACATAATATTGATAAAGAACTATGTATCTGAATGAGGATATTGAATAAAATTGTAAGTGATGTAAGAACAGAGTTTTAGCACCAATGAAATATCAGTATGAAGAGATATCTTTATAAAGTTATATGTCTGAGTAAGGGTATTGAATGATATTGGGAGTTCTGTAAGCACTGAAGTTACACTAATGAGCGCCGGTAAGATGCCAAAATTATCGGAATGCACCACTCAGTTCTGAGAATAATCTTATCATTAACACTGTGAATCTTTGATATATAAAGTTATAGAATATCTAAATCTTAATGTGAAAATGGTAGAAATGAGTATTAAGTCCCTCGTATCGATTACAAGGACTTAGTATGAAATGATGAAAGATCTTTAGGAATTAAGATGAGAACTTTGTTTATAAAAATGTTGGATTGAATGAGGGTGTTGATAACATAGATATTTCATGTTATTGTTGATACTCTGAAATTCAGTTTGATAAGGTTTATGAATAAGGGAATCATTTATAAACTTAAAGATTTAACATTTATAGTGAGCACCAAGTCAGTTATAGAAAGTATATTGATTTGATGGCGAGACATGATGGTATCAAAATTGTAGATTATAGCTCTAAGGTAACAACTACCTTAGGATATAATCGGAGGAAAGTAAGAATAAATGGACTTGTGAAGAGTGCATAGACAATTAAAAGACAAATAAATCTTAAAATCTTTTAAATATAAAATGTTTTAAGACAATTAAAAGATAATGAATAAATCATAAAAAATTTTAAACATAAAATATTATTTGAAAGAAATATACTAATTAAAGTTAAACTCTTTTGTAGGATTGATGGTGCACTAAACGGGGTTGATATTGTAGAAATGAATGCTTAAAACATGGGCAATATGAACGACACAGAAAGTGATATGAGTGAAGGGATAGTAGAAGATCATTATGGATACAATCCAAGGATAAATTTTGCTGATATATTTGATGATGACAGTCTAGACGATCACCAACATGATATAGAGCTCTTAGATGCTGTTAAAAATGAAGAAGAGGAAGCTCCTGGTATAGAGCACATTATCCAAGAAATGGAGGAAGATGGGGTGTTAGCAAATCTAGTTAGGGAAACAAGAGCAAACATGCAAGATGCCCTAGACAGAATTAAAGTCTTAGAGAAATATTGAATAGATGAAATAGACACAAACTCTCGCCTCAAAACTTTGCTAGCCATCAAAGAAGCAGAAAAGCTTCGACTACAGGAAGAGCCTGAATATGAAAAGGAGCGCTGCCTGTCTTAATGGAATCTTTCACAAGGATGTTGAAGGTTTTCCCGTGGTAAATAATGAATCGAGTTATGAGATCAGCAGATCGATTGTATCTAGCATGTTAAGCAAAGCCTTTAAGGAGGTAAAAAAGCGTTAAAAGACATTAATATTTAGGTTATGTTTATGTGTGTAATATTAACACTCCCATTTTGTAAGGCATGTTAATAGTAGTAAAGTGAATTATTCAGTCAAATAATAGTAGTTAGTAATGTGTGGAAGTTATGAATTAATATAAAGTTTGTTTATGAAATATGTTGTGTAAAATTTTTCTTTATGTTTTCATATTTATACTTGTCTTTTATTTTCTTTCTTTTTTTTTTTTTTTAGAGAAATGGCACCACTAAGAATAAGAGCAACGACACATGCTAATAGTAGTAGTGAGAGTGTTGAATAAGTACTAAGTGAGAATCAAAATCCTAACAATCCTATGCAACAATTCGTAGATATGTTATTAGGAGCCTTAGATAATCGATCTCTAAACACTACACCCTAATCGATCTCTAAACACTACACCCCAAACACATTAAGTTATATTTAAGGATTTTTAAAATATAGGACCTCCTGAATTTAAAGGGACTACTGAACCAATCGATGTCCAAAACTGGGTTACTAAAATTGAGAAGGCTTTTGACGTAGCCAATGTTGGTGAATTCTAAAAGACTAAATTTGCTGCCTATCTGATGAAAGGCAAAGGGAACTTCTGGTGGGAAGGCAACAAATCTAGGGCGGAAGAAGGCCTAATTGCTTGGGAAAGGTTTAAGGAAATATTTTTCTAGAACTTCTTCCTAAGAAGCATGAAAAATCGGATGGAAGTTCTGTTGGTTTGTAAAAACATGGCATACATATAATCAAATTATATAAGCGCAACGGAAGCAAGTAAAATTAGATTTTAAATTTTTTTTCTACAAACCAATAACCAGGATCTTTCTTATACGGCTATTATTAAGTGAAAAAGAATAAAAGCTTTATACTTTTGTAGAACCAAGCTTCCACGGGTACAAGTTCAACTCCATTTAATCTTTTGCGTTCTTCTTCAAATTCATCGATTAGATTCCACGGATCAATGTTAGCTCCCTAAGTGTGAAGCCTCTAGAGGTGATCCACCAAGAGATCTATGAATTAAAGAAGTGGATTTTTGATTTCTCCAAACCATAGGTGGCTAGCCCTAATTCTCTCTCTCTCTCTCTCTCGAACTCTTTAGATGTAAAGAGTTATGAAGTACTCTATCTATTCTTGTGATGAGTGTGTAACTTTAATTTATGATAAGACTCCTCTTATTTATAAATATAATCAACCCTCCTAAACTATTTAGGACTAGGGTTTTAATTTAATTCCCAATTCAAATAGGAACTAAACTAATTAATTATAATTTTTGAACCATTTAGGAACTTAATTATTTAATAATGATACTATTAGTTATTAATTAATTCCTAAATTATTTAGGAACTAAATAATAATAATAATAATAATATTACTTCTTAGTTAATTCCCAAACCATTTAGGGACTAAATAATAATAATAATAATAATAATAATAATAATAATAATAATAATAATAATAATGCTCTTATTAATTTATAATTAGTATTTTTAAAATACTAAATTATAAATATTAAGCTATTTAATTTATTCTATCACCATAGTATAAATTAAATATACTTAATTTATTATTACGATTATGCCATTCACTTTTAAAATAAATATTACTCTTTTGTGGTGTGACTCTTTAGATTCTTCATATTAAACTGGTTGTATAGTAAATAAATTAGAACAATTTTAATTCATTTATTACGAATTAAATCTTTAATTCAGAATAAATATTTATTCCACAATAAGGGTAAGCCCCCTTAACGATTAATCGATATTTCAGATAATATAGATTTTAATATTTGATCGTTAAAGAACCTTTCAGCATATAGTTACCGTACAATTCAGTCATTCTACCACATAATGTCCCAATCAAATATAAGACACGAAATTTCTGTCAAGTCTTATTTATTTGATCATATGCATTTAAATTCATAAATGCATAACTCTAGTTAATGTAAATTAGAAGCTCCTTTCTAATTCTATTCAACCCTGACCAAGGATTTATGAGTTGTCACTTATTGAATAGCATAAGACATTCTCTCCCTTTGCTGAAAGTGGTAGATCCTTTGTTAATCATTTACCTATCTCCATATGTACGTTATTATACCCAAGTATATCATCTGATATACCAACAAGCCTTAAGGAATATGTCAAAGTATAACTTAGTACACACAAGATATTATGATGATCTCAAGTCCAAGAATCACTTGTACGACTATCAGAGAACGAAATCCTATTGACAGACAAGTAAAACTCTATTAGGTGTTCCTTTAGCGAGTCATGTTCAGTGAACATATTCTATAATAAGCACCTACATACTTGCTTTAGTGTTTCTTCACAAATGATTATGAGATCAATCATCCTCATCGTAAGAGCAACCAATAGTATGTACCAATCTATCCAGATCTACTATCCCCTTTTAGTGATCCAATGATTAGGAACAATTTTAGTTTTGAGCTATCTTGAATTTAGATATCATTAGCATGATCCTCATTATGGTTCTAAAAGCATGATTCAAAAACCATGAGTTTATCCATTTAATTAATTTAGCTAATTAATCATGAATAAATAAATGGCTTGATACTTTTATTAATAAGCGAATAAGATTACAAAGTATATGTATTTCACATCAAATGTGATTGGCTTGAGCGCATACTACTTTCAAGTTTGGTTCTTAAATCTAATGCAAAGGGACATGATTGTTTCCCAATATGCATCAAAATTTAATAAGCTCGCGCATTTTTCTCCACATCAAGTGGATATGGAGGAAGGCAAGACAAAAAGGTTTGAAGAAGGGTTGAAACCCTGTATCCATCGTAAGGTTCCTATGCTTCAAATAGAGAATTTTTCCAGATTCTTGAAAAAGCCGTCATTGCAGCGGGCGACAGTGATGCTTACAACAAGTTTAAAAAGGAAAATAACAAAAAGATTTAAGTGGGGGGGGGGGTCAAGTAAAAGAAATAATGGTGAGAAAAATAATAAAAGAAAATTTAATAGTAGGGGAAACATCCAGAAAGAGGGAGACAACAAAAAGAAAATAGAACCCTATAAGACATATGGTAAGGGCCACATTGGGGTATGTCTTAAATAAAAAAATATTTGTTACAACTATAAACAAGGACGCTTAGCAAACAATTGCCCAAACTCAAAGAAAGACACATGTTTTAACTATGGAGTTGTGGGACATCAAGCGAAGATGTGCCCAAAGAAATGAGGAGATGCTGGAAGAAGCAAGACAAATAACTTCACCCCAATAACTACCCCGGTAAACCCAAGTAGTTCGATGGCAAGGACTTTCAATATGTCAGTGACAGATGCAGTTACATCTCAAAATGTCATATCAGGTATCATTTCAATCAACACCATAAATGCTTATGCGTTATTTGACTGGGGTGCTACTTGCTCGTTTGTTTCACATAAATTTGCTAAAACATTGAACATGCCTATTGAAACTTTAGAATTTCCTTTAAATATAGAAATTATGAATATGGAAATAATACCTGTTAATTATTCCTTAGAAAGTGTTACATAGCAATTAAGGGTCACGAGTTGAGAGTAGATCTTATTCCCATTAAGTTAGGGGAATTCGATGTAATTATAGGCATGGATTGGTTAACCAATAACAAAGAGGTGATTGATTGCCAACGAAAGTGTGTAAACCTTTTGACAACATCAAAGTCAAAAGTAGTTTTCAACGAGAATCAAGTACAAAGGAAATGTCGTTGTTTGTCAGTAATCCAAGCGAAGCGATTACTTTAGAAAGAATGTCAGGGGTATTTGGCATATATCATAGATACTCAACAAAAATGGTTAGATATAGACCAAATACTAGTTGTTAGGGAATTTCCAAACATGTTTCCCAATGACTTACCCTATCTTCCACCTGATTAGGAGATTGAGTTTGTAATCGACTTAGCACTCGGAACCGCACTAGTTTCGAGGACTCCATATAGGATGACACTTGTGAAAATGAAAGAATTGATGGTACAGTTCCAAGAACTATTGAAAAAAAAAGTACATTCAACCTAATGTTTCTCTTTGGGGGCACCTACTGTAATATCCTGCATATTTATGAGATTCGAAAATAGAATCGAATACAGCACTTGTGAAAATGAAAGAATTGATGGTATAGTTCCAAATACTATTGGAAAAAAGTACATTCAACCTAATGTTTCTCTTTGGGGACACCTGTTGTAATATCCTGGATATTTATGAGATTTAAAAATAGAATCAAATACAAATAATGGGTAAAATGTAAAACCTAGATTGTAGGAAAGAAGTGCGTAGAGGAATAAATAAATATTTAACCTAATTTATGTATTAGGAATTAAATATGAGTAATCATGAGCTACGAGAATTAAAACCTAGAGTCGGTTAATATGAATATTATGTGGTATATTAAGAGCAGGGTATTTATACAGCGTGTAAGTAAATACAAAATCACTAATCATGAATATGGAATGAAATATGAGGAATAAACTTTCTATAAATGAAAAGATTATGAACTTTTCATAAATGAAAAGTTTCCACAAAAGAAAAGTATAGAGAAAATGAGAGATAACCATTTTGCCCTATAGTATTTTGTAATGACTTTGATGTCCTAATAATTACCTAGAGACCATATTACCATCGGTTGGTGAAGTGTAATGACAAGTTTTCCCTTGGTGTGAAATTTGATTTAATTTACCCAAATCCTAATTCATTTTAATGTCTAAAGCCAAATTGGTGTATGTTGTATTAGTTGGCCCAATCTAAATTAACTAGAAGCCCAATAGAAAATATAGAAAAGTCCAATAATGGAATTAATACAAGCACAATGTTTAAATACTAACAATGTTTGTAAATAATTATTGCGGCACAAGCTACTAAGGTAGTAAGCCTAATAAAATATAAGTGTTGTAGCCAATATGTTAGATACTTATAGGAATACTTGCAGGAGGTGTAAGTATTGATAATACAACTCAATGAATTAAATTAAACAAGTCCAAACAATTTGAATTGATGTGCCCAATTGATTTAATTGTTGAAAGCCTAAGGGAATTTACTAGTAGCCCAATTGGATTTAAAAAATTGAGTCCAAACAATTTAGTATGGGAGCCCAAATAAAAAAAAAATATTGGTGATATATGTAGAGAATTAACCATTGTTTGGTTAGGATGGTGAACCTAGGTTAGAGCCTTAACTATATATGAGTTAAGTGCTAGTACATGTAAGGATAATGGTAGAGACTTAACTAAGGTGGAGTTAATAGATTCACCATGGTTTGGATGTAGTAGGGGGTTAACCATACATTGGTTAAATGGTGGATAAAATTGGGGGGGGGGGGGGGGAGCTAGATGATTTTGCACAAGGCTCAATGCAATGTCACATTCCTTAATTGGTAGATCTAGTTTTTAGTAGAGAATTATCTCTACATTAGTTAATTGTTGGGAGAAGTGAATTCACCCTAGGTTAATTGTTATAAGGGAATTAACCATACATGAATTAATTGATGGATGATTATTATAGATACAACAACTATGTATTTATATAATTTACAAAGATATAATTAGTAAATAACCATGGGTTGCATGTTTGTAGAGGATTAACCGTACATTGGTTAATTGTTGGGAGAAGAGGAATACGTTGATAACTAACTAAGGTTGAGTGAGTTTTGTCCTTGAGTTAGATTTTAGCAAGTTAACTACACCTAGGTAAAATGGTGAAAATGTGTGGACAAAAGAAAGGGTGAATAAGATGAGATGTAACCTTGGGTTAGTTGTTAGTAAAAGTTAACCCTAGACTAGTTAAGTGTAGAGAATGAGAGATATACTATCTTTCACCTACTCACATTTTATTAGTTTATTTTCATTTCCTAAGTATTAGAAAGGAAGAGAAGAGAGAGAGCTCTAGAGAAGAAAAGAAAGAGAAGAAGAGTGAGAGTTTGAAAAGCTTAAAGAAGATGAAGATGAAGGATCATCAAGTGCATGAAACTCTCATCTAGTAAGGAAGAGAATCAAACTATGCTTCTTAAGGTTGAAAAGTATTCTAACTTAGTTTTATTTAGCCTTTGTTAGTTAATATTTGTTTGATTTAAAGTTGTTATGGTAAGAGAGGTTAAAGTTGATGGTGGAAAAAGGGGTTTGATGGTGAGCTTAGTGTTAAACCACATTTTGTGCTAGAAAATCATAGATCGATGTTGGCTTAAAAGAAACCCCTTATATGGTCGATTAGTTTCAAAAATCTATTTGCTTATGTTATAGATCTACAAGTTTTATAGATAGATCTAAAGTTTTGATAAATTCATATGTTGGTAAAATGTGATTTAGTCACATGTTTTACATAAAAGGTTATTAAATCAAATATTTATTATGTTTTAATAAAAACACTAGTTTTAACATTGTGTTTTCAAAGGAAATCAACTTGTATGGTTGAAAATGTTTAATATCTATGAGTTTTTATATAGATCTAAAGTTTTAATAAATTTGTGTTTTGAAATAAATAAGTTAAAATGGGTTTGTGATGATTTTTCAAAAAAACTCTTAATGTCGATTTTAAATCGACCATCGTTTAATCTTTTAAATGAATTTCAAATGCGTTTAAAGCTCATGGTTTTGTAAATTATAAGCCTAACAAAATATAATATAATTTTTGAACTCAATATGATTGTTAATGATCAATGGAAGCAAAAATGCATGAAATTAGTTTGCATTATGTGCATATGAGCGATTTTTAGTAAATTTTTGTTTGCAATTTGAAAATTTGATCTGATGAAAAGTTGTAGAGGAAGAAGTTACCGATGCGAGAGCAAGGGTCGAACAGTCCAATAATTAGGGCTTTTTTTGAATTTGGCTGAGTGCCACAGCGGTGGAAATCACTACCGCAATGGTCAAACATTCTATCTAAAAAGTGTTTCTGCTGTCCGGGTTTGGTCGGGTTTTATTTGAAAATTTAAGTTGAAATAAATGTAAAATAAATATATTTGTATAATAAACCAATATATATAGAGTCTATAAAGTGAATAATTGATATACAGATGTTTAAAATAAAGAATAAGGTTAAAACAATTAAAAAGTTAACTATTTGTATTATTTGAAGATTTTTAAAATGTTATTAAATGATTAATAATATTAATAAATGATTAAAATATTATTAAATGGTTAATAATATTAGTAAGTGATTAAAATGTTATTAAATGGTTAATAATATTAGTAAGTGATTAAAATATTATTAAATAATTAATAATATTAGTAAAAGATTAAAATGTTATTAAATGATTAATAATATTAGTAAATGATTAAAATGTTATTAAATAGTTAATAATATTAGTAAGTGATTAAAATATTATTAAATGATTAATAATATTAGTAAATAATTAAAATATTATTAAATAATTAATTATATTAGTAAGTGATTAAAATATTCTTAAATGATTAATAATATTAGTAAATGATTAAAGTATTATTAAATGATTAATAATATTAGTAAATGATTAAAATATTATTAAATAGTCAATAACATTTGTATGTGGTCAATATATTATCAAAGATTGATAATATTATGAAATGCTTGGCACGTTATTAATCCAAAGCATTAAGTTGTGTAAAAGAAAAAAGTTTAATTGAATTAAACTAAGGCAAAGAGCCCATTAGTGTCTAATTATTAGGCCAACTATTAAATTTAGGTCGTACGAAGAACGTGTAGTAATGGTCTGACGCCCCCAAAATCTCTACACCTCATGTAGCAGATTAAGTACTCACACTGACTAATTAACTATAGATATTTCATAATATATAACTTCTATCCATCCCAGGTTCACTTAGATGACTAATTAAGTACTCACGCTGACTAATTACTGTGTTTGGATACCCTCACTTAGATGAATAGATTCATGTATTATGGATATCTCTTTCATAGCAATAATCTCTATCTATCAGGAGTTCAGAGTATTAAGGATAAAGATTGTCCCTGGCAACAGAGGAGCCCATTCCGGTTAAGGTAAATTTCGTGCTGTCGCTCATTATGGGGAACCTTAGTGCGTACGGAACTCCCAATATTAAATACTCTCATTTAGATGTATAGTTTGTATAGATACTGTAACTAATCAGTACAACATTCTAACCATCTAAGAATATAAATACAACGCAATTGATATACCAAACGATGACAATATATTTCATAACTTTAAGTTCGGTTACATATATTCCAAGTTTAAGTACTTTATTACATCAAAGTCTTAAAAGACTTACACAAAAACAAATAAAAGTAATACAACTAGTCTAATAAGGTCGTTTCTGTGACGCCCCCAAATCTAGGCCTACATAGCTCAATTTGAGACGCCATAAAATACATGATTTCTAATACAAACAGTAAATAGAACAGAAATACAGAACCCAATAATACACAACTAAGCCTTCATTATTATTGCCACACTATATACAACATGTGAAGACTACAATAGCTACCTCTTGGACCGTCACTCCATTCCCCTGCTAGACCCAGCTATTCTCTCGTTTTCTGAAGAACAATGGAACAAAAGAAATGGTGAGTTCAAATAGCCCAGTAAGAAAATATCATGACTAAGATAATGACAAATAAATTATCATTAGCCTTCAACAGTTGAGTTCTTAATTGGATATAATAAACAATAAGCTTTATATCAAGAACTGCAGTTAAATTCTTGAACAAAGTTTAGATCAATGATAACAGCGGAATGAGCAATCCATTAGAAGAATAATGTCAACTATGATGTCCACTCTCTTCTCTTTTTAAGAAAAATATCATCAACTTTTATCACTTGAAACACTACTGGTCATGTTAATACAATTTCACAGTTCCTGGTCATAATCATGCAAGTCAATAGTTCATCTTTGCACTATGGGCCAAAGATATTCAATATAGCGCCAACGGTCATGATTATACCAGTATTCAGCCTTTGGTTATAATCATACCAAACAACAGTTCATCTTTGCACTATGGGCCAAAGATATTCAAAATATCACCAACGGTCATGATTATACCAGTATTCAGCCTTTGGTCATAATCATACCAAACAACAATTCATCTTTACACTACGGGACAAAGATATTCAAATAGCACCAACGGTCATGATTATACCTGTATTCAGCCTTTGGTCATAATTATACCAAACAACAGTTCTTCTTTGCCCCCGGCCAAAGAGAACATTCACCACGTGCCCTTAAAAGACACAACAATTATATCGCCTTTATCTTATCATCTGTGCCCCATGCCACAAATATTCACAACAACATGGTTCTTGATGATTAGAATAACAATAATGATATAGATGATGAATCAGAAGAAATAGTATGATCAATAAATAGCGAAAGTTTATGATCTTTCTTTGTGCAGATTCAAATAATGTCCAAATTGTCAACATGATGTGGACTTAAATTCAAGAATGATATTCAAGATCCACAGTTCAGAATAACGGTTAAGATTCAATAAAAAGATTTAGAAAAAAAAAAGGAAGGCTCAATTGAAATTATATTAGATGAAGCGAAAACTATTAAAGAGTATATAATCATTTCAGGAAACTTTACCAATAAGAGACAAATAATAAGAGTACTTCACCAAACATGTGGTAGTCCACGTAGTCAGGTTATTCTCAGAAATTAATAAGAAATGAATATGAAAGGTTATTCACCAAAATGCGGTAGTCTGCGTAGTCAAGTTATTCCCACAAATTAATAAGGAATGAATACGAAAGGTTATTCACCAAACATGCGGTAGTCCGTGTAGTCAAGTTATTCCTATAAATGAATAAGAAAGGTTATTCACCAAATATGCGGTAGTCCGCGTAGTCAGGTTATTCCCATAAATTAATACATGGAAATAAATGAAACATCTTACGAGTAAAGAAGAAACAATATTATTTTCGAGAATCAAAGAATAATAATCCCTTACCGTAATAAGTTTGAATAATGGAAGATGAAAAAGATGGCATCCCTTACCTTGATATTGTGAAACAAATTTATGGCCGAGCAAATCTTTCCTTGTTTGTCTATGTAGCAGTAGAGAATCTGACTTTTGAGTCTTTTAGAGTTTTCAAAATCTCTTTATGTTTTTAAAATAATGTTACTCTCGAAAAGATACACGGCATAGACTCAAGAATAACTCAATTTGAAGTTAATATGAATGAGTTATGAATTTTCAAAACTAAGACTGAAAATAGTGACAAAAATCAAAATAGGTTACAATTTTTAGCATTTTAAGGCATGAAGATGATTTCAGATGACTTTTTCTCCTTTTTCAAAGTTGTAGAGGACGAAAAACTGAAAAGAGAGGCTTTCAATTCATTAAATTCTGATAAATATTGAATTTATTAAGATTTTTCGAAAGACTTGTTGTACATAAGAAAATTTCACTTGGGAATTAAAAAAATATTGCAAAAGATTTCAAAACTATGAATGACTTAGAATATAAATATAGTACTCTAACTGATATTTACCAATACATGAGGTAGCCTAGCATACATAAAGAGAAACTTACACTAAGAAATTTTTTAAAGAGTGGAAGAAAATTTATATAAGAAAATTATGAAAAATTTCTTAAGTTAATGCTTCTATTTATAGCCAAAATCCAAGATTCCTTAATTTAATCCAAACCATTCAATTTATTATCTTTAATCTATACCATTCATTTAATAAAACAACTAACAACTAACTTTATATATAAAACAACTAACTTTATATATAAATCCATTATCTTTATATATAAAACAACAAACTTTATATATAAAATAATTAACTTTATATAAATTAATTAACTTTATATATAAAACAATTAACTTTATATATAAATCCATTATCTTTATTTATAAAACAACAAACTTTATATAGAAAATAAATAATTTTATATAAATTAATTAACTTTATATATAAAATAATTAACTTTATATAAATCAATTAACTTTATATATATAAACAAATAACTTTATATAATTTATTATAATAAAAAAAAAACTTTATCAATTCAATTATTCAACAATAATTCTCAATTATTTATTATTATTACTAATTGTTATAAATGCTGTAAGAACCCGAATTTTTGGGATTATTTAATAAAATTAAATAAGAATTTAATTGATAAAAATTATCAAGGTTGTTCAAATTATTGGTGATATTTTATGTGAATTAAAGTATGTGATGAGATTTAATTAGTAAATTAAATTCGTACAGAGATCATGAGGAATAGTGGGGAATTAAAATAATTGAAAGTAAATAAATTGTTTAAAAATAATTTATTAAGAATAAGAGAAAATTTTATGTAAAAATACAATAAATTATACAATTAAATTATTATGAAAGTACATAAATTATTATTTAAATGATGTTATGTGGAAATGTGAGAAATATGAATTAGATGTGTGTATATATATACATTTGTATATATATAAATATGCATGCTTAATTTATAATTATAAAGTCCATTAATTATGGAAATTAAGGGATTAATAATTGAATTAATCCGGAAGTTAAATAAAAGTGAATGAGGAAGTTGGTAAAATTTGAAATATTGATTTTAGATTTAATTAATAATTATGGTGAATGTTTAGAAATGATTTAAGAGGATGAAGGAATTTTATAAATTATATACTAATAAAGTATATAATTTAAATAAGAAAATTAAAGTAAAATATTAATGGAAGAATAATTATATAAATTATATAAGAATAATTATATAATTTATATAAGAGGATTAAATTAAATAAGGATGGGAGAAAAATGTTATAAATTTGTATTTTGTGTAAAAGGAAAATAAGGTAATTATATAATTTATATAAGGAAAGTTAGTGAAAATTGTAAAGAAATGAAAATAAATGAGAAAAATAAATGTTTTAATTTATTAAAATTTTTGTTTATGTATAATAAAAATTTTATGATTTTTATGAGAGATAATATTTCGGAAACGTGAACATGTGTTGTCTAACTAACGAAGTGAAAAATTATGAAAAATAATTTTTATAAGTTATATGAATTATTTAATGAATTTTGGAGGTATAAATTACCTCATATAATTACATACATGTCATTATGCGTGTACAAAACTTGTCAAGTATTGTACCCAAAAGAGGTATTAATATTATTTATAAATCATGTTATGATTTTTAGTAAATTAAAATAAATATTTTATATACATTTATAAAATATTTATTACACGAAATAATTACGTAATGTATTTAAATATTAATTTGTGCATGCTTTGTGGAATATTCGAGAGAGGAAAAGCCGGTTGCGTTGGTCATTAAGTCGGTGGAATTGTTGTAATTTTCCAACATGATTAAATCTTTTGGTTATAAAAGGAAAAAGAGATAAGTAAAGAAAGGAAGGAAAAAGCCACAAAAAGAAACAAAACACAACTCTATCTCTTCTTCCTCCCAACCGAAGCCACCACCACCCATAGCCGGCAACCGCCATAGCCACCACCAAGAGGAAGAATTTTGGTGCTTTCAAAGAAGGATTTGCAAACATTTGGAAGGTATAAAAGAATTTTAATTGTTTTATTTTTGAATTTTGATGATAAAACAAAATTGTGGAAAATTTGTAAATAATTAGAATATTTATTCTAAATAATTTTAGGATGTATATATATATGAATTATGTAATTTTTGGAATGGTTTTGTTGTGGAAATTTGGATCAAAATGGTGTATTTTGTGTTTGGGGTGGCTACTGTTAACGGAAATGGAGAAGAAAGAAAAAGGGTCGGTCGCGCGTTGCGCGACGGCCATTTTTTTTTCGAATGCCGGGTACTAAACGGCGTCGTTTTGGGCGCTGAAAAGGGAAGTCGCGCCATGCGAGGCTGGGTTTTTGCTGACGCCAGGCCAAACGACGTCGTTTGGCTGGCGTAAGGGAGAGGGCGGCGACACAGTGAAATTACCAGTGTGCGCCTAGCTTTTTTAGATTATACCGAGCGTGTCATTTGGCTATGAAATTACGGATATACCCCCTGCCTTTTCGGGAAATACCAAATGTGTCCCTAAAGGCGCGGAAATTACCAAAATGCCCCCAAAAAGTGATTTTTAATTAAATAAATGTTTAAAAATTGTTTAAAAATTATAGAAAAATACAAAAAATACAGAAATGATGTTTGGGCATTAAATTTAATATTTTTGTAAAAATATTAAATATTGAGGATTAATATTTAAATGTTTAAATATTAATCTAATAAGGTTACAATTTAGAAAATGGTTAAATAAAATTTTTGAACAACCAAATATGCTAAATTTTATCCGATAAGCCGGGTTGTCCGTATTAAAGGTGTTGATATTAAGTTATATTAATATTTTACGGGACGAGGTTAATGTAATTAATCATTTAAATTAATGATTAGCCCAGAGATGATATTAATTAATTAAATTAATATCATAAGAAGATAAATAATTATTTATTAATCATTTTATGGCCATAGGTTGTTCGAGGAAGGGTTTTAAACTACCAATTTAATAGTTGGATTTTCAGGCAAGTTCTTAAGTCCTTAAATGATAAATGTTGACTGTTATGATATGATAATACTTGTTCAAATGCATATAAATTATGTGTTATGTGATCTGTGGATAATATGACAATTATGTATACTTTGTGCAATGATGTGGGATATATCGCTATAGTAGAAGCACAACACATGATGTATGACACACACTAAGCATGTCAAGGTATGTGCTACGTGAAGCATGAAATGTGTTAACTGTTGAACTTGCTGAGCCGTTGTGCTCATTACTTGCTTAAAATAAACTTTTGCAGGTTAAGAAAAGAATTTCAAGAATATCAGATTATATAGAGACGGATTTTCCAAAAAGGTTATGAACGTTAGTACTGAATGTTTATATTATGAGTCAATATGGATGATTTGTCAAGGTGACGTTAATATTTTGTATACATGCAAATTTGGTACGGATAGGACGAGTAGAATTAAAATATGAATTTTGATTGTTTAATATAGTTGGTATGAAAGAAACTATTATATGTTTAATTATGAATTATGATACAAAGAACATTTGTATAGATATGTATGATATTAAAATTTGAATGACGAGCTTTATGATACAAGAAAGGGGAAAAAAAAGAGTAAATGTTGCGATCCAGGGACTAGGATCCAGGTGTAAGGATTTTAAATATCTAAATATTTTAATACAATGATCGAATTGAGGAAAAAGAAAAATTTATACCGAAAAATTGAGTAATTAATGATTTGGAAATCAATTAATGGATCAATTATGGTGATTAAAGATTTATTAACGGACCGAAATTTGGACGTTATGAAAATAATGTATAATAAATACAAAATTTAAGGGAATAAAGTTGGTCGAATTTCGGGGTCGTTACAGTTGGTATCAGAGCTAGAGGTTATAACCCTTAGGAAAATGATACCTTAGGCTATAACCTAAAGTAAGAAAGAGTACCGTTAGTTGAGTGTTTTGAAAACTCAAGCGTACTCGTGACTCATGATTATATGGTGGAGCCCCTTTAGCGAATGGGCGACTATGGCCTAACTAGGACAAGCTCCTCAACCATATGATTATGGTAAGTTCCTGAGTCCAAATACGTGATAAGTTTGATGAACATGGGGAAAATTAGAGAGCTATAAGTTAAGAAATATTGACTAAGGTTAAGGAAATCTAATAATGATGAAGCTATGGTCGGTTTGCAGAGACTATGGGACTTAATTACAGCTGGTTCATGCATTTGAATCATTACAAGGTGAGTCATGGCTTTCCAAATATCAAGTGGACAAGCTAGTCACCATTTTTGTTTTAAGGAAGCCAATTCCCTTTTTGCTTACTTGATCAAAGAATGGCTGAGATTTTAGGGTTGTTTTAGTCATTTCATATGTTCATTTAAGGTTTAGGGTTTAACCCTTAAGGTTTGACCATTAGGGTTAGAGTTTTGTTACTTAGGTTTAGGGTTTACTAATTTGAATTAGTGTATCCTAATTTTAGATTAGGGTTTCCAAATTAGGTTTAGGGTTTTCAAATTATGTTTCATTAATTAAATTTTAGGATGTTTTATCTCATTTAATAATACATATTACAACATAGCTTTAACAATTAAAGTAATTACACATAATCCTAAATACAAACATGTTTAGCTATATGTTAATATTAAAATTTTATTACATAATTCCTATTAGGGTTTGGAATATTACAGATGGCGTAAGCAGGATTACCGCATCAGGTAAGTTTTTTAGTATTATATGATATTCTTGAGAACTTGATGTTATATGCATTGTTATTCTACAAGGTGGTATTAAATTGTTATATAAAGTAATATGGATGTTATATATATTATATGGAATCAGTGAATATGTTTTTTATGAAGTACGTAAAAAGCATAAAGTACGATTACATGAGAATTATGTACAAACTATGAAGCATAATTCAAATGCAGTATATAAGAATTGAGAAGCATGCGTAAAATGTCATACATAGATTTATTGCCAAGCATGCATGTTGCATGAACTAAGTGTTATGTGATAATTGTTAGATTTGCTGAGCCGTCATGCTCACTCTTGCTTTAAAACCAATATTTCAATTAGGTACGAATACCCGATATTTCGATAAAGAGTAAGGAATGAGCAAAGCATAATGAATCTGTCAGAAGTGATTTATATTTTTATAAGCCCTTTTTTGGGGTAAACAATGTTGTAAGTGGTAAAGGTCAAAAATCCTGAAAATGATACAATGATATTTAATTCTGATAAGTGTTTGTGCTTAAAACAAGTCTTGATTGTCCAGTATAGAAGAATTGTATAAAATAATTAAGTGTTGAATTGTGAGTCGTTATTTACTCATAGCCTTATAATTGAGCATATTATAATGCATATGATCTTGTGATTTAAGAGGAGATGTAAAGATTGCGATTTTGATGTAAATGATCAAAGGAAATAAAGATGTTATAAAAATTTAAAATTTATTAAGTTTTTAGCAGCATAGTATTGTAACGTACCGAGATCCTTACGTTCCTTAATTATATCCATTCAATTCTGGATTTCATAATCATTAATCTTAAAATCAAATTATATATTGATAAAGAATCATAACAGTAATCTCGTGCGTTAATACATAACCTTTAACCTTTAAAATTATATTTGACCATAATACGGTCCATAAATCTGTTTATTGATTTTACATTCCTTACTTGTCTCAGGAGCGTAACGTTCACTTACTAATCATTAGAACCTAGGTCAAACATTTATAAATCGTGACCTGGTCTATAACAATTTCATAGTCATATATATTATGATTTACATAACATGACCTGTGAATAAATTTCGTCAATAATTATTCAAAAATGGCCCTGTTTATATCGTACCATACATAACCCTATCTGCTTATAACTAGTCCATACATACGAGTTTATTACATATACAACTCGATTAACAACATTATAATAAACTAACTCTTTATATCATTTCTCTGGATAATACATACTTACCATTCAATCTCTACAGATTTATAAAATATTCATTCACTTGTTAACGACCAAGTTTATAATTAAAACCTAGACGTTAATTATATATACCATTATAGGTTTATATTTATCTGCATTACACGTAAATACATATAATAAATTTCGTCACGCTTATCAAAGCATTTATCTCTCTTTACCATTAACTGCACTGGAACCTCTGGTCTTCTCGTACTTTACCAGAAAATATTAGTTCATAGCAAGAGTGAGCACATAGGCTCAGTAAATCAATCAGATAGCACCTTTTATGCCAACAGTTTATGTCCATGCATTATGCATCCTTTACTTTACTATGCTGTACATAATGTCATATATTGCATTTAACAGTTAGAACACGTAATGGCATGGAGTGCACATTTCAACTCATTTACTATCACATAGTTCACATATAACATTTATCACAATCAAGTCTGAAGAACTTGTTTGATCTACATTTACCTTATACTTAACCTTTACCGCCTCGCTTGGCTTTCCTATTATTTCCTTGCCTCGAGTTGCTAATCTGAACCTTCTCTGTCAACATTGCACTTATATGTCATTATAATATCATAAGACATAATATTACTTCTCAAACTTTATCCATAATTGCTTAACCAATAATCTCTATTCATTTCACTTTTGATGTATTACACCTTATGTAGGTTAGTAATTCATCCTAACTCGTTACCGACATTTTCAAAACGGATATCAATATTTGACTAAGCTTTAGGGATGTTACATTATGTCATTCATTATCTCATTATGCTTTAACACCCTTTATAGAGTCCATTTTGATCTATTTAGGGTTTACATAACCTATCATTATCATTTCACATCAAAACATAGTTTTTTGGAAGCATAAAAAAATTTCAAGTGAAGAGCAACTGCGCCCCGGCGCCTTCAGACCTCGTTAGCCGCGCATTCTTCTCAGCCAATGAACAGTAGACTGCGCCCCGGTGCAATGTCTAGTACAAAACACTGAACCCCGATGTAGTCAGCAGAACCAGAACACTTTATTTTAGCTGCTACTTTGCTGATTTTTAACTCCGTCAATATACGTCCAATTAAGTCCAAATTTGGAATAGTACTAGGTCTTACTATCTAGAATTTTATAAAAAAAACTTACTTGCCTCATTTGGCTTCTCAAAATCATTGATACACTAGCCCGTAGGAGGGTGTTCAAACTTGTTTTCAACTTCAAACTCAAATTTTACCAACTTTGTGATTTTTGGCCATTTGCTTTAAAACTTCATTCCAACACTTTAAAAAGTTCATATATATCATATATGATATGCTCAAACCTTTAAAATAGTTAAACTTCGCACAAGGCGGGTTTTGTCCATAAAAATCCATTTCGAGTCGAAACGATCGATTTCGATCGTTTAAATCGTCATTTCATTCAAATTTCAATCCGTTGATTATCAAATCAACCTAAACACGTGTAATAACATAAAACTAGGTCGTTTGACTTCATTTCACTTTTAATTTCTCAAAATTGCCAAAAATCACCTATGTGTTGGATTTTTATTAACTTTACAAACTTTTTCATGAAAACTTCATTTCAACTCTTATACTTCACTTGGCCTCTTAAACTCCACACATCTCATAGGCTACCACATACACATTTAACAACTTTGTAAGTCTGTGTAACTTCTATATGCATATTCTAATGCACTTTACAGATTATGATTACGTCTATACACAAAGTATAGCTTAATATTGTAACTTCTATCACAAAACATACATTACAACCATTCATAAATCTTTTATGCTATCTATCATGAAATTTCTTCATGTATTAACCATGATTAATACTTTTGACTAGGTTTTCATCAAGACTAACAACATAAAAGACATAATCATCCTTTAAATCATGGTTTCTAGCTTGTGAACATACATAAATAGTGTGAAGCCCCCAAATTCGGGTCTCAAATACCCGGATCCGGTCATCACGATCCAATACAAACATCCACCTCTAAACAATATACAATAACTAAATGTGGAATAATAAACATATGTTGTTCATTCAAAAGGTGTTACTAGTCCCAAGATACGATAACCTTACACAAAAGTACGCAAATACCCTTAATAAAGTACTTAGAGTTTATATTACATAACAAATAATTTAGTTAACTAAAAGGCTGCATCCTGAAGTCTATCACTTCATCTTTCCCTTACCCTTGTTCTTCCCAGAAGTCTCGGGTTGCATTGCAATAAGGTTTCATGATATAGCAAGGGTGAGCAACTAGTTTAAATAACAACAAGAAACAATATATCATGAATGAAAGGGAATAGCTGAACAATTCAATAATATGAATAACATAAGCAGGAATAATGATTTATTTTTAGAATTAAGATAGTCAAATAGATTATGAACTATAAATATCCATTGGAGTTAATAGCAGGTTGACCCAATGGTAACTAAAAGAAATATGTACCCGAGGGGATCAGCCTCAGTACAATATATGTATGCATAACATTTAATTTTCGTGTTTTGTACTTAATATTAGATACAGGGTACTCCCCTATAATAAAGTGGTGTTCATAATAGTCTAAGAATCCGCATCTTCAATGATTTGGATAGCTTTTAAAATCTTTAACATAAATGTCTAGCCGAACAATGGTTTAGACCTACTTTGAACAGTTCTTTAAACAGTAGAAAAATAATTAAGTACAAGTCAAGGAATGTAAAATATCAAGTGCAACAAGTGCGAAATAACAACAATATCGATGTGGAATAATTGTAAAGTAATTATACAACTCAAAGCATGCTTGGAATTATAGTTTAAGCTTAACTAAATAATTTGCTCAATGAAATAAGTTTAGAGATAAGGAACTTGTCCGTCTGCTCTGCTACAATTAATGTCTAACTTTAACTAACTGGTTTTAAAAGACCTAACATTAATAAAGTTGGTCTAATAATTAGTACGGCGTATTTATACAACTATACGCTCACTAAAGAACTTATCTACCACGTATAAGTACAATACATAATTTACATCAGTCAAAATAATATTATTAACCTTATAGACCCTTAATCAAATTAGGTTAGTAATTTAATAATTTAGAAAATATTTTTCTTAAGTGTTGGACACTTATTAAACCCTTAAACAACTTATTACAATTGTTTAATTAAAACATAATTAAATTCTAATTATTAACTCAATCTCTATGTAATTACTATTTAATCTTGATTAAATAAAAACTAATTAATTAATTTTAGTTATTATTTAAAATAAATAATAACTAATTGTACTTACTTATTATTTAATAATAATTAAATAATAAATAATTATTGATTTAATTTTAACCTTCCTTTGTGACGACCCCAAATCCGGGTTCTTTAGCCTCGGGTTTGGTTCTCACCGTACAATACTTAACAACAATGAAATACATATATTGTATTCAAACTACGCGGAATAATACAAAAGGTTCCTTATATAAATGCTACACTTCCCAAGGTCTATTAACCTTAAATTGTAACATTACATATCTTAAGGGAAATACAAAAGATTTACAACAGTAATTACATAACCGCAATTTAAACTAGCATGTAATTACTACAACTAAGCATTCGCTTTCCCCTTGCCTTTGTTCGATTTAGAGCTTTCGGGATTGGCTGAAATATAGTCATGATATAGCAAGAATGAGCAACTAAATGGCTCAGCAAGTTTATAAACAACAATCATACGATATATCATGATGAAGGGAAATAACTTCAAGGTTTCAACAATAGCAATTGTGAAAGATAACAAGAATCAATGTTCAATAAAAGAAGGAATTGACTCTTTACTGCTGAGTGGTCTTTAATGACCATGAACTGCTACTAAGGTAGAACAGACATACAATGTCTGACTCCTTGTTAAAATAACGGGACACTTGAGGGGATCAGTCCTCTCATGTCCTATGTATATGCATCACATTTAGTTTTCTTGCGCGCTGTCGGGTCTCCGACAAATAAAAATCCCCTTTAACTAGGGTTGTTCTATCTCAGTCTTACTGTAAGAATCCGCACCAACCAATGGTTTGGATAAGCTTTTATAATATTCAATTAAATGAATTTAACATGCATTTGTCTAGCCGAAACAATTAGCTTAGACGTTCTTAGACAGTTTGCAAAAGCACTATGTGCGAATACAATAATCAATAATGATGTGAAGTAATTTTTGATAATTAATTCACTCAAAGGTCTGTCAAGTAACTACGGGTGTAGAATACTTGCTCAACAATAATTGAAATGTAAATACGGTTGAAAAATATCTGCAACAATAAATACAAGTTTAAGGGTAGAAAACTTGCCTGTCTGCACAGCTACAATAAATGTCTAGCTTTAACTACTTGCTTTGAAAGACCTAACATTAATAAAGTCGGTCTAATAATTAGCACGGCGTATTTGCATAACTATACGCTTGATAATGAACTTATTTACCACACATAAGTACTAACACATAATTTCCATTAGTCAAAACAATATTATTAACCTTATAAACCCTTAATCATATTAGGTTAATAATTTAATAAGTTAGAAAATATTTTTCTTAAGTGTTGGACACTTATTAAACCTTTAAACAACTTATTATAATTGTTTAATTAAATTTAATTTATTTTATTAACTCAATCTCTTTTTAATTACTATTTAATATTGATTAAATAGAAATTAATTAATTAACTCTAGTTATTATATAAAATAATTAATAACTAATTGTACCTACTTATTATTTAATTATAATTAAATAATAAATAATTATTAACTTAGTTTTAACCTTCTTTAATTTAATGTTAATCAACCAATAATTAACCAAGTAATTAACCTTACTTATTATTTAATTAAGGAAATTAAATAATAGTTTACTAATCTTAATCCTCTTTAATTATTATTTAATGTCAATTAAATAATAATTAATTATTTAATTAATTTTAATTATTATTTAAGGTTAAATAATAATCAAATCATTCTTATTTATTATTTAAATTAAATAATAAATTATTACTCTAATAACTTAATTTCCATTAATCGTTATTTAATGCTAATTAAATAATAATTAATTACCTAATTATCCTTATTTATTATTTAATAATATTTAAATAATAAATAATAAATTTATAAATTTTATCTCTCTTTACGTATTATTTAATGGGCATTAAGTAATAAATGCTAATTTATCATCTTTATTTATTATTAACATTTAAAATAATAAACAAATAATAAATTTATTTAACTTAACCATGGTTTAGCTAACTAGATTAATATTTAAAATATTTAAATATTAAACTTAATGAAAAATATCCTCCCCAATATTATTTTTGTATTATAATTATTTTTGTTATAATTTTAATTTAGTTTTTAAATATTTAAATTAATTAAATTTAACCCGAATGGCATTTCCGTAAATAAGTCGAAATCTGAACCGAGGGCAGAATGGTAATTCTGCCAAGAAAAACACGGAGGGGCATTCTGGTAATTTCGCCGGAATTTTCCTACCGCGCATTGCGCGCGTTTCAGATTTTACGGCCCAAAACGGTGCCGTTTTGAGAAGCCGTAACCGGCTTCCGCGCATTGCGCGAAGGTTATTTTCTTTATGCGCCAAACGGCGTCGTTTGGCTCCGTGTCTGGCGGTGAATAGTGAGGCGCGCATTGCGCGGCCAGTGTAATTTTTTTTCTTCCAAGCAGAATGTGAACAGTGCTCCGGTACACACATTTTAAATAAAAATATACCATCAAGTAAGCTTTAACTCCTCAATAAAAATCCAAAAAAATTACCACTCACCTTATATTAATTTATAACATGAAAAAATTAATTTTTCATGATTTAATAACATATTTTTTTATAAAAATTTTTACATCACATAAACTACTATAAATCATAACTTTTTGTGTATAACTCCATTTTGAGTGATTCAAACTTTGTTTTTCTCATGATTTAATATTCTATAATATTAGAACATCAAACCTAAGTTTTATAAAAATATTTTTGGACATAAATTCCAAAACTTGTTTACACACTATTAAATACATATCTTAGCATATAAAATATACTAAAATACAAACCAAACATATTAAACTCAAGCATAACATAAATATTATAACTACACATTAATAACTATATTAACATGTTTATACTAACATGATGATTTATTTACTTTAAAAACAAACTACATTTAAAATAATCATTACCTTGTTTTAATGGCTATCTTTCTTTTTCTTCCAAAATAAGTTGTGAAGGAAGATGGCATGAATCAAGACTCCTTCTCTTCTCTTAGTATTTTGCTCTCAAATTTTCTAACCCTCTCAAATGCTCACACTTTGCTCTCTAGGAAATTCTCTAGCAATGAACTAACCAACCTAAAACAAGTGTAGGGGGTTTCTTTTATAGCCATCTACTAACACACCATTAACTCACTAATTCATCTATGTTGGTCAAATTAAAGGCTAATCAAGCTTACTATTTGATGGATTGACATGGTGATTGACTAGTTGATTGACTAGAGTTGTTGGCCAACTTTGATCTAGTGTAAAAGAGAAGCAATCTAGCAAATCAAGCAACATCAAGTGGGACCAAAAAAAAATCAGCAAAATGGTATTTTCCATGCCATTTTTCCTTTATTTTTCTAGCTTTTAATGTGTATTTATGCATATACAAATATATCTATACATGGGTTCAATTGTTGACCAATTTTGACTTCCTATTGGGCTCCATGTTGGACTTAGGAAATTAATATATTGGGCTCATCCATTGAATTGGTTTGGGCTCAATTTAATTAACACTTTGGGCTAGCATTTAAATAACTATGCTAACTTTAATTAAAATAAGCATTGGGCTTGTTTAATTAATTATATGGGCTAGTAATTAAATTAATTACATGGGCTACTAGGTTAATATCTTGGACCTAGTTTAACAACTCATTTGGATTAAAAATATAATCCAATTAGATTTGCCTTAATTAATTATACCCTTGCTTTAATTCTTTAATTAAATATATGCACGAACAAGTACATCTATTTTATTATCTAATGCACAATTTATTAGTACAAAAATTTTAAATTCATTGCTAATTATATATTAATTATAATTACAATGTATAATGAAATTCGTGGTCATTACATTCTCCCTCCCTTATAAGAATTCCGTCCCCGGAATTACAATTTAAACTACTCAAAAAGATTCGGATAGTTAGCCCTCATCTTTTCTTCAAGCTCCCACGTAGCTTCCTCAGCGTTGTGGTTCCTCCATAGTACTTTGACAGAATGTATAATCTTATTCCGTAATTTCTGCTCTTTCCTATCTAGTATCTGGACAGGAATTTCCTCGTACGATAAGTCTTTCTCGACTTGTATTGGCTCATAGGATATCACATGTTTGTGGTCTGGCTTGTATGGTCGCAACACTGATACGTGAAACACATTGTGAATATGCTCCAGTTCAGGAGGTAAAGCTACCTCGTACGCCACTTCACCCACTCTCTTTAATATCTCGAACGGTCCTATGAACCTCGGACTCAGCTTTCCCTTCTTTCCAAATCGGATCTTCCCCTTCCAGGGAGATACCTTCATGAACACAAAACTCCCAACTTCGAAGTCTCGCTTTTGTCGATGTAAATCGGCGTATTTCTTCTGACGGTCCTGAGCTGCTACTAGCCGAGCTCTTATTACCTTGATAATCTCTACCGTCTGTTGGACCAATTCCGGTCCCAACAGTCGGCGTTCTCCTACCTCGTCCCAACATAGAGGTGTTCTGCACTTCCTTCCGTACAATGCTTCGTAAGGCGGCATGCCTATGCTTGCATGATAACTGTTGTTGTATGCAAACTCAACTAATGGTAGATGGTTCTCCCAACTGCCCTTGAAATCCATCACACAGGCCCTGAGCATATCTTCCAAAGTCTGTATTGTTCTTTCACTTTGCCCATCGGTCTGCGGATGATATGCTGTACTCATTCTCAACTGTGTCCCCAATCTCTCTTGAAGACTCCTCCAAAATTTTGACGTGAAGCGCGGATCTCTGTCTGACACAATCGATACCGGCACCCCATGTCTTGAAACTATCTCCTTGATGTACAGTTTAGCCAACTGGTCCAAACTGAACTTAATCTTGATCGGCAAAAAGTGCGCTGACTTTGTTAGTCGATCCACAATCACCCATATTGCGTCAAATCCCTTCTGTGTTGCTGGAAGTCCTACCACAAAATCCATTGTGATATGCTCCCATTTCCACTCAGGAATCTCTAACGGCTGTAGTAATCCACTTGGTCTCTGATGTTCGGCCTTTACCCTTTGACAAGTTAGGCATCGGCTGACACATTCTGCGACCTCCCTTTTTAAATTCGGCCACCAAAAATGCTGACGCAGATCTTGATACATCTTCGTACTCCCCGGATGTATCGAGTATCTCGTACTGTGGGCCTCTTGCAAAATCTCTTCTCGTAGTTCAGGCACTAGCGGCACCCAAACACGATTTTCAAACCTTAGCAATCCCATGCTATCCTCCTTGAATTTGACCTCTTCCCCTTCGGTCATTCTCATCCTGATTCTGACACATTCTTCATCTTTGTCTTGAGCCTCTTTCACCCTATCTAGTAAGGTTGGGCTTGCTTCCACTTCCATTGACTCATTTGGATTTCTTACCTCCAACTCCATTCGAGCCATCTCTTGAACCAATTGTTCCTGATCTGTCAAGATGAACAATTTCTCCCTGCTCTTTCTGCTTAGAGCATCTGCTACTACGTTGGCCTTGCCGGGATGATATAGAATTTCACAATCATAGTCCTTGATCAATTCTAACCATCTTCGTTGCCTCATATTTAACTCCTTCTGTGTGAAGATATACTTCAGACTCTTGTGGTCCGTGAATATCTCACATTTCTCTCCATATAAATAATGTCTCCAGATTTTAAGGGCAAACACTACCGCAGCCAGCTCCAAGTCGTGGGTAGGGTATCCCTTCTCGTAATCCTTCAACTGTCTGGACGCATACGCAACGACCTTGCCGTTTTGCATAAGCACACAGCCAAGTCCCTTGTGCGATGCATCACTGTAGACCGTAAAACCTCCCGTATCGTCCGGTAAAGTCAATACAGGTGCTTCACTAAGTCTCTTCTTTAGCTCCTGAAAACTCTCCTCACACTTCTCCGTCCATACGTATTTCACCGTCTTCCTCGTTAGATTGGTCAGCGGTGTTGCTATCTTTGAAAAATCTTGAATAAATCTCCGATAGTAACCCGCTAACCCCAAGAAACTTCTTACCTCCGTCGGCGTCCTTGGTTGCTCCCAATTCATCACTGCTTCCACCTTTGCTGGATCTACTGAAACTCCTTCCTTGTCAATGACATGACCTAAAAATTGAACTCTCTCCAACCAGAATTCACACTTCGAAAATTTAGCATACAACTGCTCCTTCCGTAAAATCTCCAACACCAATCTTAGGTGTTCAGCATGCTCCTCCTCCGTTTTAGAATACACCAGAATATCGTCAATGAACACAACAACAAATTTATCCAAGTACTGCTTGAATATTCTGTTCATCATGTCCATAAATGCGGCTGGCGCATTCGTCAGTCCAAACGACATCACCAGAAACTCATAATGCCCATATCGAGTTCTGAATGCCGTCTTGGGTACATCCTCCTTCCTGACTTTCAACTGATGATAACCAGTCCTCAAGTCAATCTTTGAAAAGTACTTCGCCCCTTTCAATTGATCGAAAAGATCGTCAATTCGTGGCAACGGGTACTTGTTCTTAATTGTCACCTTATTCAGCTCTCTGTAATCCATACATAATCTCATCGATCCATCCTTCTTCTTTACAAACAGCACCGGTGCTCCCCATGGAGAAACACTTGGCTGGATGTACTTATTATCCAACAACTCCTGTAATTGCACCATCAACTCTTTCATTTCTACCGGAGCCATTCTATATGGTGCCTTTGATATCGGCGCTGTCCCCGGTACTAAATCAATCGCAAATTCTATTTCTCTGTCCGGCGGTAAGCCTGGCAATACATCTGGAAAAACATCCATAAACTCCCTAACTACTGGTATTTGCTCCATCTCGGGACTCACCACTTGTGTATCAACCACATGAGCCAAATACCCTACACAACCTTTCTTTAATAATTTCTTGGCTTGCATCATCGTCAGACAAGATGACTGTCTTGACGATTTGCTGCCATAAAATACGACCTTAGACTTATTTGGTGTCTTAAGGTGTATGCACTTCTTTTGACAATCAATTAAAGCTCCATGGTTAAACAACCAATCCATTCCAAGTATAACGTCAAACTCCCCCAAGCGTATTGGAATTAAATCTACACTCAACTTCTGACCCCTGATTTCAGCACAACAGTCTCTATGTACATACTCTACAGGAATCACTTCTTTATTTGCAACTTCTATGTTCATTGGGTTCTCTAGTTTTTGTCTAGGCAATTCTAACCGCTTAGCGAATTCATCAGACACAAATGAACAGGTAGCGCCCGAATCAAATAATACATAAGCATTTATATCATTGATCGGAATAATACCTGACACCACGTCTTTTGATTCGACGGCGTCCTGCACCGTCATGTTGAAAGTCCGTGCCGTTGGTTTGTTCTGTGGCACCGGCCCTCCAATGGTCAGTTTGGCGTTGTTGTTGTTGTTGCTGTTGCTTCCCCTATAGCCCGAACTCCCTCCGGTGTTCTTCTTCTTCGGACAATCTTTAAATTGATGGTCCATGGCCCCGCAGGCGAAACAACCTCCTTTCCTTTTTGGTGTGGGACAATTAGGAGCGATGTGCCCCTCTTGCCCACAGTTGTAACAAACATTCCTTCCCTTCATGCACTCCCCTGAGTGATTCTTCCCGCATTGACTGCATTTGCTTGCTTTCTTTGACTCACTGCCCTGAGGTGTCCCCGAACTGCTGTTGTTATTCCACTTGCGTTTGTTCGAGTTGCTACCCCCGCTGCTACCCTCTCTGTTTCCCCCATCGCTTCTCTTCTTGTTCCGTTCTTGATTGTGCTTATTCAAAGCTTCATTTCCACCCTCAGCTATGATAGCTTTCTCCAACAGTGTTGCAAAATTTGTGATCTGGAGAACAGCTACCCGACTGTAAACCCATGGTTTCAGCCCCTGTTCGAATCGTCTGGCGCGTCTTGCCTCCGTGTCCACCTGATGTGTAGCAAATCTTGCCAATTCATTGAACTTGGCGGCATATTCGGATACCGACATGTTACCTTGCTTCAGCTCTAGGAATTTAATTTCCATCCTAGCTTTTGTACTCTCTGGAAAGTAGTTTTCCAAAAATACCTCCTTGAATCGCGCCCACGCGATCGTTCCCTCCCCTGCTCTACTCTTATTGGCCTTCCACCAGTGGCTGGACTCTCCTTTCATCATGAAGGTAGCAAATGAGGTCATTTGCTCCTCCCTAACTCGTGCGACCTCGAAGACTTTCTCCATCTCCTCTATCCAGGTCTGTGCTTCTATAGGATCCGTGGTCCCTTTGAACTCGGGTGGTCCTATTAATTTGAAATCCTTAAAGGTTGCTAGTGGAGCGGCAGGGTTTGTTGCTCCAGTAGCCTCTGCGTTGCGTCCGCGAAATGCTCCCATTAGCATTTCTACGAACTCTTGGACAGGGTTGGGTGGTACCCCTCCGGCATTGACTGACTCTTCGACTGGTGGTGGGGGTAGTCGTTGATTTCTTCTCTGTGGCGGCATTTTCTGTATAAAGAAAATTTAATTAATTAAAGTTGTTTCAATCTTTTTACTTTCGTTTTGTAGCTTAAGTATTTTAAACTAAAGCACAAATAATCATCTTGACACATATAAACATAAACGAAAATGCATTTATATTCATATGCTAAAACACAGTGCGTAGCACTTTTACATCATATGCATACTGCTATAAATGCTGCTAACCCCGATAGTTAAAACAAAAGACGGGATCTAACATATCCCACAACTTCATAGAGTTGGGATTTACAACATACTAACCCTCTATCAAAACAAAAGTTGGGTTTCTACTGCATCTATGTACATACATCATAAATAAAGAAAATACAACTAACGGCGCATCCCTCGACGAACCGCATCGTCGTACTCCTCATCTCCAATAGCCCTGACCACACCCCTACTGATGGTGTGCAAGGTCTGGCCTTCCTCGGCAGGGTAATAGTGCACCCTACTCTGGATCCTACCAACTGATGAGCGATAGACGTAACTAAGTCTATCTATCCTCACCTTCTTCTCCCTAACCTCCTCCTCCAGCTCCATCATCTGCCCGTGAGCTGCATCACGCTGAATCTCCATATCTAGTCTATCCTCAACTGCCTGCTGCAACTGGCCCCTCATGGCCTCCCTCTCTGCCTCTGTCTGCTGAATCTTCAGCTCAGCGGCTATCAACCTGACCTCCATCTCGGCCATCCTCGCCTTCAGCTCTATGTTCTCGCCAGAGAACATATAAGCTGTATCTCGGTACTGATCCTCTGTCTGCTGGTGGATCTGGTTCTGCTCCTCAAGGTGCTGAACCCTCTCATCTAGCTCCTCATTAGCCGTAGTGAGAGTATCAATGATGTCACTGGCGACAGTGCCCATGCCATCAATATACTCAGCTGGCTCCTCATCCTCATCATCATCAGTATCAGCCTCCTCCTCACTGTACTGCCCCATAACTCCGCCCCAGACAGCGTTCTCTCTATCTCCCTCCTCGGGATCTGACTCTGGCTCCTCGATCGGTGCAGCCACCTGTGGCTGTACTGTATCCATGTGGATATCAGTAAAAATCACCTCCTCTACAGCAGTGCTCGACTGGCCTATCTCCGTCATCCTACAATAACATAAATAACACATGTTAGTACCGCAATAAAATATATTCATTGATGAAATGAAATGATATTTTATCATGTACATCTCGGCTCGATGGATTTTCTCAATCCAACTCCAAAAATACACAACATGATGAATCTCCCCGATTCATCTCCTAACGCACTCGATAAGAGTTTAGTACTAAGGTTATAACCTAGGTTTCGCAATCCTAGAGTTTCTAACCTACAGCTCTGATACCAACCTGTGACGACCCCAAATCCGGGTTCTTTAGCCTCGGGTTTGGTTCTCACCGTACAATACTTAACAACAATGAAATACATATATTGTATTCAAACTACGCGGAATAATACAAAAGGTTCCTTATATAAAGGCTACACTTCCCAAGGTCTATTAACCTTAAATTGTAACATTACATATCTTAAGGGAAATACAAAAGATTTACAACAGTAATTACATAACCGCAATTTAAACTAGCATGTAATTACTACAACTAAGCATTCGCTTTCCCCTTGCCTTTGTTCGATTTAGAGCTTTCGGGATTGGCTGAAATATAGTCATGATATAGCAAGAATGAGCAACTAAATGGCTCAGCAAGTTTATAAACAACAATCATACGATATATCATGATGAAGGGAAATAACTTCAAGGTTTCAACAATAGCAATTGTGAAAGATAACAAGAATCAATGTTCAATAAAAGAAGGAATTGACTCTTTACTGCTGAGTGGTCTTTAATGACCATGAACTGCTACTAAGGTAGAACAGACATACAATGTCTGACTCCTTGTTAAAATAACGGGACACTTGAGGGGATCAGTCCTCTCATGTCCTATGTATATGCATCACATTTAGTTTTCTTGCGCGCTGTCGGGTCTCCGACAAATAAAAATCCCCTTTAACTAGGGTTGTTCTATCTCAGTCTTACTGTAAGAATCCGCACCAACCAATGGTTTGGATAAGCTTTTATAATATTCAATTAAATGAATTTAACATGCATTTGTCTAGCCGAAACAATTAGCTTAGACGTTCTTAGACAGTTTGCAAAAGCACTATGTGCGAATACAATAATCAATAATGATGTGAAGTAATTTTTGATAATTAATTCACTCAAAGGTCTGTCAAGTAACTACGGGTGTAGAATACTTGCTCAACAATAATTGAAATGTAAATACGGTTGAAAAATATCTGCAACAATAAATACAAGTTTAAGGGTAGAAAACTTGCCTGTCTGCACAGCTACAATAAATGTCTAGCTTTAACTACTTGCTTTGAAAGACCTAACATTAATAAAGTCGGTCTAATAATTAGCACGGCGTATTTGCATAACTATACGCTTGATAATGAACTTATTTACCACACATAAGTACTAACACATAATTTCCATTAGTCAAAACAATATTATTAACCTTATAAACCCTTAATCATATTAGGTTAATAATTTAATAAGTTAGAAAATATTTTTCTTAAGTGTTGGACACTTATTAAACCTTTAAACAACTTATTATAATTGTTTAATTAAATTTAATTTATTTTATTAACTCAATCTCTTTTTAATTACTATTTAATATTGATTAAATAGAAATTAATTAATTAACTCTAGTTATTATATAAAATAATTAATAACTAATTGTACCTACTTATTATTTAATTATAATTAAATAATAAATAATTATTAACTTAGTTTTAACCTTCTTTAATTTAATGTTAATCAACCAATAATTAACCAAGTAATTAACCTTACTTATTATTTAATTAAGGAAATTAAATAATAGTTTACTAATCTTAATCCTCTTTAATTATTATTTAATGTCAATTAAATAATAATTAATTATTTAATTAATTTTAATTATTATTTAAGGTTAAATAATAATCAAATCATTCTTATTTATTATTTAAATTAAATAATAAATTATTACTCTAATAACTTAATTTCCATTAATCGTTATTTAATGCTAATTAAATAATAATTAATTATCTAATTATCCTTATTTATTATTTAATAATATTTAAATAATAAATAATAAATTTATAAATTTTATCTCTCTTTACGTATTATTTAATGGGCATTAAGTAATAAATGCTAATTTATCATCTTTATTTATTATTAACATTTAAAATAATAAACAAATAATAAATTTATTTAACTTAACCATGGTTTAGCTAACTAGATTAATATTTAAAATATTTAAATATTAAACTTAATGAAAAATATCCTCCCCAATATTATTTTTGTATTATAATTATTTTTGTTATAATTTTAATTTAGTTTTTAAATATTTAAATTAATTAAATTTAACCCGAATGGCATTTCCGTAAATAAGTCGAAATCTGAACCGAGGGCAGAATGGTAATTCTGCCAAGAAAAACACGGAGGGGCATTCTGGTAATTTCGTCGGAATTTTCCTACCGCGCATTGCGCGCGTTTCAGATTTTACGGCCCAAAACGGTGCCGTTTTGAGAAGCCGTAACCGGCTTCCGCGCATTGCGCGAAGGTTATTTTCTTTATGCGCCAAACGGCGTCGTTTGGCTCCGTGTCTGGCGGTGAATAGTGAGGCGCGCATTGCGCGGCCAGTGTAATTTTTTTTCTTCCAAGCAGAATGTGAACAGTGCTCCGGTACACACATTTTAAATAAAAATATACCATCAAGTAAGCTTTAACTCCTCAATAAAAATCCAAAAAAATTACCACTCACCTTATATTAATTTATAACATGAAAAAATTAATTTTTCATGATTTAATAACATATTTTTTTATAAAAATTTTTACATCACATAAACTACTATAAATCATAACTTTTTGTATATAACTCCATTTTGAGTGATTCAAACTTTGTTTTTCTCATGATTTAATATTCTATAATATTAGAACATCAAACCTAAGTTTTATAAAAATATTTTTGGACATAAATTCCAAAACTTGTTTACACACTATTAAATACATATCTTAGCATATAAAATATACTAAAATACAAACCAAACATATTAAACTCAAGCATAACATAAATATTATAACTACACATTAATAACTATATTAACATGTTTATACTAACATGATGATTTATTTACTTTAAAAACAAACTACATTTAAAATAATCATTACCTTGTTTTAATGGCTATCTTTCTTTTTCTTCCAAAATAAGTTGTGAAGGAAGATGGCATGAATCAAGACTCCTTCTCTTCTCTTAGTATTTTGCTCTCAAATTTTCTAACCCTCTCAAATGCTCACACTTTGCTCTCTAGGAAATTCTCTAGCAATGAACTAACCAACCTAAAACAAGTGTAGGGGGTTTCTTTTATAGCCATCTACTAACACACCATTAACTCACTAATTCATCTATGTTGGTCAAATTAAAGGCTAATCAAGCTTACTATTTGATGGATTGACATGGTGATTGACTAGTTGATTGACTAGAGTTGTTGGCCAACTTTGATCTAGTGTAAAAGAGAAGCAATCTAGCAAATCAAGCAACATCAAGTGGGACAAAAAAAAAATCAGCAAAATGGTATTTTCCATGCCATTTTTCCTTTATTTTTCTAGCTTTTAATGTGTATTTATGCATATACAAATATATCTATACATGGGTTCAATTGTTGACCAATTTTGACTTCCTATTGGGCTCCATGTTGGACTTAGGAAATTAATATATTGGGCTCATCCATTGAATTGGTTTGGGCTCAATTTAATTAACACTTTGGGCTAGCATTTAAATAACTATGCTAACTTTAATTAAAATAAGCATTGGGCTTGTTTAATTAATTATATGGGCTAGTAATTAAATTAATTACATGGGCTACTAGGTTAATATCTTGGACCTAGTTTAACAACTCATTTGGATTAAAAATATAATCCAATTAGATTTGCCTTAATTAATTATACCCTTGCTTTAATTCTTTAATTAAATATATGCACGAACAAGTACATCTATTTTATTATCTAATGCACAATTTATTAGTACAAAAATTTTAAATTCATTGCTAATTATATATTAATTATAATTACAATGTATAATGAAATTCGTGGTCATTACATTCTCCCTCCCTTATAAGAATTCCGTCCCCGGAATTACAATTTAAACTACTCAAAAAGATTCGGATAGTTAGCCCTCATCTTTTCTTCAAGCTCCCACGTAGCTTCCTCAGCGTTGTGGTTCCTCCATAGTACTTTGACAGAATGTATAATCTTATTCCGTAATTTCTGCTCTTTCCTATCTAGTATCTGGACAGGAATTTCCTCGTACGATAAGTCTTTCTCGACTTGTATTGGCTCATAGGATATCACATGTTTGTGGTCTGGCTTGTATGGTCGCAACACTGATACGTGAAACACATTGTGAATATGCTCCAGTTCAGGAGGTAAAGCTACCTCGTACGCCACTTCACCCACTCTCTTTAATATCTCGAACGGTCCTATGAACCTCGGACTCAGCTTTCCCTTCTTTCCAAATCGGATCTTCCCCTTCCAGGGAGATACCTTCATGAACACAAAACTCCCAACTTCGAAGTCTCGCTTTTGTCGATGTAAATCGGCGTATTTCTTCTGACGGTCCTGAGCTGCTACTAGCCGAGCTCTTATTACCTTGATAATCTCTACCGTCTGTTGGACCAATTCCGGTCCCAACAGTCGGCGTTCTCCTACCTCGTCCCAACATAGAGGTGTTCTGCACTTCCTTCCGTACAATGCTTCGTAAGGCGGCATGCCTATGCTTGCATGATAACTGTTGTTGTATGCAAACTCAACTAATGGTAGATGGTTCTCCCAACTGCCCTTGAAATCCATCACACAGGCCCTGAGCATATCTTCCAAAGTCTGTATTGTTCTTTCACTTTGCCCATCGGTCTGCGGATGATATGCTGTACTCATTCTCAACTGTGTCCCCAATCTCTCTTGAAGACTCCTCCAAAATTTTGACGTGAAGCGCGGATCTCTGTCTGACACAATCGATACCGGCACCCCATGTCTTGAAACTATCTCCTTGATGTACAGTTTAGCCAACTGGTCCAAACTGAACTTAATCTTGATCGGCAAAAAGTGCGCTGACTTTGTTAGTCGATCCACAATCACCCATATTGCGTCAAATCCCTTCTGTGTGGCTGGAAGTCCTACCACAAAATCCATTGTGATATGCTCCCATTTCCACTCAGGAATCTCTAACGGCTGTAGTAATCCACTTGGTCTCTGATGTTCGGCCTTTACCCTTTGACAAGTTAGGCATCGGCTGACACATTCTGCGACCTCCCTTTTTAAATTCGGCCACCAAAAATGCTGACGCAGATCTTGATACATCTTCGTACTCCCCGGATGTATCGAGTATCTCGTACTGTGGGCCTCTTGCAAAATCTCTTCTCGTAGTTCAGGCACTAGCGGCACCCAAACACGATTTTCAAACCTTAGCAATCCCATGCTATCCTCCTTGAATTTGACCTCTTCCCCTTCGGTCATTCTCATCCTGATTCTGACACATTCTTCATCTTTGTCTTGAGCCTCTTTCACCCTATCTAGTAAGGTTGGGCTTGCTTCCACTTCCATTGACTCATTTGGATTTCTTACCTCCAACTCCATTCGAGCCATCTCTTGAACCAATTGTTCCTGATCTGTCAAGATGAACAATTTCTCCTTATTTATTATTTAAATAAAAATAAATTATTTATCTAAGGTTAAATAATAATCAATTTATTTATCCTTATTTATTATTTAAATAAAAATAAATTATTAATCTAATAACTTAATTTACATTAATCATTATTTAATTAAATAATAATTAATTACTTAATTATCCTTATTTATTATTTAATAATATTTAAATAATAAATAATTAATTTATAAATTTTTTATCTCTCTTTAATTATTATTTAATAGGAATTAAATAATAATTTCTAATTTATCACCTTTTTTATTAGTAACATTTTAAATAATAATAAATAAATAATGAAATCTTTATTTATTTAACTTAACCATAAATTTAGTTAACTAGATTAATATTTAAAATATTTAAATATTAAAATTAATGAAAAATATCATTCCAAATATCATTTTTGTATTATTATTATTTTTGTTATAATTTTAAATTAATTTTTAAACATTTAAATTAATTAAAAATATGCAGAATGACAATTCTGTAATTAAACCAAAAACTGGTCTAAGGGCAAATTAGTAATTACGCAGAAAAATGAACGGAGGGGCAGTATGGTAATTTTGCCAAAAATTTTCCTACAACGCATTGTGTGCGTAACAAAAGAAACGGCCTGAAACGGTGCCGTTTTGAATAACCGGCAAACGGCTTCCATGCATAACGAGCGGAGTAAAAAAATCTTCTGAGCCAAACAACGTCATTTGGCTCCATGTCTGCCAGCCAACAGCGGGTGCGCATTGCGCGGACAGTTCTCTTTTTTTTTTTTTTAGCTGAATGTGAACAGTGTCCGGCAATATATACTTTAATAAAAATTATGCCATCAAGTAAGCTTTAAATCCTCAATAATAATCCAAAAAATTTACCAATACTTAATATCAATTTATAAAATGAAAATTGAATTTTTCATAATTTAATATCATTTTTTTTTATAAATTTTTTTACATCACATAAACTACCACAAATCATAACTTTTTGTGTATAACTCCATTTTGAGTGATTCAAACTTTGTTTTTCTCATGATTTAATGTTCTATAATATTAGAACATCAAACTTAAGTTTTATAAAACTATTTTTGGTTATAAATTCCAAGACTTGTTTACACACTACTAAACACATGTTTTTAGCATACAATTTATACCAAAATACAAACCAAGCATATTAAACTCAAGCATGGCATAAATATTACTACCACACATTATTAACTATATTAACATGTTTATACTTACATGTTGGTTTATTTAATTTACAAACAAAAACTAAATTTAGAATAACCATTATCTTGATTTAATGGCTATTTTCTTTTTTCTTCCAAAATAGGTGGTGAAAGAAGATAACATGAACTAGCTTAGAACTCCTCCTCCTTTTCTTAGTATTTTTCTTTCAAATATTTTCTTATACTCTCAAATGCTCTCTTGCTCTCTCTTTAGCTTGAAAATAAAAGATGAGAAATGACTACAAAAACTACTAAGTTGCAAGTATACTTACAATGGGAATAGATATAAAATATATTTCTATTAAAATACCATCATGAAAATAGTGAGGATACTTACACAAGCTAACGCATTAGGTGAAAAGAGGGATGATCCAAGTACTTGAAAAAAAATAATTCAAAACAACCAACCTAGTTAAATAAATGAGAAATAAAAAAAAACCAACTCACACTCTCTCTCTCATCTTACACGGCTGATGGGTTCAATTTTGTCCCACAATGATTGTCATAAGCTCACTTTTTAATAATTAATAAGTTACATAATTATTTTCCAAGTGGACTTAAGCTTTGGACTTTATTTAAAATACCAATTGGACTCCTATTAAATGGTTTGGGCTACTAATTGATCCATGTTGGGCTAATTCAATAATTTACACATTAATTATTCAATCCATGATTAAATAAATAATTAGATTGAATAAATAATTAAATACTCTAACCCATTAGTATTAAATTACTAAATGGACTAATAAATATTATTATTAATATTTTACATTATTTACATTAATTAATAATCATATTAATTAATTTATTATATTTAATTAACTCATTATATTTAATTTAATTAAATATTTAATTAATAGGAAACTTATCAATTATTTTGATATTAAAACTTTAGGGCGTGTTCACTAATATTAGTGACCCCCTTTAATTAATTCTAGTAATTAATCACATAATCATTTAATCACGTAATTAATTAATCACATAAAAAAATTTAAATAATCTCGTAAACTAACTCGTTAGAAATTAAATTAATAATTTAATTAATAATGACGTGAAAATTCTAGGACATTACAAATAGTGTACCACCTTTATTCAACCATCTTTGAGCTTAAGGTTTCTTAACATTACTCACATATAGCACATGACTTACATAAATCTTACTTTTAATCATAAATACATGCATGACTACTCTTAAACTAACATTTAAACACATAAACACCATGATTTAAGGCTTGAACATCATTATACCTTCTTTGAGCTCTCTTCCTTCATGTAATAAACCTTTTTAAGGTTGTAAACTCCACTTTGATAGCTTGTTCATCCTTCTTTGGACACTTCTCTAGCAATCCTTCAAGCTCTTTAAGCAAACCCTAGCATTTCCCCTTTTTTCTCTTTTAAGCTTTCTTACTTAGCAATTTAGAAGATGAAGAATGAAATAAACATGCTTGATACTTGCAAATACATACATATATAGATGATATCAATTCTCCAACACTTAACCATCTTAGGTTAAGTTAACTTGTATGGTTAAGGGCATTAAGGACATTTCTCATGGCTAGCCAAGGATATATTGGTTATTGCACCATTTAAGGACATCAATGTCATTTTTTAAATCTTTCAAGGGCATTTTGGTTTTTTACCAAATTTTCTAGAGAATTTTAATTCTCATAAATCATAATTTAATCATTTTTAATCCAATTCAAGTCCTTTTTTTTAATCCAAATTCATTTCATTAGGCTTGAATTTTATTCGTCATCAAATTAATTCATACTTGGCTTGTCCCATAACACTTGTCACACTTCAAAATTGAATTTCATTAATTAATTAAAATAACTTACAATAATGCTACTTTGCACAATATTTTAGTCTTTTTCATAAATCGCTTCCTCGATAAACAAACCTCGACCGGATTACCAAAATCTATTATCATTTATCCTTTTTACGCTCGTATAGTCATTTTACGATCTTTTATGTCCTTGCACTTGTTTACTTCACACATATATGCTAATTTATACCATACTTGTATCCAACATTCTTTCTACCCATTCTCGAGGGTATAATGTGAGGACCTAAATTTTCGGGATTTCCTTAATAAAATTTAATAAGAATTTAATTAACAAAATTATTAAAGTTATTTAAACTATTTATTATTTTATGTGATTTAAAGTATGTGAAGGGATTTAATTGATAAATTAAATGTATACATAAATAGTGATAAATGATATTGAATTAAAATAATTGAAGAGTAAATAAATTGTTTTAAAATAATTTATTAAGAATAAGAGAAATTACATGTAATGGTACAATAAAATTGTACAATTAAATTATTGTGGAGGTAGAGAAATTATTATTTAAATAGCGTTATGTGGTAATGTGAGATATAGAAATTAGATATGTATATATATACATTTGTATATATATATATATATATATATATATATATATATATATATATATAAATGTGTATGTTTAATTGATAATTATAAATTCCAGTAATTATGGAGATAAAGGGAAAATAATTAAATTAATCCAAATTTATGAAAAGTTAATGAAGAAGTTAGTAAAATTAAAAATATTGATTATATAATTAATCAACAATTATGATGAAGGTTTAGAAATTGTTTAAGAGGAGGAAGTAATTTTATAAATTATATACTAATAAAGTATATAATTTATATAAGGAAATTAAAGTAAAATATTAATGGAAGAATAATTATATAAATTATATAAGAATGATTATATATAAGAGGATGGAATTAATGAGAGAGTTAATAAAGTTATAATTATTGATTATATAATTAATCGATAATTATGGAGGAATGTTGGAAATTATTAAATAGGAGAATGTACTTATATAAATTATATAATAATAAAATATATAATTTATATAAGAAAGTTAATGTAAATAGTAAAGAAATGGAAAAAAAATGAATGAAGAGAAGGAATGTTTTAAATTGTTAAAAATTATGTTTATGTATAATTGAATTTTTATGATTTTTATGGAGAATAATATTTTAGAAACGTGAACATATTAGTGTAACATGTTGTCCAAGTAACGAAGTGAAAAAGTACGAAAAATAATTTTTATATGTTGTATGAATTATTTTATGAATTTTGGAGGTATAAATTACCTCATATAATTACATGCATGTCAATATGCGTGTACAAAATTTGTCAAGTAAAATACCTAAAAGAGGACTAAATATTATTTATAAATCATGTTATGATTTTTGGTGAATTAAAATAAATATTTTATACACATTATATAAAATATTTATTACACGAAATAATTATATAATGTATTAAAATAATTTTTATGCTTGGAATTTTTGCTAATCCGGAAATGGTAAGTCAGTGGACTTATTATGGCTATCCAAAATGGTCAAGTGTTTTTAGTTATAAAAAGGAAAAGAAAAGCAAGAAAAAGGAAGAAAAATAAACTCAACAAACAATTCTCTTTCTTTTATTCCTTCTTGCACCACCGAAGCCATTAACCACCACCACCCGACCACCATGGCTACCACCAAGAGGGAGAAGAAGAAAATATTTGGTGCTTTCAAAGAAGGAAATTCAAGTTTTGGAAGGTATAATAATTAAATTATGTGGTTATTTGTGTATTTTTAGTGATAAATTAATGTTGTGGAAAAAATTGTAAATAATTAGAATAATAGTTCTAAATAATTTTTGGATGTATATCTATGGATTATATGATTTTTGGAACAATTTTGTTAGGAAAAATTGGAGCAAAAGGGTGTAAATTTTGCTTGGGTTGGTACACTGTAATTTTTTTTCAGATGCGGGTGTTAAACGACGTCGTTTTGGAGCACTGGGGCAGGGTCGCGCTGTAATATCCGAGAAATTGTAAATGTTTATATTAATGAAATTAATTAGTTACTTGGAAAATTACTTGTGTGCTTATACATTTATGTATGTTGTAATGATTCAACATGTGATAAATAATCAAGAAGTAATGATGATGATGAACTTAATTAATTTAAGTTATATTATATGCCTTGTGTGGCATAATTAGCAAGAGGGACTAATTAATTAATTTAGGGTATGTAGATGAAATAATTAAATGGGCTAATAAGATTTAATATTTGAGTTTAATATGAAGATTATAAAATGTCATTTTTGATATAGTCCAATGGGTTAGAAATTAAAGCCCAATATAACTAAGATTAATTATTTTATTATTTAGCCCAATAGAATTAAATGTGTATGGCCCAAACTAATGTAATGAGTGGTTCAAAAATAATTGATTTGGGTTAGCCCATGGTAATAAAGTATTGAGATGGGTGTATACACATGTATATATATATATATATGCAAGCATGCTTTCAAATAAATAAATAAATAATAAAATATGTATATATATAGTAGTCATGTCCGAAACCCCTCCCTAGAGTGCTCATGTGCTGATTTTTGTATGAAATTATGAAGGATGGCATGGTTTGGCCTTAAAATGTGGAATAAGGACTACTTTTTACCTAATTCACTTTTACCTTTAGGCATTAACCAATTAGCTTGGATAAATACATGTATTCTATACATGTATGTGGAAGGTATGTATACATGAAACTCTCCTATAAATAGGAGTTCTCAAGCCATAAATCAAAGTTTGCTTGAAAGTGGTTAAGTTGTATAGAGAAAAAGGTGAGCTAGTGAGGAGAGAAATAGAAAATCTAGAGAAACTCATGCACTTTGGTGATTTAAGTGGGAGCTCTAAGAAAGGAAAAGGTGGAGAGCTACATAAGGTTTATCTCTAGAAGGAAAAGAGCATTCAAGAGGTATAAAAAAAATTTCTAACTCTAAATATTTTCCTTTGTAGCATATTATAACTAGTAATGTAAATGTTTATGTTTTGGTGTGTGAGATATTGGGTGTAGAAATTTTTGTGGATTCCAAATGCATGAGAAAGGAGTTATGAAGGTGTATATATGATTGGTGTGTACTTACATGTGTTTTATAGCTAAATGATCAAAAGAAAAATAGTTAAGCATGAAAACCCTAATTATCATAGTGAAAGTATGTGGTTTGGGTAAATATAGAATAAAATGGGTAACTCATTTGCATGATCTAAAAATTGTAAGTTGTAGTTATATGAAATATGAAGAGATTCCAAGTGGAACGAACAAAAACGGAGCTAAATTGGATTTATGGTGATTTTTTTCGTAAAGGATGTTCAAATGAAGCTTTAGCTTGAAAAAAAAAAAAAATAAATAAAAATATTTTGGTTGGATAAATATTTTTAAAAAATAATAAAAAAATTGGAATGTTGAGGAGTTATGAGTTTATGAAACAACAAAATTGATTTGAACCAATTTGGATTTAAAATGAGCAAGATATGCAAGATTGAATCAAAGAGGGTAGAAAAAAAAAATTTAATTAATTTCTTTTTAATTATAATAACAATTAATAATAATAATAATAATAAACAAATAAAATAATTAAAAACTATTTTATTTTTAATTTAATGTTATTAAACAAATAAAATAATATTTTATAATTATTTTATTTGTGAGTTAATTAGAATATTATTAAACAAATAAAATAATACTTTTATTTGTGAGGTAATTTAGATATTAATGATTAAATAATATTAAACAAATAAAATAATACTTTAAAAATTATTTTATTTGTAAGTTGATTAAATAATATTAAACAAATAAAATAATACTTTAAAAATTATTTTATTTGTAAAATGATTAAATAATATTAAACAAATAAAATAATACTTTAAAAATTATTTTATTTGTAAGTTGATTAAATAATATTAAACAAATAAAATAATACTTTAATAATTATTTTATTTGTGAGTTAATAATAAAGATTATTTACATAATTAAAATAGTAAAGGACTATTTTAATTATGGATTCATTGGACATAAGTAATTAAAATAAAAATATGAGTTATTTTAATTGTAAATTAATAAGAGTAACAATTAAAATAATATTAAGGATTATTTTAATTGTAAATCAAGAAAGCATATGTAATTAAATATTGCTAGCAATTATTTTGATCGTAGATTAATAAAGGATGAACAATTAAAATAATATCATGAATTATTTTAATTGTGTACTAATGAATCATAATTAATTTAAAATGAGAGTAAAGGTTACTCTAATTGAGAATTAGACAAATAAAATAATAACTTAAAATATTTTATTTGTGGATTAACAGAGAATGTTCAAAGAATGACTAATAATAAGTCATAAACAATTATAGTGAGATCATTTTACTGTGAATCATTATGAGATGATAGAAAATAATGAAACAAATAGAATAATACGAAGTGTTATTTGTAATAACTAATGAATAAATTAAATAAGGAATGTCAAAGACAATAAGATATAAATAAATAATTTTATTTGAATTGATTTGAGAGTTCAAGTTATATAGACTTGTAAGTCAAATCTATTAGATTATTATGTGAAGGTGAATTCAATTTAACCGTTAGACAAATATGTTGAACGTAGGTTGTTCAAAGAATAAGGAGTTACAGTCCGATAGAGTCGACGATCCAGGCAAGTACTTAACTTGTGCTTTTATCAATTCGTACAAGTAGAATTATTTGATGGATTAATTCCTGTTGATCTATTTTGCAAAGATTAAATCTATTATCTCTGAAACTAGACATAATATCATGTTTATATCCTTGAACGATTATTCGAACCTTAGTTGCGAACATTGAAATTATCAATTGTTCCTAGTCGTGTTGAGATGCATGTCTATGCCATTTGTATCGGCTAGACCAATAATAAGGTCGATTGCTAATCAATCATATTTTTTTGAGAAAGTCATCCAAACCAATTGCCTTGGTGATGGCTCTTATAGTATGCTGAGATGAACAATTATTTTACGTCGGGGATCCGACACGCGCGCGAATAGCATGTCTGAATGTTATGCATAACATAGGGTACTTTAGGCTGATCACCTATTTTACTTGTTTATTATTGCGAATTTTCAGTTAAATACTGTTAATTCAAGCATGTGTTCATGGTCCATAATGACCTCTCAGTATAATATCTGGATTTGTCTGGAATTGTTTAAAATTCTTGATTTCATATATATTCTTCAGTCCATAGTGACTTTTCTATAACATAAATGATCGGAATTGAAACTTTTGACACTTCATTGTTCACAATTCATTTATTAAATTCCTGAGCTTTTAATACCTTATTATATGAATCCCTGCACATACATACTTACTTATATTGTTGTTTTACTTGCTGAGCAAACTTGTTGCTCACCCTTGCATTCCCCAAATTTTACAGCTAAGCCTGAGCAAGGAACTGATTCAGGAAAGGACAAAGGCAAAGGCAGAGTTGCTGAATAGCCTTATCTAGACGTAGTGGTCAACTTATTTGATATTATATTAAGACTTATGTTGTATTGGATATTTTAAGTGATGTATGTACTAGTAATGGTTGCGAGACTTGGGACGCGAATATTTATGTTATCTCAATGTAAATATTTATTATTATAATGTTAGTTTCTCGTATGAGTTGGATCGTAAGGCACCAGATTCGGGGTACAGGTATCTGAATTTCGGGGCGTTACAAGTTGGTATCAGAGCCGTAGGTTATAAACCTTAGGAAAAAGATCCTTAGGCTATAACCTTAGAAAAGAGAGCTAGAATAGAAAGAGATAAAACTCATGTAGAGTTTTGCGCTTTAGTAGAGAGTCTGTAGTGTCATGAAATATATTTTCATTCCATACAAGGAAATTATATTTTATTTTGAGATACTGATAGAGTTTGTTATTTTGTGTATGTGATTGTAGGATGCCGGAGTTGGGCGAGTCCAGTAGATTGATGGAGGACGAGTCGAGGGACATCCCTGTAGATCCAGAGTCATTACCCATAGCCGAGCCTGTAGATGCGGCAGAGACAGAGCCGGAGGAGGATCCGGAAGAGGACTCGGAGGAGCAGTCTGCAGAGGGTGATACCGCTGAACAGGCTGTGCCGATAGAGGGGTCAGATGGTGGATCCCCAGTGTTCCATGTATTTGAGGATGATTTGATGGGAGATTATGCTGACCACATCATAGAGCAGGAGCATAGGATACAGGAGCTGGAGCAAGAGGCCCAGGAGCACCAGGAGAGGATCCAGGAGCTTGAGGCCGAGGTGCAGGGGCGCCAGGAGGCCGGGGCTCAGATAGGGGCTACGTTACAGTATTTGTGGGCCCGCAATGAGGAATTGATAGGGAAACTGGAGCAGGCAGAGCATCAGATACAGAATGAGAGAGAAGAGAAGGAGGCTCTACGAGCCCAACTAGAAAAGGAAGTGGTTGATCGAATTCAGCAGGAGGAGATGTCAGAGGATCTGAAAGAGAGAGTTGGTGACCTCGAGGATGAGGTGAGAGGTAAAAGAAGAAAGATGAATAGGATGAGCTATGCTTTTAGCACCGCGTTTGGGAGATGGATGGACGGTATTCGTCATTTTCCAGCTATGGGGGAACAGACTCATCATACTATTAGCAGGGAGTTAGCGATCTATATGGGTCAAGTTGAGCATGAGAGCGCGATGGAGCGTGGCATGCGTTGACGGACTAGTCATTCTGTATATTTTGTATTAAGTGGTCTTTACTTTTGATTATGATGTATTGTAAGTCCGAACTCTTATGTGGGACAGTGTGTGTAAACCCCAACTTTTGTAGTTGTTAGCGGGGTAGTATGTTGTAGATCCCCACCTTTTGTTATATTAGGGGATATGGGTTGACGTTTATAGCAGTATGCTATAGGTGTTTCATGCATGATGTATTACTTATTGGCATATGAATATAAACGTCCTTATTAAAATGTGTTATTTACATTGTGCATTAAATGATAAATTTAAGAGAATGTGATGAAATATTATATTAAGTTTCTTTAATATACAGAAAATGCCGCCACGACGTAAACAACCAGTACAATCTACTCATGAAGAATCTGTTAACAACGAAGGAGGTCAGCGAGACCCGGTGCAGAGATTAGTAGAACTGTTGGAAGGTGCTTTTCAGGGAAGGAACCAGGGACCAGTCAATCTGAATCCGAATCTCCCAGTAGCTCCAGTAACTAGTTTTAAGGATTTTAAGAATGTAGGACCCCCAGAATTTAAGGGGACGACTGATCCGATCGAGGCCCAATTCTGGGTTAAAGAGATAGAAAAAGCGTTTGAAATTGCAAGGGTAAGAGAGGATCAGAAAACGGTATTCGCTACTTACTTGATGAAGGGAGAAGCAAATTACTGGTGGGAGGCGAATCAACAAAGAGCCGGAGAAGGGATCATAACGTGGGAAAAGTTTAAGGAGTTATTCTATGAAAATTACTTTCCCAAAAGCATGAAGAACCGGATGGAGATTAAGTTTTTAGAATTGAAGCAGGGAGATATGACGGTGGCACAGTACGCTGCCAAATTCAACGAACTCGCGCGTTTTGCACCGCATCAGGTAGATACTGAGGAGAGGAAGGCTCGACGTTTCGAGCAAGGGTTGAAACCTTGGCTGTATAGCAAGGTTTCAAATTGACTCGTTTGGAAGTTTGTTGGAAAAGGCCATTATAGCTGAAGGTGGAAGTGAGGCATTAAGTCAGTATAACAAGGAAAAGAAAAATAAGAAAAGTGGGGTGGATAATAAAGGAGGAAGCAGTAGCGGAGGAAGTAATCTTGGGAAGAGAAAGTGGGATGGTAACAACAACATTTCTAACAGTAACAGTAATCAGTCTGGAAATCGGCAAGGAAGTTTTAAGAAGAAAAGTGGGGCGTGTCCAAAATGTGGGAAGAGTCACCAAGGTGAATGTTGGAAGGGACGTAATGTCTGTTACAATTGCGGCCAAGAGGGGCATATTTCACCGAATTGCCCAAAACCGAAGCAGATTCGAGGATGTTTTGCCTGTGGGGCAACTGACCACCAAATTAAAGATTGCCCAAAAAGGGGAAATAGTGGAGGAAGCGGCAACAAAGGTGGAGGGAGTAAGCTGATGATTGGGGGACCTACTCAACCAAGCCGACCAACTGCCAGAACATTTAATATGACGGTCCAAGACGCGGTAGCATCCAAGGACGTGGTGTCAGGTATTATCCCAATCAATAACATAAATGCGTACGTATTATTTGATTCGGGTGCAACCTGTTCGTTTGTATCTGATGAATTTGCTCAACGCTTAAATGTACCCCGAGAACGATTGGAAAATCCTTTAAATATAGAAGTCGCTAACAAAGAAGTAATCCCTGTAGAATTTGTACATAGAAATTGTTGCGCAGAGATTAGGGAACATAAGCTGCCAATAGATCTAATCCCTATAAGACTGGGAGAGTTTGATGTGATATTAGGAATGGACTGGTTATATAATTATGGGGCGGTAATCGATTGTCAGAAGAAATGTGTGAACCTTCAGACCCCTAATCGGTCTAAGGTAGTATTTTATGGTAGTACATCGCCTAGACAATATAAATGTCTGACGATGATGCAGGCCAAGAAATTACTGAGGAAGGGATGCGTGGGTTACTTAGCCCATATTGTAGATACTCAGAAAGTGGAAGCAGAAATGAATAGTATACCGGTAGTAAAAGAATTTTCGGATGTGTTTCCAGACGAATTGCCCGGTCTACCTCCAAATAGGGAAATTGAGTTCGTAATAGATTTAGTGCCAGGAACGGCACCGATTTCGAAGGCTCCGTATCGGATGGCGCCAGTTGAGATGAAGGAGTTGATGATATAACTACAAGAATTGATAGATAAGGGATATGTACAGCCGAGTGTGTCTCCGTGGGGAGCACCAGTTTTGTTTGTCAAAAAGAAGGATGGATCGTTACGACTTTGTATCGACTACCGAGAGTTGAACAAAGTAACGATCAAGAATAAATATCCATTACCAAGAATCGACGATCTTTTCGATCAGTTGAAGGGAGCAAGGTGTTTTTCAAAGATTGACTTGAGAACAGGGTACCATCAATTAAAAGTAAGAACAGAAGATGTACGGAAGACGGCATTTAGAACCAGATATGGACATTATGAGTTTTTAGTGATGTCTTTCGGACTGACAAATGCGCCAGCAGCATTTATGGACCTAATGAATCGAGTTTTCAAGCCGTATTTGGATAAGTTTGTGGTAGTTTTCATTGATGATATTTTGATCTATTCAAAGACAGAGGGGGAACACAAGGAACATTTGAGAGTGGTGTTGGAGACATTAAGAAGAGAGAAGTTATATGCAAAGTTTTCCAAATGTGAGTTTTGGTTGGAAAGGGTACAGTTTTTAGGTCATGTAATTGATAAGGATGGAGTATCGGTAGATCCTGCAAAGGTGGAGGCGGTGATTAATTGGGAGCAACCGAAGACACCGACGGAAGTACGGAGTTTCTTAGGATTAGCCGGGTATTACCGAAGATTCATTCAGGATTTCTCGAAGATCGCAACACCGTTGACCAATCTAACAAGGAAGACAGTGAAGTTTATTTGGACAGAGAAATGTGAAGAAAGTTTTAGGGAATTGAAGAAGAGGTTGAGCGAAGCGCCTGTATTGTCATTACCAGATAGTACGGGAGGTTTTGTGGTGTACAGTGATGCGTCACACAAGGGTCTTGGCTGTGTGTTAATGCAACATGGCAAGGTCATTGCGTACGCGTCACGTCAGTTAAAGGATTACGAGAAAAGATACCCTACTCATGACTTGGAGTTAGCGGCAGTGATTTTTGCATTAAAGATTTGGAGACATTATCTTTATGGAGAGAGGTGTGATATTTATACTGATCATAAAAGTTTAAAGTATATTTTCACACAAAAGGAGCTGAACATGCGGCAAAGAAGGTGGTTAGAGTTGATTAAGGATTATGATTGCGAGATCCTTTATCATCCGGGAAAAGCGAATGTAGTGGCAGATGCATTAAGTCGAAAAGGAAGGGAGAAATTGTTAATGTTGACAGCTCGGGAGGAGCTTATAAGAGAGATGGCAAAGTTAGAAATAGAGGTAAGAGATCCGCAAGAGTCAAAAGAAAAGTTATTTGTTATGGAAGCTCGTCCAACGTTGTTGGACAGAATAAAGGAAGCTCAAGAAGGAGATGAAGAATGTAAGCGAATAAAGAGAAGAATTGCAGAAAAAGAGGAAAAGAAATTTCAAGTGGATAGTGATGGAATTTTGAGGTTTGAAGGAAGAGTGTGGGTGCCAACAGAACCCATGGTAAAAGAGGAGATTTTACAGGAGGCGCACAATTCGTCGTACTCAATTCATCCAGGAAGTACGAAAATGTACCGAGATCTTCGCCAACATTTTTGGTGGCCTAATATGAAACGGGAAGTCGCAGAGTATGTCAGCAGATGTTTAACCTGTCAAAGAATAAAGGCAGAACATCAGAGGCCGAGTGGTTTACTTCAACCGTTGGAAATACCAGAATGGAAATGGGAGCACATTACAATGGACTTCGTAATGGGACTTCCAGTCACTCAGAAGGGTTATGACGCGATATGGGTCATCGTGGACAGATTGACAAAGTCAGCGCACTTCCTGCCAATCAAGATCCGTTTTAATCTGAATCAATTAGCGAAATTATATATAAAAGAGATTGTGTCACGACATGGGGTACCGGTATCGATTGTTTCCGATCGCGACCCGCGTTTCACGTCGAAATTTTGGAGAAGCTTACAAGGGCAAATGGGAACACAGCTGAAGTTGAGTACTGCTTACCATCCGCAGACTGATGGGCAGAGCGAAAGGACTATTCAGACTTTGGAAGATATGCTCAGAGCATGTGTGATGGATTTCAAAGGAAGCTGGGACGACCACCTACCTCTTGTTGAATTTGCTTATAACAATAGTTACCATGCGAGCATTGACATGCCACCATACGAAGCTCTCTATGGAAGGAAATGCAGAACGCCCTTATGTTGGGACGAGGTAGGAGAACGTCGACTTTTGGGGCCAGAATTGGTGCAACAGACAACTGAGGTAGTGCAGATGATAAGAGCTCGACTGGTTGCAGCTCAGGATCGGCAAAAGAAATACGCAGATCTTCATCGCCAAAGTCGAGATTATGAAGTGGGTAGCTACGTGTTCTTGAAGGTATCTCCCTGGAAAGGGAAGATAAGGTTTGGGAAGAAGGGGAAATTAAGCCCAAGGTTCATAGGACCGTTCGAGGTACTAAAGCGAATAGGCGAAGTGGCGTACGAGGTGGCTTTACCTCCTGAACTGGAGCATATTCACAATGTGTTCCATGTTTCAGTGTTACGACCATATAAGCCTGATCGTAAGCACGTGATATCCTATGAACCCATTCAACTAGAAAAAGATCTGACATATGAGGAAATCCCTGTACAAATAGTAGATAGAAAAGAACAAATATTAAGGAATAAAGTTATACCTTCTGTAAAGGTAATATGGCGTAACCACAATGTCGAGGAGGCTATGTGGGAATTAGAGGATAAGATGAAGACGGATTACCCTCACTTGTTTGTGTAACCTTGTATTGATTCCGAGGACGGAATCTTTATAAGGGGGGGAGAATGTAATATCCGAGAAATTGTAAATGTTTATATTAATGAAATTAATTAGTTACTTGGAAAATTACTTGTGTGCTTATACATTTATGTATGTTGTAATGATTCAACATGTGATAAATAATCAAGAAGTAATGATGATGATGAACTTAATTAATTTAAGTTATATTATATGCCTTGTGAGGCATAATTAGCAAGAGGGACTAATTAATTAATTTAGGGTATGTAGATGAAATAATTAAATGGGCTAATAAGATTTAATATTTGAGTTTAATATGAAGATTATAAAATGTCATTTTTTATATAGTCCAATGGGTTAGAAATTAAAGCCCAATATAACTAAGATTAATTATTTTATTATTTAGCCCAATAGAATTAAATGTGTATGGCCCAAACTAATGTAATGAGTGGTTCAAAAATAATTGATTTGGGTTAGCCCATGGTAATAAAGTATTGAGATGGGTGTATACACATGTATATATATATATATATATATATATATATATATATATATATATATATATGAAAGCATGCTTTCAAATAAATAAATAAATAATAAAATATGTATATATATAGTAGTCATATCCGAAACCCCTCCCTAGAGTGCTCATGTGCTGATTTTTGTATGAAATTATGAAGGATGGCATGGTTTGGCCTTAAAATGTGGAATAAGGACTACTTTTTACCTAATTCACTTTTACCTTTAGGCATTAACCAATTAGCTTGGATAAATACATGTATTCTATACATGTATGTGGAAGGTATGTATACATGAAACTCTCCTATAAATAGGAGTTCTCAAGCCATAAATCAAAGTTTGCTTGAAAGTGGTTAAGTTGTATAGAGAAAAAGGTGAGCTAGTGAGGAGAGAAATAGAAAATCTAGAGAAACTCATGCACTTTGGTGATTTAAGTGGGAGCTCTAAGAAAGGAAAAGGTGGAGAGCTACATAAGGTTTATCTCTAGAAGGAAAAGAGCATTCAAGAGGTATAAAAAAAATTTCTAACTCTAAATATTTTCCTTTGTAGCATATTATAACTAGTAATGTAAATGTTTATGTTTTGGTGTGTGAGATATTGGGTGTAGAAATTTTTGTGGATTCCAAATGCATGAGAAAGGAGTTATGAAGGTGTATATATGATTGGTGTGTACTTACATGTGTTTTATAGCTAAATGATCAAAAGAAAAATAGTTAAGCATGAAAACCCTAATTATCATAGTGAAAGTATGTGGTTTGGGTAAATATAGAATAAAATGGGTAACTCATTTGCATGATCTAAAAATTGTAAGTTGTAGTTCTATGAAATATGAAGAGATTCCAAGTGGAACGAACAAAAACGGAGCTAAATTGGATTTATGGTGATTTTTTTCGTAAAGGATGTTCAAATGAAGCTTTAGCTTGAAAAAAAAAATAAAATAAAATAAAAATATTTTGGTTGGATAAATATTTTTAAAAAATAATAAAAAATTGAAATGTTGAGGAGTTATGAGTTTATGAAACAACAAAATTGATTTGAACCAATTTGGATTTAAAATGAGCAAGATATGCAAGATTGAATCAAAGAGGGTAGAAAAAAAAATTTAATTAATTTCTTTTTAATTATAATAACAATTAATAATAATAATAATAATAAACAAATAAAATAATTAAAAACTATTTTATTTGTAATTTAATGTTATTAAACAAATAAAATAATATTTTATAATTATTTTATTTGTGAGTTAATTAGAATATTATTAAACAAATAAAATAATACTTTTATTTGTGAGGTAATTTAGATATTAATGATTAAATAATATTAAACAAATAAAATAATACTTTAAAAATTATTTTATTTGTAAGTTGATTAAATAATATTAAACAAATAAAATAATACTTTAAAAATTATTTTATTTGTAAAATGATTAAATAATATTAAACAAATAAAATAATACTTTAAAAATTATTTTATTTGTAAGTTGATTAAATAATATTAAACAAATAAAATAATACTTTAATAATTATTTTATTTGTGAGTTAATAATAAAGATTATTTACATAATTAAAATAGTAAAGGACTATTTTAATTATGGATTCATTGTACATAAGCAATTAAAATAAAAATATGAGTTATTTTAATTGTAAATTAATAAGAGTAACAATTAAAATAATATTAAGGATTATTTTAATTGTAAATCAAGAAAGCATATGTAATTAAATATTGTTAGCAATTATTTTGATCGTAGATTAATAAAGGATGAACAATTAAAATAATATCATGATTTATTTTAATTGTGTACTAATGAAGCATAATTAATTTAAAATGAGAGTAAAGGTTACTCTAATTGAGAATTAGACAAATAAAATAATAACTTAAAATATTTTATTTGTGGATTAACAGAGAATGTTCAAAGAATGACTAATAATAAGTCATAAACAATTATAGTGAGATCATTTTACTGTGAATCATTATGAGATGATAGAAAATAATGAAACAAATAGAATAATACGAAGTGTTATTTGTAATAACTAATGAATAAATTAAATAAGGAATGTCAAAGACAATAAGATATAAATAAATAATTTTATTTGAAATGATTTGAGAGTTCAAGTTATATAGACTTGTAAGTCAAATCTATTAGATTATTATGTGAAGGTGAATTCAATTTAACCGTTAGACAAATATGTTGAACGTAGGTTGTTCAAAGAATAAGGAGTTACAGTCCGATAGAGTCGACGATCCAGGCAAGTACTTAACTTGTGCTTTTATCAATTCGTACAAGTAGAATTATTTGATGGATTAATTCCTGTTGATCTATTTTGCAAAGATTAAATCTATTATCTCTGAAACTAGACATAATATCATGTTTATATCCTTGAACGATTATTCGAACCTTAGTTGCGAACATTGAAATTATCAATTGTTCCTAGTCGTGTTGAGATGCATGTCTATGCCATTTGTATCGGCTAGACCAATAATAAGGTCGATTGCTAATCAATCATATTTTTTTGAGAAAGTCATCCAAACCAATTGCCTTGGTGATGACTCTTATAGTATGCTGAGATGAACAATTATTTTACGTCGGGGATCCGACACGCGCGCGAATAGCATGTCTGAATGTTATGCATAACATAGGGTACTTTAGGCTGATCACCTATTTTACTTGTTTATTATTGCGAATTTTCAGTTAAATACTGTTAATTCAAGCATGTGTTCATGGTCCATAATGACCTCTCAGTATAATATCTGGATTTGTCTGGAATTGTTTAAAATTCTTGATTTCATATATATTCTTCAGTCCATAGTGACTTTTCTATAACATAAATGATCGGAATTGAAACTTTTGACACTTCATTGTTCACAATTCATTTATTAAATTCCTGAGCTTTTAATACCTTATTATATGAATCCCTGCACATACATACTTACTTATATTGTTGTTTTACTTGCTGAGCAAACTTGTTGCTCACCCTTGCATTCCCCAAATTTTACAGCTAAGCCTGAGCAAGGAACTGATTCAGGAAAGGACAAAGGCAAAGGCAGAGTTGCTGAATAGCCTTATCTAGACGTAGTGGTCAACTTATTTGATATTATATTAAGACTTATGTTGTATTGGATATTTTAAGTGATGTATGTACTAGTAATGGTTGCGAGACTTGGGACGCGAATATTTATGTTATCTCAATGTAAATATTTATTATTATAATGTTAGTTTCTCGTATGAGTTGGATCGTAAGGCACCAGATTCGGGGTACAGGTATCTGAATTTCGGGGCGTTACAAGTTGGTATCAGAGCCGTAGGTTATAAACCTTAGGAAAAAGATCCTTAGGCTATAACCTTAGAAAAGAGAGCTAGAATAGAAAGAGATAAAACTCATGTAGAGTTTTGCGCTTTAGTAGAGAGTCTGTAGTGTCATGAAATATATTTTCATTCCATACAAGGAAATTATATTTTATTTTGAGATACTGATAGAGTTTGTTATTTTGTGTATGTGATTGTAGGATGCCGGAGTTGGGCGAGTCCAGTAGATTGATGGAGGACGAGTCGAGGGACATCCCTGTAGATCCAGAGTCATTACCCATAGCCGAGCCTGTAGATGCGGCAGAGACAGAGCCGGAGGAGGATCCGGAAGAGGACTCGGAGGAACAGTCTGCAGAGGGTGATATCGCTGAACAGGCTGTGCCGATAGAGGGGTCAGATGGTGGATCCCCAGTGTTCCATGTATTTGAGGATGATTTGATGGGAGATTATGCTGACCACATCATAGAGCAGGAGCATAGGATACAGGAGCTGGAGCAAGAGGCCCAGGAGCACCAGGAGAGGATCCAGGAGCTTGAGGCCGAGGTGCAGGGGCGCCAGGAGGCCGGGGCTCAGATAGGGGCTACGTTACAGTATTTGTGGGCCCGCAATGAGGAATTGATAGGGAAACTGGAGCAGGCAGAGCATCAGATACAGAATGAGAGAGAAGAGAAGGAGGCTCTACGAGCCCAACTAGAAAAGGAAGTGGTTGATCGAATTCAGCAGGAGGAGATGTCAGAGGATCTGAAAGAGAGAGTTGGTGACCTCGAGGATGAGGTGAGAGGTAAAAGAAGAAAGATGAATAGGATGAGCTATGCTTTTAGCACCGCGTTTGGGAGATGGATGGACGGTATTCGTCATTTTCCAGCTATGGGGGAACAGACTCATCATACTATTAGCAGGGAGTTAGCGATCTATATGGGTCAGGTTGAGCATGAGAGCGCGATGGAGCGTGGCATGCGTTGACGGACTAGTCATTCTGTATATTTTGTATTAAGTGGTCTTTACTTTTGATTATGATGTATTGTAAGTCCGAACTCTTATGTGGGACAGTGTGTGTAAACCCCAACTTTTGTAGTTGTTAGCGGGGTAGTATGTTGTAGATCCCCACCTTTTGTTATATTAGGGGATATGGGTTGACGTTTATAGCAGTATGCTATAGGTGTTTCATGCATGATGTATTACTTATTGGCATATGAATATAAACGTCCTTATTAAAATGTGTTATTTACATTGTGCATTAAATGATAAATTTAAGAGAATGTGATGAAATATTATATTAAGTTTCTTTAATATACAGAAAATGCCGCCACGACGTAGACAACCAGTACAATCTACTCATGAAGAATCTGTTAACAACGAAGGAGGTCAGCGAGACCCGGTGCAAAGATTAGTAGAACTGTTGGAAGGTGCTTTTCAGGGAAGGAACCAGGGACCAGTCAATCTGAATCCGAATCTCCCAGTAGCTCCAGTAACTAGTTTTAAGGATTTTAAGAATGTAGGACCCCCAGAATTTAAGGGGACGACTGATCCGATCGAGGCCCAATTCTGGGTCAAAGAGATAGAAAAAGCGTTTGAAATTGCAAGGGTAAGAGAGGATCAGAAAACGGTATTCGCTACTTACTTGATGAAGGGAGAAGCAAATTACTGGTGGGAGGCGAATCAACAAAGAGCCGGAGAAGGGATCATAACGTGGGAAAAGTTTAAGGAGTTATTCTATGAAAATTACTTTCCCAAAAGCATGAAGAACCGGATGGAGATTAAGTTTTTAGAATTGAAGCAGGGAGATATGACGGTGGCACAGTACGCTGCCAAATTCAACGAACTCGCGCGTTTTGCACCGCATCAGGTAGATACTGAGGAGAGGAAGGCTCGACGTTTCGAGCAAGGGTTGAAACCTTGGCTGTATAGCAAGGTTTCAAATTGACTCGTTTGGAAGTTTGTTGGAAAAGGCCATTATAGCTGAAGGTGGAAGTGAGGCATTAAGTCAGTATAACAAGGAAAAGAAAAATAAGAAAAGTGGGGTGGATAATAAAGGAGGAAGCAGTAGCGGAGGAAGTAATCTTGGGAAGAGAAAGTGGGATGGTAACAACAACATTTCTAACAGTAACAGTAATCAGTAAGGAAGTTTTAAGAAATAAAGCGGGGCGTGTCCAAAATGTGGGAAGAGTCACCAAGGTGAATGTTGGAAGGGACGTAATGTCTGTTACAATTGCGGCCAAGAGGGGCATATTTCACCGAATTGCCCAAAACCGAAGCAGATTCGAGGATGTTTTGCCTGTGGGGCAACTGACCACCAAATTAAAGATTGCCCAAAAAGGGGAAATAGTGGAGGAAGCGGCAACAAAGGTGGAGGGAGTAAGCTGATGATTGGGGGACCTACTCAACCAAGCCGACCAACTGCCAGAACATTTAATATGACGGTCCAAGACGCGGTAGCATCCAAGGACGTGGTGTCAGGTATTATCCCAATCAATAACATAAATGCGTACGTATTATTTGATTCGGGTGCTACCTGTTCGTTTGTATCTGATGAGTTTGCTCAACGCTTAAATGTACCCCGAGAACGATTGGAAAATCCTTTAAATATAGAAGTCGCTAACAAAGAAGTAATCCCTGTAGAATTTGTACATAGAAATTGTTGCGCAGAGATTAGGGAACATAAGCTGCCAATAGATCTAATCCCTATAAGACTGGGAGAGTTTGATGTGATATTAGGAATGGACTGGTTATATAATTATGGGGCCGTAATCGATTGTCAGAAGAAATGTGTGAACCTTCAGACCCCTAATCGGTCTAAGGTAGTATTTTATGGTAGTACATCGCCTAGACAATATAAATGTCTAACGATGATGCAGGCCAAGAAATTACTGAGGAACAGATGCGTGGGTTACTTAGCCCATATTGTAGATACTCAGAAAGTGGAAGCAGAAATGAATAGTATACCGGTAGTAAAAGAATTTTCGGATGTGTTTCCAGACGAATTGCCCGGTCTACCTCCAAATAGGGAAATTGAGTTCGTAATAGATTTAGTGCCAGGAACGGCACCGATTTCGAAGGCTCCGTATCGGATGGCGCCAGTTGAGATGAAGGAGTTGATGATATAACTACAAGAATTGCTAGATAAGGGATATGTACAGCCGAGTGTGTCTCCGTGGGGAGCACCAGTTTTGTTTGTCAAAAAGAAGGATGGATCGTTACGACTTTGTATCGACTACCGAGAGTTGAACAAAGTAACGATCAAGAATAAATATCCATTACCAAGAATCGACGATCTTTTCGATCAGTTGAAGGGAGCAAGGTGTTTTTCAAAGATTGACTTGAGAACAGGGTACCATCAGTTAAAAGTAAGAACAGAAGATGTACCGAAGACGGCATTTAGAACCAGATATGGACATTATGAGTTTTTAGTGATGTCTTTCGGACTGACAAATGCGCCAGCAGCATTTATGGACCTAATGAATCGAGTTTTCAAGCCGTATTTGGATAAGTTTGTGGTAGTTTTCATTGATGATATTTTGATCTATTCAAAGACAGAGGGGGAACACAAGGAACATTTGAGAGTGGTGTTGGAGACATTAAGAAGAGAGAAGTTATATGCAAAGTTTTCCAAATGTGAGTTTTGGTTGGAAAGGGTACAGTTTTTAGGTCATGTAATTGATAAAGATGGAGTATCGGTAGATCCTGTAAAGGTGGAGGCGGTGATTAATTGGGAGCAACCGAAGACACCGACGGAAGTACGGAGTTTCTTAGGATTAGCCGGGTATTACCGAAGATTCATTCAGGATTTCTCGAAGATCGCAACACCGTTGACCAATCTAACAAGGAAAACAGTGAAGTTTATTTGGACAGAGAAATGTGAAGAAAGTTTTAGGGAGTTGAAGAAGAGGTTGAGCGAAGCGCCTGTATTGTCATTACCAGATAGTACGGGAGGTTTTGTGGTGTACAGTGATGCGTCACACAAGGGTCTTGGCTGTGTGTTAATGCAACATGGCAAGGTCATTGCGTACGCGTCACGTCAGTTAAAGGATTACGAGAAAAGATACCCTACTCATGACTTGGAGTTAGCGGCAGTGATTTTTGCATTAAAGATTTGGAGACATTATCTTTATGGTGAAAGGTGTGATATTTATACTGATCATAAAAGTTTAAAGTATATTTTCACACAAAAGGAGCTGAACATGCGGCAAAGAAGGTGGTTAGAGTTGATTAAGGATTATGATTGCGAGATCCTTTATCATCCGGGAAAAGCGAATGTAGTGGCAGATGCATTAAGTCGAAAAGGAAGGGAGAAATTGTTAATGTTGACAGCTCGGGAGGAGCTTATAAGAGAGATGGCAAAGTTAGAAATAGAGGTAAGAGATCCGCAAGAGTCAAAAGAAAAGTTATTTGTTATGGAAGCTCGTCCAACGTTGTTGGACAGAATAAAGGAAGCTCAAGAAGGAGATGAAGAATGTAAGCGAATAAAGAGAAGAATTGCAGAAAAAGAGGAAAAGAAATTTCAAGTGGATAGTGATGGAATTTTGAGGTTTGAAGGAAGAGTGTGGGTGCCAACAGAACCCATGGTAAAAGAGGAGATTTTACAGGAGGCGCACAATTCGTCGTACTCAATTCATCCAGGAAGTACGAAAATGTACCGAGATCTTCGCCAACATTTTTGGTGGCCTAATATGAAACGGGAAGTCGCAGAGTTTGTCAGCAGATGTTTAACCTGTCAAAGAATAAAGGCAGAACATCAGAGGCCGAGTGGTTTACTTCAACCGTTGGAAATACCAGAATGGAAATGGGAGCACATTACAATGGACTTCGTAATGGGACTTCCAGTCACTCAGAAGGGTTATGACGCGATATGTGTCATCGTGGACAGATTGACAAAGTCAGCGCACTTCCTGCCAATCAAGATCCGTTTTAATCTGAATCAATTAGCGAAATTATATATAAAAGAGATTGTGTCACGACATGGGGTACCGGTATCGATTGTTTCCGATCGCGACCCGCGTTTCACGTCGAAATTTTGGAGAAGCTTACAAGGGCAAATGGGAACACAGCTGAAGTTGAGTACTGCTTACCATCCGCAGACTGATGGGCAGAGCGAAAGGACTATTCAGACTTTGGAAGATATGCTCAGAGCATGTGTGATTGATTTCAAAGGAAGCTGGGACGACCACCTACCTCTTGTTGAATTTGCTTATAACAATAGTTACCATGCGAGCATTGACATGCCACCATACGAAGCTCTCTATGGAAGGAAATGCAGAACGCCCTTATGTTGGGACGAGGTAGGAGAACGTCGATTTTTGGGGCCAGAATTGGTGCAACAGACAACTGAGGTAGTGCAGACGATAAGAGCTCGACTGGTTGCAGCTCAGGATCGGCAAAAGAAATACGCAGATCTTCATCGCCAAAGTCGAGATTATGAAGTGGGTAGCTACGTGTTCTTGAAGGTATCTCCCTGGAAAGGGAAGATAAGGTTTGGGAAGAAGGGGAAATTAAGCCCAAGGTTCATAGGACCGTTCGAGGTACTAAAGCGAATAGGCGAAGTGGCGTACGAGGTGGCTTTACCTCCTGAACTGGAGCATATTCACAATGTGTTCCATGTTTCAGTGTTACGACCATATAAGCCTGATCGTAAGCACGTGATATCCTATGAACCCATTCAACTAGAAAAAGATCTGACATATGAGGAAATCCCTGTACAAATAGTAGATAGAAAAGAACAAATATTAAGGAATAAAGTTATACCTTCTGTAAAGGTAATATGGCGTAACCACAATGTCGAGGAGGCTATGTGGGAATTAGAGGATAAGATGAAGACGGATTACCCTCACTTGTTTGTGTAACCTTGTATTGATTCCGAGGACGGAATCTTTATAAGGGGGGGAGAATGTAATATCCGAGAAATTGTAAATGTTTATATTAATGAAATTAATTAGTTACTTGGAAAATTACTTGTGTGCTTATACATTTATGTATGTTGTAATGATTCAACATGTGATAAATAATCAAGAAGTAATGATGATGATGAACTTAATTAATTTAAGTTATATTATATGCCTTGTGAGGCATAATTAGCAAGAGGGACTAATTAATTAATTTAGGGTATGTAGATGAAATAATTAAATGGGCTAATAAGATTTAATATTTGAGTTTAATATGAAGATTATAAAATGTCATTTTTTATATAGTCCAATGGGTTAGAAATTAAAGCCCAATATAACTAAGATTAATTATTTTATTATTTAGCCCAATAGAATTAAATGTGTATGGCCCAAACTAATGTAATGAGTGGTTCAAAAATAATTGATTTGGGTTAGCCCATGGTAATAAAGTATTGAGATGGGTGTATACACATGTATATATATATATATATATATATATATATATATATATATATATATATATATGCAAGCATGCTTTCAAATAAATAAATAAATAATAAAATATGTATATATATAGTAGTCATATCCGAAACCCCTCCCTAGAGTGCTCATGTGCTGATTTTTGTATGAAATTATGAAGGATGGCATGGTTTGGCCTTAAAATGTGGAATAAGGACTACTTTTTACCTAATTCACTTTTACCTTTAGGCATTAACCAATTAGCTTGGATAAATACATGTATTCTATACATGTATGTGGAAGGTATGTATACATGAAACTCTCCTATAAATAGGAGTTCTCAAGCCATAAATCAAAGTTTGCTTGAAAGTGGTTAAGTTGTATAGAGAAAAAGGTGAGCTAGTGAGGAGAGAAATAGAAAATCTAGAGAAACTCATGCACTTTGGTGATTTAAGTGGGAGCTCTAAGAAAGGAAAAGGTGGAGAGCTACATAAGGTTTATCTCTAGAAGGAAAAGAGCATTCAAGAGGTATAAAAAAAATTTCTAACTCTAAATATTTTCCTTTGTAGCATATTATAACTAGTAATGTAAATGTTTATGTTTTGGTGTGTGAGATATTGGGTGTAGAAATTTTTGTGGATTCCAAATGCATGAGAAAGGAGTTATGAAGGTGTATATATGATTGGTGTGTACTTACATGTGTTTTATAGCTAAATGATCAAAAGAAAAATAGTTAAGCATGAAAACCCTAATTATCATAGTGAAAGTATGTGGTTTGGGTAAATATAGAATAAAATGGGTAACTCATTTGCATGATCTAAAAATTGTAAGTTGTAGTTCTATGAAATATGAAGAGATTCCAAGTGGAACGAACAAAAACGGAGCTAAATTGGATTACGGGTATTGCAAGTTGATCGAATGGTCACCTGACATATCGAAACACTGGCATTACAGATTGTTCTACTGGAGTACTAAATTACGGATTAAATATACATCACTTTAATGACAGGCTGATCCACTGTTAGGGTTTGGAGTATAAAGTACTCGGGGAACGAAGTACTGTTAAACCGGAAAAAATGTTCAGTCAGCATATTACAAAAAATTTTGTTTAATTTTTTCTTAAAATTCCTCTACTCTTATGAAGAATGGATGGTAGGATGGGGTAGCATTTTCTAATTGTGAGCAATAATGAAAGTATATTTGTGGGGCAAAGAAACTATGAAATATGATGAATTAGAAACGTGGCAAATGAATGAAATATGAGTACACAGAAATTTCGAGGACGAAATTTTTGAAGGAGGGGTGAATGTGACACCCCGGGATTTTTAGAGTAATTCCAAATAAAGGGTATGATGAATTAAGTAAATGTTAGTATTTAAAACCTAGTGTTGAATGATAAATGATCTGTGTGATTTACTGAATATATTGGATATATTACAAAGAGAAATGGAAATTGAAGAAGATTTATGAGTATGAATTAAGAAAAGAAGGTTGAATGTGCAGAATATAAATGATGTACAATAGAAAGTATGAAATAAGTGGATTGAATAAGAGGTAAGTTATGATTATTAGTGAGTTTAATTGTTATTTATCAAGATAAATATATAGTAAGGTGCTATAAATGAAATACGTAAAGTTATTACAGTAATTATGATTCCGAGGACGGAATCCTGTTAAGAGGGGAAGAATGTGAGGACCCGAATTTTCGGGATTTTCTTAATAAAATTTAATAAACAAAATTATTAAAGTTGTTTAAACTATTTATTATTTTACGTGATTTAAAGTATGTGAAGGGATTTAATTGATAAATTAAATCTGTACAGAAATAGTGATAAATGATGTTGAATTAAAATAATTGAAGAATAAATAAATTATTTTAAAATAATTTATTAAGAATAAGAGAAATTACATGTAATGGTAAAATAAAATTGTACAATTAAATTATTGTGGAAGTAGAGAAATTATTATTTAAATAGCGTTATGTGGTAATGTGAGATATAAAAATTAGATTTGTATATATATATATATATATATATATATATATATATATATATATATATATATATATATATATATATGTATGTTTAATTGATAATTATAAATTCCATTAATTATGGAAATAAAGTGATTAATAATTAAATTAATCCAAATTTATGAAAATTTAATGAGGAAGTTAGTAAAATTAAAAAAATTGATTATATAATTAATCAACAATTATGATGAAGGTTTAGAAATTGTTTAAGAGGAGGAAGTAATTTTATAAATTATATACTAATAAAGTATATAATTTATATAAGAAAATTAAAGTAAAATATTAATGGAAGAATAATTATATAAGAATGATTATATATAAGAGGATGAAATTAATGAGAGAGTTACTAAAGGTATAATTATTGATTATATAATTAATCGATAATTATGGAGGAATGTTGGAAATTATTAAATAGGAGAATGTACTTATATAAATTATATAATAATAAAATATATAATTTATATAAGAAATTTAATGTAAATAGTAAAGAAATGAAAAAAAAAATGAATGAAGAGAAGAAATGTTTTAAATTGTTAAAAATTATGTTTATGTATAATGGAATTTTTATGATTTTTATGGCGAATAATATTTTAGAAACGTGAACATATTAGTGTAACATGTTGTCCAAGTAACGAAGTGAAAAAGTACGAAAATTAATTTTTATATGTTGTATGAATTATTTTATGAATTTTGGAGGTATAAATTATCTCATATAATTACATGCATGTCAATATGCGTGTACAAAATTTGTCAAGTACCTAAAAGATGTCTAAATATTATTTATAAATCATGTTATAATTTTTGGTGAATTAAAATAAATATTTTATATACATTATATAAAATATTTATTACACGAAATAATTATATAATGTATTAAAATAATTTTTATGCTTGGAATTTTTGCTAATCCGGAAATGGTAAGTCGGTGGACTTATTATGGCTATCCGAAATGGTCATGTGCTTTTAGTTATAAAATGGAAAAGAAAAGCAAGAAAAAGGAAGAAAAATAAACCTAACAAACAATTCTCTTTCTTTTATTCCTTCTTGCTCCACCGAAGCCATCAACCACCACCACCCGACCACCATGGCTACCACCAAGAGGGAGAAGGAGAAAATATTTGGTGCTTTCAGGGAAGGAAATTCAAGTTTTGGAAGGTATAATAAATAAATTATGTGGTTATTTGTGTATTTTTAGTGATAAATTAATGTTGTGAAAAAAATTGTAAATAATTAGAATAATAGTTCTAAATAATTTTTGGATGTATATCTATGGATTATATGATTTTTGGAACAATTTTGTTTGGAAAAATTAGAGCAAAAGGGTGTAAATTTTGCTTGGGTTGGTACACTGTTTCGGCAGGAAGAAGAAAAGAATTTCAGGGCTGCCACGCATAGCGCGACAGCCATTTTTTTTCCCAGATGCGGGTGTTAAATAACGCCGTTTTGGAGCGCTGAGGCAAGGTCGCACCATGCGCGGCTGTGATTTCGTCCGCCAAAGGCCAAACGTCGTCGTTTGGTGTGGGCGGAGAGGCAGCCGCGCGCCACGCGCGGCCGACGACACCGCTGGAAATTAGCCACGTGCCCCTGGTCTTTTCCGTTAATACCAAGCGTGTCCTTGGCCTCGGAAATTACGGTGTTGCCCCTGAACTTTTCCGAAAATTCCAAATGTGTCCCTAGAGCACGAAAATTACCGAAATGCCCCCAGAACTTGGTTTTAATGAAATAAATGTTTAAAAATTCTTTGAAAAATTATAGAAAATTACAGAAAAATACTATAAATATAGAAATGATATTTGAACATTAAATTTAATATTTTTGCATAAATATTAAATATTGGGGATTAATATTTAAATACTTTAAATATTAATCTAGTAAGGTTACAATTTAGAAAAATGATTAAATGAAAATCCGGACTCCCGAATACGTTAAATTTTATCCGATAAGCCGGGTTGTCCGCATTGAATATGTTTTATATTAAGTTAAATTAATATATTAAGGAACGAGATTAATATAATTAACCATATTATTTGATAATTAACCCGGAGATGATATTAATTAATTAAATTAATATCATGAGGAGATAAATAATTATTATTTGATTATTTTAAGATCATAGGTTGTACGAGAAGCATTATAGAATGGGTATTTATTAATTCCACAATCCAGACAAGTTCTTCAGTACTTTGATGTTAATTGTTTATCTATGATGATATGTTAATTCTTGTTCAAATGCATATAAATTATGTGTTATGTAATTTGTGGAGAATATGACAACAATGTGTACTTTGTGTAATGATATGAATATATATGAGATATGTTGCTTTAGTAGAAGCATAGCACATGATGTATGACACACATACAGAGCATTTTATAATATGTGATACATGAAGCATGAAAGGTGTAGACTGTTGAACTTGCTGAGCTTTTGTGCTCATTAATTGCATAATATAAACTTTTGCAGGTAAAGAAATAAGTTTTAGGAATATCGGATTGTGCTAAAGATTAGATTATACTAGAAGGTTGTAAACGTAATTATTATAGTTTTAATATCATATTTCAATTGGTGAAGTTTACATTGATGTGCTTTATAAATTGGATCTGGATAGGACGAATAGAGTTATAATGTGAACTGTGATTGTTCAAGGTAGTTGTTACGATAGAGAATATTATATGTTTAATTATGAATCATGAAACAAAGAATATTATATGAATATAAACAATATTAAATTTTGAATGTTGAGTTTTACGGCACTTGTAATAGAAAGAAAAAGTAAAAAGTAAAGGTTGCGATCCAAGGACTAGGATCGAGATATTAAGATTTTAAATATACAAATATTTTAATACAATGATTGAGAAAAGAGAAAAATGTATACCGAAAAATTTGGTAATTAATGATTGTCATGTCAATTAATGGGTTGAATAAGGTTATTACAGATTTATTAACAAACCGAAATTTGGACATTAAGGAAATAATATTTATTAAATATGAAATGTAAGGTAATAAAGTTTGTCGAATTTTGAGGTCCTTACATATTACATTCTATACTTACATATCGTATAAACATACAACATTCCATCAATTAATATGAATTTATTAATCCACTTTAAACATTGAACTTCATAACCATTATTATTCAATAAATTCCTTATATACTAATTAGGTCCACTGTACCTTCTTGTAACCTAACCTCTCAAGGCCTAAACATTAAACTCGCTATTAATTTTCATAACTAAAATATCAATTTAAATACGTTTTTCTCATTTCCTTCATTTTCAACTTTAATTCCTTCTTTCTTTATCAGATCGAATACATCAATCTTCATATATCCAATCTATCATATGTAAAATTTTAAAACTTTGGGGGCTATTTTGTAAATTTTAATTTTTTGGGCATTTTTTTTTTTGTAATTTTGAGCAAATTTTAAAATTCTCTAAAATAAAATGTGAGGATCCGAATTTCCAGGATTTCTTTAATAATATCAAATGAGAATTTAATTGATAAAATTATCAAGGTTGTTAAATTAATTATTAATTTATGTGATTTAAGGTATGTAAAAGGATTTAATAGGTAAATTAAATCCGTACAAAGATGATGACAAATTGTGATTGAATAAAAATAATTGAAGAATGAATAGATTGTTTAAAAACAATGTATGAAAAATAAGAGAAGTTTTAATGAAATGGTTAATATTTAAAAATTATTGTGAAACTACAGAAATTATGATTTTAAATGAGGTTATGTGATAATGTGAAAGACATGAATTAAATATGTATATATTTATATATATACATTTTTATATATATGTGTGTTATGTTTAATTGATAATTATAAATGTTATTAATTATGACAATTAAGGGATTAATAATTAAATTAATCCAAGTTTAAATGAAAAGATAATGAGAGAAGTTAATAAAATTTGAATTATTGATTTTAGATTTAATCAAGAATTTTGGAGGTAATTTAGAAACTAATTGAGAAGGAAAGTAATTATATAAGTTATATAATAATATAATTTATATAAGGAAATTAAAGTGAAATATGAGGAAAATAATAATTATATAAATTATATAGGAATAATTATATAATGTATATAAGAAGATTTAATTGAATAAGGAGGGAAGAAAGATTTTATAAGTTGTATTTGTGTAAAATGGAAATTATTTAAAAAGTAATAATGTAATTATATAAATTATATAATATTAAATTATATAATTTATATAAGGAAAGTTAATGTGAATATTAAAGAAATTGAATAATAAATAAGAAAAAGGAGTGTTTTAAATTATTAAAAATTATGTTTATGTATAATGAAATTGTTATGACTTTTATGAAGGATAATATTTTAAAAACGTGAACATGTTAATGTAACATGCTGATCAAGTAATGAAGTGAAAAATTATGAAAAATAATTTTTATATGTTATATGATTTATTTTATGAATTTTAGAGGTAAAAATTACCTCATATAATTACATGCATGGCGTTATGCGTGAACAAAATTTGTCAAGAAAAGTACTCGAAAGAGGTATTAAAATTATTTATAAATTATATTATGATTTTTAGTGAATTAAAATAAATATTTTATATATATATTATATAAAATATTTATTACATGAAATAACTACGTGAGGTATAAAAATATCTCATTTATGCAAGCTTTACGCGGTTTAAAAAATTTGGAACCTTCAAAGTCGGTGGAATGGCTTGGGTTTAAAATTTGGTTAAGTTGCATGTGGCTATAAAAAGCAAACAAAAAGAAAACAAAAGGAATAAGAAAGAAAAGAAATAAAAGAATACAAAATTTTCTTTTCTCTCATTCTTGCAACCGAGCACCATCACCATGCCACCACCGTGAACCACCTGGCCACCAAGAGAGGAAGGATTGGATGCCATTAAGGAAGAATCTTAAGCTTGGAAGGTATAAAAAAATCTTTTATTTAAGTTATTTTGTGAAATTATGATTTTAAAATAATTGTGTGGAAAAATTATAAATAATTAGAATAATTATTCCAAATAATTTTTGGATGTATATCTATGAGTTATATAATTTTTGGAAGGGTTTTGTTGTGGAAATTTGGATCAAAATGGTGTATTTTGTGTGTTGGCTGGCTACTGTTCGCGAAGAAAATGAAGAAGAAAAGAAAAGGTTGTCGAGCGGAACGACTTGAAACGACGCCGTTTTGGGGCCGCGCAGAAGAAACAGCAGCGCAATGCGTGGAGGTTTTTGGAAAACGGCAGGAAACGATGTCATTTTGGCGTCAGAAGCGGGGGGCGGCGCGCAATGCGCGGCCAACGACATGCTGGAAATTGCCAGCGTGCCCCTGCCCTTTTCGGTTAATACCGACCGTGTCCCTTGATCCCGAAAATTACGGTAATGCCCCTGCACTTTCCGGAGAATTCCAATTTTGTCCCTAGAGGCGCTGTAATTACGAAAATATCCCTGGACTTTCCAGAAAATTCCGGATGTGTCCCTAAAGCAGCAGAAATTACCAAAATGCCCCTAGAAAGTGATTTTTAAAGAAATAAATGTTTAAAATTTGTTTAAAAATTATAGAAAATTATAGAAAAATACTAAAAATATAGAAATGATGTTTGGGCATTAAATTTAATATTTTTGTATAAATATTAATTATTGTGGATTAATATTTAAATGTTTAAATATTAATCCAATAAGGTTAAAGTTTAGAAAAATGAATAAATAAATTTTTCGGACAACCAAATATGTTAAATTTCATCCGATGAACCGGGTTGTCCGTAGTGAAGACATTGGTTATTAAGATAAATTAATTTTTTAAGAGACGAGGTTAATATAATTAACCATATAAATTAATAATTGGCCCAAAGATGATATTAATTAAGTAAATTAATATCATAAAGAGATAAATAATTATTATTTGATTATTTTATGATCATAGGTTGATCGAGTAAAGGGTATGAACTACCAATTTAATAGTTGGATTTCCATGCAAGTTCTTCAGTCCTTTAATATTAATTGTTGCCTGTTATGATATGTAATTCTTGTTTTAAATGCATATAAATTATGTGCTATGTGATACGTGATTGATATGACCACAATGTGTACTTTGTGAAACAATATGAATATATATGAGATATATTGCTATAGTAGAAGCACAAGCACATGATGTATGACACACACCAAGCATGATAAGGTATGTGCTACGTGAAGTATAAACTGTTGAACTTGCTGAGCCGTTGTGCTCATTACTTACGTAATATAAACTTTTGTAGGTTAAGAAATGATTTTCAAGAATATCAGATTATATAGAGACGGGTTTTCCTAAAAGGTTGTGAAAGTTATTATGAAATGTTTATATTCAATAATTTGTTAAGGTTACATTAATATTTAGTATGTACGTATATGTTGGATTCGGATAGAACGAATAATGTTAAATTATGAACTATGATTGTTCAAGATGATGGTCAGGATAGAGATTATTATGAATCACGAATTATGAAACAAAGAAAATTGTATGGATATGAACAATATTAAATTGTGAATGTTGAGCTTTATGACACTAGTAAAAGAAAAGAAAAAGGTTAAGGTTGCGATCCAGGGACTAGGATCATGATGTAAGGATTTTAATATCCAAATATTTTATTACAATGATTGAATTGAGAAAAAAAAATTTATACCAAAAATTTGGTAATTGATGACGATAATGTCAATAAATGAAGGTGTTTAAAGATTTATTAACGGACCAAAATTTGGATGTTATGAAGATAAGGTATAATAAATACAAAATTTAATGGAATAAAGATGGTCGAATTTCGGGGGTCGTTACATAAAATGTTTATTTTGGATATTTTTACAATAATAGAAATAAATTGTTTATTTTTAAATAATTTTATAATTAAAATAAAAGATTTTTTTTAAATATAAAATTGAATTTCATGCAACTTTAAATTGCCCATTAGATGATATATATATATATATATATATATATATATATATATATATATATATATATATATATATGCATGCGCGTTATACAAGATGAGATAATTAATATTAACAAACCCCTCATGATGTAAAATAAATATTACTTATAAAATAAATTAAAGGAGTTTAATTCAATTAAATAAAATTAGAATGGTTCTAATTTATTTATTTTATTACTCATAATATTAAGTTGTAACGTTCAAAGATATTTATTAAAAATATCGAACGTCGTCTTCTAGCATGGTAAAACGATAGAGTATCAAATAATCATTATAAGTTTGTTATGTCACACAAGACTTATATTAATTTTTTAAGATGTTATTTTATCACATTTTATGCTTATAAAAGAATTGAATAATGCTATTTTGTTGTGTCACACAAGGACAATGTTTTTCTCTTCAGTTATATGAAAGTGCTAGGTCAGATTTAACTTAGATAATTTTGATTTGGATGTGTCACACATGATCATAATAATCCAAGAGGCAAAATAGAAAAGAGTTACATGATGATGTAATTGACAAGGAGTTGTCTACCTATTTATTTATATATAGTTTGTTGTGCCACACAAGGCTGTATACATTTGAAATAGGATCCTTATTCTCATTAGCAAATCTTTAACTAGATTTGTCGAACTATATACAAAGGGTAATACAGTTTGATGAAAATAGTGAGAGACACCATTTTAAATAAAGACCTAATTAACTTGGTAATTAATAAAATGAATGTATATTAATGTTGTTACTAATTCACTTAAAGAATATTGCTATGCTTAATTCACTAACATTGCATAGCATATTAGATGCTAACAATTTAATCGAACCGACTTGATCAAACAAATTTGATAATAGTTCTCAATGATGAAAAGATGGCAAATATCCTTAATTTGTCTATCCCTGCAAATGTTGTTGACTAAGCCTAGGAGGAAGAGATTGCTATTTTAAGAAATGACAAGATGATGCAAATGTGGCTCAATGCATCATGCTCGCATCCATAAGTATCAAGTTACAGCGTCAACACGAGAAAATGGATGCACTTACTATATTGTTGTATGTTCAATGGTTGTATGGTGAGCAAAATAGGTCAACTAGATATAAGATATCTAAGGAGCTCTTCTGATCTATAATAATCAATGACACTACAATAAAGACACGCGTCCTAAAGATGATCAATTCAATTGATTAATTAGGAAAATTAGGTTTTATTAAGGATGGAGAGTTGAGTCATGATTTGATTTTGCAGTTATTCGCTGACTCTCTTTCATAAATTGTTATAAGCTTTAACATTAATAAGCTTGATGTCAGTTTACCTGATTTGGTAGAATATGTTGAATACAATTGAGAATCACTTTTCTTTCAAGAAAAACCAAGTCTTAGAAGTAGATGAATCTTCTAAGCAGAAGAAGATAGCCAAAGGTGTTTCTGAGGTGTTAGAAAATATAGAAGGCAATAGAAAGGCAAAACAAATGACATAGATAAAAGTGATCCCAAAGGCAAAGGTATTTACTTTCATTGCGATAAGCTGGGACATTGGAAGAACAACTACAAGAGAGTTGCAGTATCTAAGAAAAAGAAGTTTGGAGAAGCTTCTACTGTAGATATAAATTTATTCATAATGAAATAGAACTTTTTATAAGTCAAGTTCTACTTGGGTATTAGATACTAGCTGGTAGTGTCACAAATGCAAGTCATCGCAGAGACTAGGCAGACGTATAAGGCTGAACTAAAGATAAGTAATCTTATGCGTGAAAATGGAGCAAAAGGTTGCTGTATTAATTATAGAAACTTACAGTTTAGCATTGCCTATAGACAAATCTATTACTAAGTTAAGTTAGTAAGATTTTACTATGTTGATTACTTGATGGACGTTGTATACTTGACTTACATGAAAAATATTTCAAATTGAACAAACTAAAGGCAAAGAGATGATACGAATCATACCTTTATGCAATACTGTTAACTCGATTATGTCAACGAAACAAGACTAAACAAGTTGTATAAAGATAGGCTTTTAGATCCTTTGATTATGAATCAAATATAACTTGTGAATCTTGTATCATGAAAAATATGACTAAATCTCCATTTAGTGGAAATGGAGAGAGAGTTGTAGAGTTATTAGAGTTGGTACACACAGTTGTGTGTGAGACCTATGATAACAAATGCAAGAGGGTATTCATTCATTACTTCCACTAATGATTTTAGATTTTGATATATATATATATATATATATATATATATATATATATATATTTCATGAAATACAAATCCAAATCGTTTGAAATGTTCAACGAATTCAAAAGTGAAGTACAAAAACAAACAACCAAAAGTATTAAAGTTTTTCGATTAGATTAAGAAGAGAATACTTAAGCAATAAGTTTCTAGATCATTTCAAAGTGAAATGGTATTCTCTCACAATGGACATGATGATGATCCACGATGAGTTTTACCAATCTTCCAGTATCCTTCTAGGGTTATAGCTTAGAAACGACTGCATATTTACTAAACAAGGTACCTTCAAATTCCGTCCCTAAGACTTTATATGAGTTATGGATAGGGAGGAAACCAAGTCTTAAGTATGTTAAGATTTGGATTTTTTAGCTTATGTCAAAAGGCTTAACATGATAAGCTAGTGACAAGATCTGACAAATGTAAACTTGTGGAATATCCTAAAGAAAGTTTAGGGTATCACTTCTATAATCCGACTAATTAAAAGGTGTTTGTTGAAACATGCTGCCTTCTAGGAAAAGGAGTTTTTCCTTAAAGGGTTAATGGGAGTATAATAGATCTTGAAGAAGATCAAGAACCACAAAACACTACAGATCAAGTGGATGAAATTGTACAAGTAAATAAACCTATGGTACCATAACCAAGTCGTAAATCTAGTTTAGTATCGAAGATACCTAAGATGTATGGATTCATCATAGCTAATGATGAGGTACGTATCATAGTGGATGATGATCCAGTTACATATGATGAGGCATGAGTATTAAATACTCAAGAGAAATAGCTGATGACCATCAAATTTGAAATGGGTATTTAGAGAAAGACTAAAGTAGATGGCAAGATGGGGACCTATAAGACCTAACTAGTGGTAAAAGATTTCAAACAAGGTCATTGAGTTGACTATAATGAAACTTTTCGCTAGTAAAAATGCATATATCTATTCAAATTTTACTTGCAGTTATAGCTTACTGTACAAAAGGATGTATGTATGATACAACAAAGAGGATTTGTCTCCATAAAGATAGAATAAATCAAGTATGAAAGTTACAACGATCCAATTACGAATTGAAACAAATTTTTCGAAGATGGAACATCTGTTTTGATGAAACAATCAAAAGAGATTGATTTTATCAAAGACGATGATGAACCATATGTGTACAAAAGAGTTAGTGGGAGCACTGTGACATTTCTAATACTATATGTTAATATACTACTGATAAGGAATGACATACTGATGCTACAATCAGTAAAGATGTTGTTGTCTAAAAACATTTCCTTCAAGGACTTGGGAGAAACATCCTAACATTCTATTCAGGATAAAGGTATATAAAGATAGATCGTAAAGGATACTCGGCTTAACCTATGTACTTGACCTGATATTGCTTATGTATGATAAGCAAATATCATTTTAATTTTAGAGAAGAATATTAGAAAAGAGTTTCTAATGATGGGTCTGATATAAAACTAGAGGGTTTAACAGACTCAAGTTTGTTCAGACTAACTAAAATAAAAGCATATCCGTTTCAGGTAATATGATTACCTTGAATGGTGTTGCAATGAGTTGAAAAAGTTCCAAACAGCAAAGAGTTGTTGATTTAGTGACAAAGACATAGTAAATAACTATAAGTGAAGCTGCAATGGTGATTGTTTAGTTCAACAAGTTCATTACAGAACTTATAATGGTTCCTAGCATTAAAGAAGTTTAATTCTCCAAGGAACCTAGGTCTCATCTGAAATCTAAACATATGTTGTACCTTTATATGATTAGATGAATCATTTAAAAAAGAGACGACACCATAAATATGGCAGGCTCTCAGTACAGCATTACATTTCCATTAACTAAGCATTTTATACGCCACTTAGAGAAGAATGGTATGGGATACCGAAGGGCGATTCGCTTTAGTGTAAGTGGGAGATTGAAAGTAGTATGCCCTCAAACCAATCACATTTGATGTGATATGCATATACTTTATAATCTTTTTCATTTATTAATAAAAGTATCAAGACATTCTTTATTCATGATTAATTAGCTGAATTAATTAAATGGATAAACCTATAGTTTTCGAGCAATACTTTTAGAACAATGATGAGGATTATGCTAATAAGATCTAAATTCAAGATAACTCAAAATTAAAATTATTTCTAATCGTTGAATCACTAAAAGAGGATTAGTAGATCTAGATAAATTGGTACATACTATGCTTATTCTTACGAAGAGGGTGATTGATCTCATAAACATTTGTGTAGAGACACTAAACTAAGTATGTATGTGCTTATTAGATAATAATTTCACTGAACATAACTCGCATTAAGAAACACCTAATGGAGTTTAACTTGTTTGTCAATAGGAGTTCCTTATGTGATAGTCGTACAAGTGATCCTTAGACTTGAGATCATCATAGTATCTTGTGTGTACTAAGTTATACTTTAACATATTCCTTAAGACTTGTTGGTATATCAAATGATATGCTTGGGTATAATAAAGTACATATGGAGATAGGTGAATGATCAAAAAATGATCTATCACTTCTTGTAAAGGGAGTGAATGTCCTATGTGATTCAATAACTAACAACTCATAAATCACTGGTCAGTGTTGAATGAAATTAGAAAGGAGTTTCTAATTTATATTAATTAGAGTTGTACATTTGTGAATTGAAATGCATATGATTAAATAAATAAGACTTAACAAAAGGATTGATTTACATTAAGAAATTCCATATCTTATATTTTATTGGGACATTGTGTGGTAGAATGATTGAATTATACGGTAACTATTCACTGAAAGGTTATTTTATGATCAAATGTTGAAATCTATATTATCTGAAAAGTCGATTAATCGCTAAGGGGACATACTCTTATTGTGGAATAAATATTTATTTAAAATTAAGGAGTTAATTAGTAATAAATGAAGTAGAATTGTTCTAATTTATTTATTATACAACCAGTTTAACATAGAGAACCTAAAGGGTCACACCGCAAAAGAATAATATTTATTTTAGAAGTGAATGACATAATCGTAATAGAAAATTAAGTATATTTAATTTATACTATGGTGATATAATAAATTAAATAGCTTAATGTTTATAATTTAGTATTTTTAAAATACTAATTATAAATTAATAAGAGGAGTCTTATTGTTGTTGTTGTTGTTGTTGTTGTTGTTGTTGTTGTTGTTGTTATTGTTATTATTACTAGTATTATTTAGTTCCTAAATGGTTTAGGAATTATTTAATAAATAGTAGTATTATTATAAATAATTAAGTTCTTAAATGGTTTAGGAATTATAATTATAATAAATAATTAAGTTACATAATAGTTTAGTAATTAATTAATAAGATGTACATTCATTATTAAATAATTAAGTTCCTAAATGGTTTAGGAATTCTAATTAATTAATTTAGTTCCTAATTGAATTGAGAATTAAATTAGAATCTTAATCCTAAATAGTTTAGGAGGGTTGACTATATCTATAAATTAAAGGTGCCTTATTATAGATTAAGGTTACACACTATTTCACAAGAGTTGAGAGAGTACTTCATAATTCTCTACATCTAAGGAGTTAGGAGAGAGAGAATTAGGGCTAGCCACCCATGGTTTGGAGAAATCAAAATCCACTTCTTTAATTCATAGATCTCTTGGTGGATCACCTCTATAGTCTTCACATTTGGGGAGTTGACATTGATCTGTGAAATCTAATCAAAGAATTTGAAGAAGAACGTGAATGATTAAAGGGAGTTAAACTTGTACCCATGAAAACTGGGTTCTACAAAGGTATAAATATTTTATCCTTCCTTAATTAATGGTAGTCGCATAAGAAAGATCCTTGTTATTGGTTTGTACAAAAATTTTAAATATGATATTATTTGCTTCCTTTGCGCTTATATAATTTGATTATATATATGTCATGTTTTGGCAAACTAACACTTGGGACCGTAGTGAACCTTTTGTAATGAATAACTTATATTTATTTATTCCGCATTAGTTGTTATATAATATTTAGAGGTGTTTGATTATATTTTATCATGAGCATTAAGTTCGAGGTAGTGGTACCCGAATTTGGGGGCGTTACAGGCTGGTATTAGAGTTGTAGGTTATAAACTTTAGAATACGAAACCTAGGTTATAACCTTAGAATTAAAACTCATATATAGTATGCTAGAAAATGGGTCGAGGAGCCCGTTGAGTTTAGTTAAGTTTGGAGATGGGTTGTGGAGATTCATCGAGCTAATTTCATGCTTAATAAAATATTATTTCATTTTATTAATGAATATAGTTTATTGTGATTCTAATGTATTGTCGTTTGTTATTTCTTTGTTGTGGCTGTAGGATGTTCGAGGTTGGTTAGTCTAGCCGAGTTGTTAAGACTGAGTTTATGGACAAGCATATTGTCTATATAGAGCTGACTAACCCAGTTGTGCCAGTACTGTCGAAAGAGTCTGAGTTAGATTCTGGTGGAGGCCGTACAGTGAGGATGAGGATGATTAGACTAATGAAGCCGAGGAGGTCGATGGGTAGCCAATTGGAGTGTAGGAATTCATTATTGAGGCCATTGAGGAGGTGAAGTATTATGCTTGACCAGAGAAGCTACCTGTCGACTATCATCTGGTGGATCAGTTAGCAAACATGAACATAGAGTTAGAGGACATAGTTAGTCATCTGGAGGAATAGAATCAAGTTCACTAGGAGATGGAGGACTAGTATAGGGATGTGATGTATCAACTTGAAGATGAGGTGAGGGAGCTGAAGGCGCGACTGTAGGGGTATGAGCACTCTGCACAGTAGATATGACCAGTACATTAGTTGGTGGCCCGTAACACAGAGCTGAGGCCGGAGTTGGAGCAGTCCGAGTTGAATCGAGTAGAGTTGCAGGTGGAGCACGAGGCCATGAAGGCCAAGTTTGATCTGAAGACATCCAAGGTTGATTCCCTGGGCTTTGCGTTGGATACAGCCTTCAATAGGCTGAGGAGCCAGATTAGGAGGTATCCCTAAAAGGAGGACCTTAGTCATCGCACAGTGAGCAACATGTATTTGACAGGATTGCCTGACTAAAGCACGAGGATGTTGTGTATCATGGGATGCACCACCATTAATTATGTTAATGTTTATCTCTTGTATATAAGTGCAGTTAGTTTCCACTTTTGTTTATAGTAGGGATGGGTATATATTTTAAATCTTAGCACTTTTATTTTGACTTGGGATAGTGTTAGACCCCAACTTTTATTTTGTTATATGGTTAGGATAGTTTAATTCCCCACTTTCTGTTTATTAAGGGATAATTATTGGTTGGTATGAGCATTTATAGTAGTATGCCACGGGTTGTTACTTGATGTATTAAAGCAGTGGTATATGAATATAAATATGGTTATATTATATGTTTGTCTTGTGTTTGAAAAGTGCATTCATAATTTTAAATATTAACATTAGTGAAATATTGCTTAAGATGTAAAACACAAAATGATAACGTAAGATTTTGTTCATAGCTGGCAATGCCGCCAATAAGACAACCCCAAAATCTAAGAGTATAATAGTCAATAAACAATGTGGAGGGTGAAGTTGACCCAATGAGGGCTTTTGCTAACATGTTAGTGGAAGCGATGTAGAGTAGACCAGCCACGAGGGTAAAGCAGCCAGTGAGTTATCTGGCAAACTTTAAGGACTTTAAGATTGTGGGACCGACGAAGTTCCACAGAACCACCGATCCAATAGAAGCCTAGACATGGGTAGAAGAGATGGAAAAAATGTTCGAGGTCGTACTGGTAGCCGAAGAACAAAAGACTTCATTCGCTACCTTTATGTTGAAAGGTTAAGCAAACTACTGTGGAAGACCAAAAAAAATAAAGCCGGAGAATGTGTGATAGCATGGGCTCGGTTTAAGGAGCTATTTTTCGAGAATTATTTTCCTGAAAGTATGCAGACAATGATGGAAATGAAGTTCTTGAACTTGAAGCAGGGTAACATGTATGTTGCGGATGATGCTGTGAAATTCAATGAATTGGCAAAGTTTGTACCACACCAGGTGAACACTGAAGTGAGAAGAGCGAGGAAGCTTGAACAAGGGTTGAAGCCCTGGGTGTATAATAAAGTAGAAGTCCTACAGATCACTATTTTTTCGACTCTACTGCAGAAAGAGATCATCGCCAAAGGGGGAAGTGAAGCTTTATTAAAGTACTAACAGGATCAGAAGAATAAGAAAAATCAAGAAGGTCACCGAGTAGGAAGCAACAGGGGGAAGTAACCCGAACAAGAGAAAATGGAATGATATTCAAGCTTCAGGAGGAAGTAAGTCTGGGGTAGAAATGAAGAAAGCAAATAAATGTGAGACATATGGTAAGAATCATGTGGAAGAATGCAAGAAGGGTAATGTAACGCCCCTAAAATCCCTACACTAGGTACGATGAACCTTGTGCGTTAAACTCCATACATTTATCAACTTAACCAATGATCTCATAATTATATTGGTTCAATTAGTCTATTTTAGACTATACATTAAAAGTTTCTCTTACTTAGTCCCTAGATCTTAACTTGATCTCAATCTCATTATTTATACAAGTATGAACACATAGTTCATCCATATAAATGGATAACACCATAAATAACGGTTCAATTTTAACTTTAAGATTTAAATATTCTATAACTTTAAATATTCCAAGATTCACGGCATTAAATCATAAGAACGGTTCTTGGGAACAGAGAATCTAGCGATGAATGTTTGTATCTTCATTCGTGATAAATATTTGTATCTTTATCCGTGACAAATGTTTGTATCTTTGTAGGGTGCAAAATTCTATTTCCATACAGAACATACCAAACTAGTTAAAACCCTCACTCAAAATACATTTGGTTATAGTGATATCTATTCACATCAATGTTCGTACTTATCTGGCATTCAGAATAGTAATAGCAAGCTTGTACTTGGGTCTGAGAAACCTAACAATGAATTTGACCATTTCACATCGATTAATCATGTCTTGGATGCTTCAGTACTCATAAATATTATTCACTATCCTCATTCTGATAAATAGTTCATTATAAATATTGTATTAACGTTTTACTATCTATGTGATGTTCAAAATATTGGCATAACATGATCAGTCCATATTATCAATACCCTAATTTAGATTAATAGATTTTTAACAATTCTAGGTTATATCAAAGTAAGGACATAAAACCAATCTGATGATAATAAATAATATTATTTCATAATATTCGGTTACATGGTTTGCTTGTTCGTATTACAACAGTCATTATGAATTTATATAAATATAAGTAATAAATATGAAAACCTAATCTACGCTTCATCTTTACGTTCATGATCTTTTTAACGTTTATATTTAATCTGCAAATAAGGTTTTATTCGCAAGAATGAGCACGATGGCTCAGTAAGTCTAATAATAGCACATACACAGTTTATGCTTTCAAATAAACTTTAACATGCATTGATTGAACATATTTCTCAATTTAATATCACATGTATCTCACATTTCAACAATTTATACCTCATTGTCACACAAAGTGTATAAATCATGTAAACAAAACACATAACAATTAAAAGACTTGCCTTATTCGCTTTAACATTTACGTTAGGTTTTGTGTTTATTCGTATGGCCTACAAGGTATGTGAGTTAACATAACCATTAGTCATATTATGACTTTATACAAATATAAGACATTGACTTTACAAGTTTATCTTAGGTTTTAAGTCCCTAACAGTGTTTCGTTTGGACTTTTCATTAACTGATAAGTTAAACCGGAGTTTCGAATTGACAAAACCTTAATGGAAAAAAACACTTAAGTTTTGAACACCTGGACTGGCATAGGGCGTGGCAATATTAAGCCTGTAATGGCGGGGGGGGGGGGGGGGGGGGGGGGCTGGTATGCAGATCCTAACCTTAGGTTTGGACTACCCGACCCTCCTTAATTCAAATAGTCATAACTTCTTCATTTATTAACATTTTGGGGTCAATCTTGAGTCTAATTTCATCAAAATTTCATGATATATGACTTTATTTTAGGTTTCTAAGGCAGATTCCGAAAGTAAAGTTTAGGAAATTAGGAACAAAGTCAGAATACATACTAGTTCATACTTTCTTTGATCCACTTGGTAAAACATTATACCTCAAGCATTAATTTGCTAAGATAACATGTCCTATCACTCAATAACACTTCATAACATAAAAATAACAAAATCATAAACCTACTTATGTACGATTTATGACTTTTACTCAAGAACACGAAGAACTAAGTTTCATCGTTCTTGGTTTAGCTTGTTAAAACATGATGCCACAAGCATGAATTTGCTAGGCCATCATGTTTCACAACTATATAACACTAAATTATAAAATCATAAATCTACTTATGTAGGATATTACGACTTTTGCTCAAGAACACACAAAGAATGAAAAATCGTACATGGTAACGACTTATGTTCATGAGCTTTTGGATTTTATACTTGTAATAATTTGGGCATTATAACTGCTTACATATGTGATTATGGCACTTTATATTTGACAAAATTTGGTCATTACAATGACTTGTATAATTGATTATAACAATTTATAACTATTGCTCAAGAACACAAGAAGAACAAGGAGAACGACAATCGTACATGGCTACGACTTGCGTTCTTGAGCTTTAGTTCTTAAACTATGAAATAAAATTCGACATTATAACTACTATAAAATGAAGAACTGCTCAAGAACACGTGAAGAACATGGAAAACGACAATCGTACATGGCTATGACTCACGTTCTTAAGCTCTTAACTAAAAATAAATCAACATAATAACCACTAGGGTTTTACCTATTGTAGTGCAAGGTTTAACTATTTTTTTGCACTTTGAGATTACTTAACTCACAAGAACTTTCTGTTTCTACACTTTGATTATAACTTTGATGTTTGAAAATTAGCTTTGTGAAATGATAGGAAATAATGAAGAGCAAGAGCTCTTATTTATAGGCTAGCAACGTTAGGGCATAAATGACATTAAGCTACAAATATCAACCAACTTGATCATCACCTTGGCTAGTCACCATGGTTAGTCAGCATGTGAGTCACCAAGCTTAACTAGGTTAAGCCTAATTAACCTTACTTAACTTTGTTAATCTTGCTTTTAAGGGTAATTAATTGTAACTAACCCTCACTTTCTTGCTTAATTGTGTTTAGGAGCTTCACTTAGGAACCCTAGGCTCACAATAAGCCACACATCTCCATCTTATGCTTGACAACACACCAAAGGAGACCAAGTCTAACTTTGCTACTAAAATTACTAGCTAAAACACATACTTGAAAAATTTGTAAGTGTTGCATACTTTCATAATGGCATAAATGCCCTCAAAATCTCTACCAAAATTAGTAGTCACTATTGTTGATTTTAACTATTCATCGATTGACTTTTCGTATTTATACCGTATAATTTTTGTATTATTCTCATATTATTCTCATATTATTTTCGTATAATTCTTGTATACTTTTTGTATTTATGAATAGTGATTTCTAGGTTTTCTAATCCTTAGGGTTCAAGCCTTAGGTTTTAAGTTTTATTAAACCCTAAATGTAGGTTTTCTCCTAAATAATGTTTTTGATTTTTAACAAGTGTTAAGGTTGAATACTTGAACTAAAACACAAAATCCTACACATAGAAAAGTCACATAATACTTTTGAAACTCAATTCAATCTTTACTAATCACATAACACATAGTTTAGGTTAATTTTTTTAACATTTAGTTGTATACGACCGCATTTCTGAGTCATATTTATTCTTTAAGATAGCTCAATGTTTATTCGAGCAATCATTCTCAAGATTTTGAATTGACAATCTTTAATTAGATTTTGTCAAATAATATTTAAAATATTTGGGATATTACAGGTAAGGGAGTTTGTTTCAATTGTGGACAACAAGGGCACTTTTCTCCGCAATGCCTAAGAGGGAAGACTAGAGGATGTTTCTATTGTGGTGCGCTAGATCATATGAAGAAGGACTATCCAAAAATGAAGGGAGTGATAGGAAGTGTAAACAAGGGAAGCAATAACAATCTGACAATCGGAGGGCCAACACCGCAAAATAAACTAGTGGCACGTACTTTCAACATGACTGTGTAGGACGCAATGGAGTCGAAAGATGTGGTGTCAGGTACTCTTCTGATAAATAATATAAATGCTTATGTATTATTTGATTTGGGTGCTACCTGTTCATTTATATCAGTAGAATTTGATAAAAGTTAGATTTTACCCATGAAAAACTAGAGAATTTTTTACATGTGGAAGTAGCTAACAAAGAAGTTATCCCTGTAGAATACGTTCATAGGAATTGTTGTATTGAATTAAGAAGATTCAAACTTTGTGTAAACTTGAACCCGATACGATTGGGAGAGTTTGACATAATCCTTAGAATTGATTGATTGTCAAATCATGGAGCAGTGATTAACTGCCAGAAGAAAAGTATAAACTTGAAGACTCCGAACAAGCTAAAGGTTGAATTTTATGGGACTAAATCGTCGAGACAGTCTTGTTGTCTGATGATGATGCAAGAAAAAAGATTTCTAAGGCAATGTTGCATAGGTTATCTGGCTTATGTGCTCGATACTTAGAAAGTAGGGGGTGAAGTGGGATAAATACATGTGATAAAGGAATTCTCAGATATTTTCCCAGATGAGTTCTTGGGTTTACCGTCAGATAGAGAAGTGGAGTTTGTTATCAATTTAGTACCAGGGAAATCACCAATATCAAAAAGTACCGTACAGGATGTCTCTGGTAAAAATAAAGGAATTGATGATACAATTATAGAAATTATTAGAAAAAGGGTTATATTTTACCGAGTGTGTCTCCATGGGGAGCACCGATATTGCTTGTAAAGAAAAAAGATGGGTCATTAAAACTTTGTATCAACTACAGGGAGTTAAACAAAGTTACGATTAAGAACAAGTGCCCGTTGTACAGGATATACGATCTATTTGATCAACTAAAAGGAGCGAAGTACTTTTCAAAAATTGACTTGAGGATGTGGCATCACCAGCTGAAGGTAAGAAAAGAGGACATACCGAAGACAACATTCAGAACTCGATAGGTCACTTTGAGTTTCTAGTGATGTCGTTCGAGCTGACGAACGCGCTAACAACATTTATGGATGTGATAAATAGAGTATTCAAGAAGCACTTGGACAATTTCAATGTTGTATTCATAGATGACATTTTTGGTGTACTCGAAGACGGAGGAGGATCAAGCTCAACATCTGAGAGTAGTGTTAGAGATGCTGAGAAAGGGGAAGCTGTACATGAAGTTTTCTAAGTGTGAATTGTGGCTACAAAGGGTGCAATTTTTAGGGTATGTAATTGATAAGGACGGTGTTTCGGTAGATCCAATAAAGGTGGAGGCAGATATAAATTGGGAACAGTCGAAGACGCCAACAGAAGTCAAGAGTTTCTTGGGATTGGCAGGATATTACAGAAGGTTTATATAGGATTTCTCAAAGTTAGCAATGCCATTGACAAATCTGACTAGGAAGACTGTAAAGTTTGTATGGACGGACAAATGTGAAGAGAGTTTCTTGGAATTGAAGAAGAGGCTCAGTGAAGTACCTGTGTTATCTTGACCAGATAATACAGGGGGGTTTATGGTTATGCATCACACAAGGGTCTTTGTTGTGTACTGATGAAATACGGCAGGGTTATTGCGTAGTCTTCACGGCAGTTAAAGGATTATGAGAAGGGGTATCTAACTCATGACCTGGTGTTAACAACTATAGTGTTCACACTAAAAATCTGGATGCACTACTTGTATGGAGAGAAGTGAGAGATACACACTGACCATAAAAGTCTGAAGTATATATTCTTTCAGAAGGAGCTAAACATGAGACAAAGATGATTGTTGGAATTAATCAAATATTACGATTGTGAAATTTTATATCGTCCCGATAAGGCAAATGTGGTAGCAGATACTCTAGTAGAAAGGGTAGAGAAAAGCTACTGATGTTGACAGCCCGTGAAAAATTAATCAAGGATACGGAAAGATTGAAGTTGGAGGTCAAGTATCCGAAAGATTCAAATGAAAAACTGTTTGCAGTAGAGACAAGTCCGATTTTATTAGAAAAAGTAAAGGATTATCAAGAAAAGGATGAGGAATGTGTTAACATAAGGAAGCGAATCTCCGAAGGAGAAGAGAGAGATGAGCTGAAGTATAAGGTCGATAGTGCAGGGCTGCTGAGATTTAAAGGGAGGATTTGGATACCGATGGATCTATAATTGAAGGAGGAGATTCTACAGGAAACTCACAGTACAAGGTACTTGATACACTCTGAAAGTACTAAGATGTAACAAGATTAATCAGCACTTCTGGTGGCCGAACATGAAGAGGGAGGTTGCGAAATGTGTTAGGTGATGTTTTACATGTCAGAGGCTTAAAGCAGAACATTAGAAATCAGGTGGGCTGCTGCAACCTTTGGAGATTCTGGAGTGGCAATTGGAGCACATCACGATGGATTTTGTGACCGGGCTTCCACTAACACAGAAGGGTTATAACGGGATCTAGGTGATCATGGATCGTTTGACCAAAACTGCAAATTTTTTACCAGTCAAGATAAGGTACAATCTAGAGCAGTTAGTAAAGTTATATATAAAGGAGATTGTGTCACGACATGGAGTGTCGGTATTTATTATGTCTGACAGAGATCTACGCTTCACGTCGAATTTCTAAAGGAGCTTACAGGAGAGATTGAAGACACAGTTAAGGTTGAGTATGGTGTATCATCCTTAAACTGATGGTCAGAGTGAACGGACGATTCAAACACTAAAAGACATGCTTAGGATAGTTGTAATGGATTTGAAGGGCAGCTAGGATGACCATTTACCTTTGTTAGAGTTCACATACAACAACATTTATCATGCTAGTATTTGCATGTCGTCGTACAAAGTATTATATGAGAGAAAATGTCGGACGCCATTGTGTTGGGATGAAGTTGGTAAACGGAGGCTACTGGAACCTGAGTTATGAAAGTAGTATGCCCTCAAGCCAATCGCATTTAATGTGATAAGCATATACTTTGTAATCTTATTAGATTTATTAATAATATTATCAAGGCATTTCTTTATTCATGATTAATTAGTTGAATTAATTATATGAATAAACTCATAGTTTTGGAGCAATACTTTTAGAATCATAATGTTGATTATGCTAATGAGATCTAAATTTAAGATAGTTTAAAAACTAAAATTTTCTTGGGATCACTAAAATGGGGATTAGTGAATCCGGATATATTAGTACATATTATGTTTGCTCTTATAAAGAGGATGATTGATCTCATAATTATTTGTGTAGAGACATTAAAGCAATTATGTAAGTGCTTATTAGAGAATAAGTTCATTGAACATGACTCGCGCAAGGAACACCTAATGAAGTTTTACTTATCTGTCAATAGAAGTTCCTTTTGTAATAGTAATACAAGCGATTCTTGGACTTGAGATCATCATAGTACCTTATGTAAGATGAGTTATATTTTTGCATAATCCTTAAGACCTTTTGAGTAAATCAAATGGTATGATCGAGTATAATAAGTTGTACATAGAGGTAGGTGAATAATCAACAAATGATCTACCATTTTCAGTAAAAGGAGAGAATGTCCTATGTAATTCGATAAATGATAACTCAGAAATTCTTGGCCAAAGTGGAATAAAAATTGGAAAGGAATTTCTAATTTACATTAGAGTTGTGCATTTGTGAATTAAAATTCATATGATCAAATAAAATAAGACTTCACGGTAATTATATTTCTTATATTTGATTGAGACATTGTATGATAGAATGATTGAATTATACGATAACTATTCGCTGAAAGGTTCTTTTATGATCAAATGTTAAAATCTATATTATCTATAATGTCGATTAATCACTAAGGGGACTTACCCTTATTGTTGAATAAATATTAATTCTGAATTAAAGAGTTAATTCATAATAAATGAATTAGAATTGTTCTAATTTAGTTATTATATAACTGATTTAATATGTAGAACCTAAATGGTCACACCGTAAAAGAGTAATATTTATTTTAGAAGTGGATGGTTTAATTGTAATAATAAATTAAGAATATTTAATTTATACTATGGTGATATAATAAATTAAATAGCTTAATATTTATAATTTAGTATTTTATAAATACTAATTATAAATTAATAAGAGGAGTTTTATTATTATTACTATTATTATTATTATTACTATTTAGTTCCTAAATTATTTAGGAATTAATTAATAAATAGTAGTATCATTATAAATAATTAAGTTCCTAAATGATTTAGGAATGGTAATTATAATAATTAATTAAGTTACTAAATGGTTTAATAATTAATTAATTAATAAGTACTCTCAATATTAAATAATTAAGCTTCTAAATAGTTCAGGAATTTTAATTAATTAATTTAGTTCTTAATTAGATTGTGGGTTAAATTAAAACTCAAATCCTAAATAGTTTAGGAGGGTTGACTATATCTATAAATAAGATGAGTCTTATCATAGATTAAGGTTACAAACTCTTTCACAAAAATTGAGAAAGTACTTCGTAGTCCATTGGTCCATCTTGGATCACATAGATTGTCATACTCGAACGCTATTGATTGAAAATGATTTGGTTGGATTACTTGCTAGTAACTAGTTTAATTTCAACTAATTTGATTAATTAGTATAATACTCAAGTATTTATATGTATTTACAACATATAATACTCGTATTTAACTCATATCACAGTTCATATTAATCTCGTATAATTCTCGTATTATATAGTATCTTATCCTTTGTATTTTTTTTCTGTATTTATCCCATATTTGGAAATAGTAATCTTCAAAAATTATTTTAGGTAAAAATTTTATTAGAGGAAATGTATTTATTGTCTGAATAAACGCTATTTAGGAATGTGAATTTTCCAAAATTAAAAGATAGTTCTTGAATGAATAGTATTTTTTGTCTTATTATAGAAAAAAAATATTATTGGCTCTTTATCATCTATACAACGAATAGAACAACCAAAAAGACAAAAAACATTTTCTCGGGAAACATATTTTTTGTCTTTTTCTCAAAAAAAAATTATTGGTTTCCTAGGTTCTATGACTCAGATAAACACTATTTCGTGAAATGTGAAAAGTCTCAAAATGATGTAAGATGAATTTCACAAGCATAAGTAATTTCTAGATTTTTATCCCTTAGGGTTTAAGTTTTAATACTTATCTTTCTTTAAAATACATAATGATATATATAGGATTTCATATACATATAGATTGGAATATAATTCAATCATATAACACGTTCTTGAAGTATAACACCACATTTATTATTCACATAAGGATTACAAGATTCTCAGAAGTTCGGAACATTACATTCGTGATGGATCGGTAGTTGAGCCAATATAGGATCTTGCAATCACTCCTAAACTTCTACTCACAATTTGTTGTGAATTTTCAGATGAATAAATTAGACGTCAGCTTACTTAAGTTACTTAACATGTTGAAAACTGCAGAGGGTCACTTCCCATCCAAGAAAGACCAAGTCTTGTTGGTGGATGATTCTTCCAAGAAAATGAAGAGGCCCAAGGGACAATTTTTAAAATCACTGTATAAAATGTTTGAGTAAAATTTGAATTTTTAATATGATACTTTCAAACACCAAATTTGCATTCTTCTGAAAGTGTTTTTTTTTTTTACCTAAAATTTCTAATGGTAAAAGTATTTTTATTTTTATTTTTTGCGACTAAAATATTTATGTTATGATGTCAAACATTTTTAATATTTAATTTATTTTTTTTACATATAATGATAAATTTGTATCGATGTCAAATAACGATGTATGTGTGTACATGGAATATAAAATAATAAAAAGAAGAGATACACATTACTATTCAATGTAATTCAAATTTGTTATGAATTAGTGATCATATAAATCATTTTTCTTTTTCAAATGTAATTTTTCTTTTTAATTTCAAAGTGTTGTTGTCTATTGCATCGCCGAACTAGTACTTAAAACTTTAAATTTATTCCATATATGTCTCTCTAAGAATCAAATTTACTAAAATCCCCTCAACAGATATATATGCATCTGAAAATCTTTTACTCATCATATATAAACCCATTTTAATCCCATAAATTCTAGATAACAAATACTTTCAAAAAATAATTTTTGCACTTCTATAAGGGATAAACACTGCAATCTTCTTCTTCTACAATAGAAGAAAAATAGAAATCTCGAGTTTAAAATCAATTTCCATTAAAATCCATTTCAAAATTGTCTATCAAATTATCAAATTTCTAAAATTTTAAAAAATAATATATAGCCTAAGCCCTTTTTATCATCATTCTTATGCCCATTGTAGTCATTCAAATTTGAAACGGCTAAATAATATAAACCATATAATGAGATTACTAAAATCCATTCCAAATTTGTCTCTTTAATAATTAAATTATTAAGAGAATTAATTTATATGCAACTAATAAATGACAAATTTGACTGGCAGCTAACAGATAACTATAAACTATAAGATATTATTGGAATGTGTGGGTCCCTTTTTTATTGCTTCATATCCTATATATACATATATGTGTTATTTAATATCAACATAAATTTAGATTATTGATAATAGAAGAGCAATAGTACTTATCTGTCGATAAAAGTTTAAAGTGTCATTAAAATTAAAATTAAAGTGTTGCTAAATATTTTTTTTATAGCATAATTATTACCCTAACGTTATCAATTATCTCTAAATTTATCATCATATATAATAAAAACAATTTCTAAAATCACAGCTAAAGTTAATATTTTCCTAAACTAATTTTACTCATCACACCTAAGCCCATTACTCTTTCAAATTTCAAACGGCTAAATAGTTTAAAAATCTTAAATAACTAAAATCCACTTCAACTTTGTCTCAAACTTTAAATTACTAAAATCCATTTCAATTTTGTCTCTTTATTTCGAAATTATTAAAAACCCATAAAACAATATTAACCATAAAATCCTTAACTCATCTTTCATAAGCCCATTTTAGTCACTCAAATTTTAACGGCTAAATAGTGAAAAACCTCATAATCAAATTACCAAAACCCATTTCAAATTTGTCTCCTTAATTATCAAATTACTAAAAAAACCCACAAATAATATTCATCCTAAAATCCTTTCCTCATCACTCTTAAGCCCATTTTAGTCTTTCAAATTATTTCTAACGGTGCACACACTTACATACCGTGCGCACCCTGTGCGCATATTAGCAAAATCCATCACATTTCACCGACTATATTTACCCACGCTCACACTCCCCCTTCTCTCTCGCTCCAATTTCCTTTCTTACAAAATCTCTCTGCAACAAAAGGAATAAAATTATTTAAAAAAATAAAATAAAATAAGTACTGTAAAAATTGTCACTATCAAACTTAAATTATTCCCAATTCAGCCTCGTACAAATCCCAAAATCTCCGTACGGTCCCCACCGATGGCCCCTATCAGCTCACCGCATTTTCGAACGCCACCGCCGCCGCAGCTCCCCGCCCTCCGCCGTACGGAGGAGCCGCACAGACTGTCGTCCTTTCCGCAGTCGAAGAAGTTCAGGTCTATCGTAGACATCATGAAGATTGCCGAGTACTCCGGCGCCGATTACTACAACCGATTGGTGTGCGAGCAATGCGGGTCGGGCGAGCTTGACGAGGAGATGCTCCTTTGTGACAGCTGTGATAAGGGATTTCACATGCTCTGTAACCGGCCAATTGTGGTTCGGGTCCCCATTGGCTCTTGGTTTTGCCGGCCCTGCTCCGGTGATCCTGGTCCCCTTAAACGTACGGTTATTTATTTAATTAATTAATTTATATTTATTTGATTATTTTGATTTGATTTGATTTTTGAATTAAGAATTTTTGAGCTGTGTGTATGAAATGTGGAATTGAAGAATTTATGTTGTTTTTATTTGTTTTTTCAGAGTTTACGCAAACTAAGATTTTGGATTTCTTTCGGATCGAGAATCGTGAGAATGTTTTCGTGAAATGTATATCACCTCGAGGTAATTTGTTGTTCTTATATAATAATGATCATGATCAACATTGTTATCATTTTATGTATGTTTTTATTTTACAAAATTGGTGTATATGTAATTTTTAAAGTTTGTATATTTCGTTATAATTACTATTTTTTTTTATGTTTGTATGATAAAAAAAACGTGAGTTGTATCTGACCTTTACAAATGGTTGGTGAAATCTTAAACTAGGGATTATATTAAGTGTGAGTTTGGATGCTATCGGCACCTCCAAAAACACAACTATCCTTCTCTGTTTATAGTTTTATTAGTTGGGGTTTCTATTACCTGGGGAATATGTTTTATAAGCTCGAGGAAGGTAAGAACGATGCTCTTATATGATAAAGTGACAAAAATTTATTGAATGTTTTAGGTTTTATCTCATGAATTACAATTTACATGTTTGGCTTGATCTGATGGCCTGTGAATAGATTTCATGCTACAAGGAAAAGTTTCCAACACCTTGCTAGCATTATGGGTTCAGATTAGGTTTTATCTATTCTTCAAATTCACCTTCAGTTACGAAATTTAACGATGACTTAGACAATGAAAATGCAGCGAATAAATACATCTGAAGGAAGGGGTGTTTCAGCCTGCTGGAGAAAACAATATATAAAATTGGAAATGCGAACCCTAGCATGCTATATTAGATTTCTTTTTAACTTTGTTTCTTTTTCTTTTTCTTTTTGTTTTGGATAATTATCTAATGACTTTAAACAGTTGTTTGTATATTTGTATAACGTTGTGGGTAAAACATACTTGTTGCCATTCGAATGATGTGAATACTGTCTTACCAAAAATATTTGTATGTAGAAAATTAGTTTTGAAGAGGGCAAGCAAATCCCAGCTTTACCGTCGAAACTCAACAAGGCCTTTCCTTTAATTCTTTTCCTTCTAATAAGATTATAAGACTTTTGAAAGTGATTTTACATGTATATTTTGTTGTTTATGGTTTTTAGGTTTGAAATTGGAATTACGCCTGTGCTTTCAATTGTCTTTGATAAATTGTGTTTAATTGTATCATATTTATTAGAGATTTTTTTGCTTATAATCATCCATATCAGCATCATCAGAATTACTATACACCATGGTTGTTATAGTTTACATTTGATTGAAACTAATGAAAACCTTGAAATACCGAACTTTTTTTAAATCATATCACGTTCTTGAGTTTAAACTTTAAATATTTCTTAAAAATGCTCTATATTAACTAGCAAGAAAGCCTTCAATATGTTCTTTATTATATGAAACAATACGATATTAAGTTGCAGCTTGTAATATCTTTTCTGAGTCAAGTACCATATATTTGTGTTGTTTAGCCTAAATTTTTACTCAACTACTTTAGTAAAATGAATGTTCATCCTCAAACTTTGCAAATTTGAGCCAAGTAGGTTGATAAGATCTTAAAAGATATACATCTTTTTGATTAAGTAATAAAATATTCACAAAAATGCCGAAAAAGGGGGGCACCGTCCCAATATATGCAGAGTATAAAAAAAGCAGACGGATTCAAAAAATACCCACAAACCCTTTAAAAATAAGAAAACAGCTCGCTTTATATAAATCTGGGAGAATAATAAAAAATATTTAATTCAAAACGCTGCCAAAAATGGAAGTCATTTCAGTACACATGGAGCCATTAGGCTTTCTGATGTCTTTATTATGTCCTTAGTGTTCAACTCTTTGCTAAGCTTTCCCTTTATTCTACTTGTTTGTTCACCAAGTATGGTACAAAAATAGTTAATATAAGTTTTATGAATGGTTTTGTTCTTTAGTATATTTAACGAAGAGCTTTACCTTTTCACTTGAGTACTTACTTTTGTCTTTACAATCTAGTAAAGTATGTAGGTAGGATACTTTACATAATTTAACCTAACATGGTTTAATAGTCGTTCAATGTCGAAATAAACACTCCCACTTCTAAGTCACATGCATTGATACTGTCTTTGCCTCTGAAGTTTGTAGTTCCTCTTTCTTCTTTATTATCTAAAATAATTCCCGAACCACTTCTAATCAAAGAGCCAAGACTTTGATCAATAACTTATAAAATATTCAGTCAAAGGAACTGGCACCTCCTTTTAGGTACTATTTAGAAGTTAAAAAGTCAAGGCTGTTAGGAGAGTGGAGCAGGTAAAAGCTACTTTTAACATTATGTGGAAAGTGACTGCCTTCATGTTTAAACCTGAAAGCTCAGAATTGTTAGTCGAGCTCTTGCCACTAGACGATTTGAAAATCTCAAATGTGTTTTTCTTGTTCGATTGTAAGGAATAAAATTCTATAATTAGAGAACTAGTTCGTGGCTAAGATGTCTTTTGTAAATCTGTCTTCATTTTCTGCTCCTTTGTGCTATGTTAGGCACTTTTCTATGAATTCTTTGATACTTTGTTGGCACTCTCAAGCCTTCATGAGCATCTTATGTGTTACATGTTTTCTCTTTTTTGAACAACTAAAGCTATAATGGATGTATGACTAGAAGTTTAGCTCTCATGTATTTGTGTTGTGTTTGAGTGGTGAAATGGTGATAATTTTTCTCATACAACTCGAATACTCAATTTCCCAGTTAAAAGAATTCATAGCTTTATTCTCTCACTTTTTTTCTAGTGCTTTATCAGGCCATATATTTCTGTATTATTGTTCTTATTATTTAGTTTTATTCTTTATTAGTGTTCAATTCCCGCTTAGGTTTGCTTAATCCCCGCCTAGGCGCTAGGCGGTTCTCTACCGCCTCAATTGGGTTGGGCACCTAGGTCCCCTCCCAGGCAGAATCAAATCTCTACTTTGAAACTCTACAATAGTTAAATGAATTTGGTAAGCCATAAAAGATTGTTTTTTTGGTAATGTTTCATATAATATTTAAAAAAATTATATCTACTATATGTTTTGTTTAGTATAACATGTATATACAGTAAGAAAAATAAATAAATAAAACCATTTCAAGGAACACCTAATCCGCTTAAGAAAACGCTTAGGCACCGCCTAAACACTAGGTGCCCCCTCCGCCGCCTAAATCCGCTTAACGTTTTATAGAACACTCTTCTTTATTGGTGTTTTGTTATCAATCTCAAGCCTTCGTGTGCATTGATTACTTTTCTTTTCTTAGTTATGGCAATGCTTTTATCCTCGTGTGTTGATAACTTTTGATACTATTATTAAAAAAATTCCAATCTAGTGCTACCTGCTGCTTGTTAGATGCCTAATATTCCTACTGTCTCTCTTAGTTTATCTGGACATAATTTAAGACCAATAAATAATGTGTGGTTACTTTCTCATTTGTAAGCATTTTTTGATCCTCTTCATTTTATCCACTCTTTAAAACCAATTCCTGTTAAATAGGGGCAAGCATCATATATAGCAATTTCATGAAATTTCTAATTAGAGATCCCTCTAAGTTTGGAAATTACCTGTCATTTATGCAATCAATACCTGTGCACAACATAGGTGAAAAGCTTAATTTCTCACCAACTCTTTTTCCCCTTCTTGACTGAATTCTAGTTGCTAGAAAGCGACGAAAGCGTACTGGTTTACTTGTCCTACAAAAAAAAGCAAGAATTATGTTGCCGTATACTCCAAGCAAAGATCCTGCACATCGGCTGCTGCAAATGAGCTCTCTGGCTTCAGCCCTAACATCACTAAAACTAGTATTTAGTGACGAGCTCACTTACTTGTGTGGCATGGCCCCAAGATCTGCCAACCAAGCTAAGTTTGAATGTGGTGGCATGCAGGTATGGATTTGAAACATCCCAATTTCAATTGAGTTCCCTATTTAAGATCTTATGATTTGATTTAATGTATGGACAAATATTTCTTATCTTCACAATTCCATACCGCTTACCCTATTTTGTTTCTCTGTTAGGTTCTGTCCAAGAAGGATACAGAAACCTTGGACAAATGTCGAAACATGTACAGAAGGGGCGAATGTCCTCCCCTTGTAGTAGTTTTTGATTCGCGTGAAGGGTATATAACATTTGTATCAAACCACTATCAATACTGCAGTAGGGAATGCATATTGAATATATATGTAATATATTTATTATTATTATTTTGTTTTTTGCAGGTATACAGTTGAGGCTGATGACCCGATAAAACCTATGACATTCATTGCAGAGTTTATAGGAGATGTGGACTACATTAAGAATCGGGCTAATGACGATTGTGACAGCTTGATGACGCTCCTTTTAGCAACAGATCCATCTACGAGTCTTGTTATCTGCCCTGATAAACGTGGAAACATTGCTCGCTTTATCAATGGCATTAACAATCATACACCGTAAGCCTTTGAACTCTTTGTTGTTTTCAAATTCTTGATTTTTCTTTTCCTCCTTTCTTCGTCTTATATCTTTCAATTAAATATTCAATTGTTCAATCTATCAAAGCTTGAGCTCCATTGACAAAGATATTGCAGAATTCAGTTATTCATGTCAAGAAATTGTCCAAAAATATATTATATTTTACTAGTGTGTTGAAACAAATTTAATGTTGATATGCAGGGAGGGTAGGAAGAAGGAGAACCTCAAATGCGTAAGGTACAGCATAAATGGTGAACCCCGGGTTTTTTTGGTCACTATTCGTGATATTGCCAAGGGAGAAAGGCTGTATTATGACTATAATGGATGTGAGGATGCATACCCAACCCATCATTTCATCTGAGATTCCAATGATTTTTGACGACTTTTATCCCCTTGCATAGCTCCACCCTGTTGTTGCCGAGTTAACAAAGTAGTTCTCTTTATTTATGAACCATTAATTGTAACTTGTAATTTATCATATACTGCTGGTTATCAAGTGGCCATGAGAGCATAGGGTGGCTGAAAGAGAATTATCTTTATTTTTAAATGTGTAAAAGAAAATATTTCCCAAATCTGAGTTAGATCACAGTATGTTGTGCGTTGCAGTTTCATAGAGTAACTTTATTTGATTTCCAATATGGCTCAACTCTTGATGAACTGTGGAAGGATTTATGCTTATTTATTGGTTTCTTATCGGCATTCAAGCATCTGTCTTTGTTTGGAGGACGTAGTGCTGTAATAATAGCAACCCTTGTAACCTTTCAATGCATCGTCCTATAGAATAATAGGGTGGAGTTGTTTCTTGCAGGGATCTTCAAGAAGTATATTGTCATCATTAGTCTATGCATAAGTGTTGTAATTATGGTTCCTGGCACAACGTATAATTTGTAGGGATCTTCAAGAAGTTTATTGTCATCATCAATATATGCAGAAGTTTTGCAATTTATGGTTCCTGGCACGTATTAGGTAAAAAATTTACTTTTGATTCCAAAAATCACGCATGGGTAATTTAATTTCGTTAATGCTTCTGAGTTACTGATAAAGTTGACTATTCATAGAGTTCTTCCCCGGTTCAATTGCTTTGGCCGTTTAAACAAATTATAGGGGATTGTGTATGATTCTTGTTCATACTGATGTTCGCCTTCTTTTCTGTCTAATTCCAAATTTATATTCAGCCTTCTCTTGGATTTTATAGTGTTAAGCTGTACGATTGATTTATTAGGGATCTTATAATTTTATATTTTGTCATTTCACTGGCCTTTTGCATCTAATTTTATTGATACTTCTTGTTGCTGCTACTTTCTTACTTTCTCCTTTTTATCCTTTTAAATTTTATTGCTTTAAGTTCTTCATCTATACTTGTAGAGAAGTCTGATAGCTAAACTTAGAAGAAACTAGAACTAGCTTTAAGTTCTTCATCTATACTTGTAGAGAAGTCTGATAGCTAAACTTAGAAGAAACTAGAACTAGCAAGATAGGTTTCAAACTATGAGGTCAACTCAACCCAATTATATTTTTTCGAGTTGATTACCTATTTTATTAACTATGGTATGGGTTGGGTTGAATTGAATTTAAAACTACATTATTGATTATAAATATGATCTAACTAGTCTTAATCCTCAAATTTAGTTAGTTTTAAACCAAGAATACTATTATTTTTCTAAAAGTTTTTTTCAGTTCTTTCTAAATAATTTTAACTCTCCCTCTCTCTAAAATTTTTAACTTCCTCTTTCTTCAAAATTTAACTCTCTCTCTAGAATTTTATCTCCCTCTCTAAAATTTAACTTTCTTTCTCTCTCCTAGATCTGGTAAACTTAGCCCAGACTTGTGAGTCAATCTAACCCATCTACTAAAAAATGGGCTTTGGATCTTAATTTTTTAACCCATAAAAACTTAGGCTATTTTAACCCAACCCAATTATAGTTCGCCCAACGGGCCAATTTTTTATTTTTTATTTTAACTTAATGTCGGCTAAACACAAGCTTTGTAATTAGTAATACATTTAGATGATTCACAATATTAGTATTTTATTAATAATTTAAATCAAATTAATTAATTCATATCTTCAGAATTTCATATCAAAAGCAACTTATTTGAAACAGAGTACCACCAATTATATCATAATTTGACGTAAAGCACCCATGAGATTTTCTCATTTGCATTCTATCATTTCCTTGTTTTAGTTCTGCTAAGTCCAAAATAAATTAATATTTAAAAAACAACAGTTCAGTTCTATATGATCACTTGCAATTCAGGTCTACAGAATTATTAGCTCTTATATAGAATAATTTGCAGGATCTTCAGCTACTAAGAAGAACCTCACAACAGTTATGGGTAACAAAGTTGCTCTGTTCATCTTTTCCCATTTTTCAGCTTTGTTCTCCCTTCCATTATATAGGGAGAACATTGCAGAACAATGCTCATGCTGCCTCAATCTTTATGACTTAAACAAATTATTATCTCTGGAGAGTCACTTTATAATTGTAATTGAAAAAAAAATGGCATGTGGGCCAGTCCAGCCCGACCCGGCCCTACTTGAGCCATGAGTCTTTTATTTTCAGCCCAATTTTTTTTATACCATTTTGACCCAGCCCGAATTTGACCCAACCCTTCTATAACCCAACCTATTTAGGTCAGCCTGACCCGTTTGAACCCACTCGACCCGTTTTCTAGGTCTACCCTTTCCCTATTTTACCCCCACATATTGAAAAATCAAGAGAAGACCTAGCCAAATTTCTCTTTGATGAGAGCATGGAAAATATGAAGTGGGTCTAAAAGAAAGAAAATTACTTGTCCAACCGACTTTCACTCTCTAAAATTAAGACCCAACTGTGATTATCTAACAAGAGAGAAAGCTTTAAAGAGAACAATGTGGGCGCCTTAAAGCACATAGCACGTAGCACGTAACACATAGCACATATTGTGAAAATTATAACATTGACAACTTCCACCATTCACATCTTAGAACTCTAAATGAGTTTTACTATTTTCCTTAAGGTTTACTCTTAAGGTTTTCCCACCTAAGGTTTATAACCTAACAACTCTGATACCAACTTGTGACGCCCCCAAATCCGAGTCCCTTGAACCATGGGTTCGGTGCTCACGCTACTATTTTATCCTGTCATCACATTCATCCAATCAAAATAAAGTAATAAAACTTAATTTACATTCATACATATCTAATCCTAAGTTCTACATACTTTTATACATACACACATCTGTACCTGGCATATTACAAAAGATAATATTTACAATACAACTGTTTTCTATCTATGTCTTCACTATTGACTAGCTTTTCCTTTTCCTTTATCAATACCTGACCCCTCGGCTTGCTCAAGTTTAGCTGAAATATCATGTTTAAAAGTAAGAATGAGCATAAAATAGCTTAGCAAGTACATAAACAAATGATGACATGATATTTTGAAATGGTGAATTAAACTCATGTAAGATGATCATGAATCGTTTATAGTAAACTGAAGCATTTACAATAAGCTGAGTCATAAACCATGAAATGGATCATTTTCAATAAGCTGATCAATATCAATAAACTGAATCATTTGAAATAAGTTGATCAATATCAGTTCAATGTATGAACATGAGAAATATGCATAACTTTACATGATTAACTGAAAACTTGCTTGATGTACGATCACAAGACCTAGAATTCGTTAAGAACAATACTAATCATAAAGACTGATATTGCCCAAGTTAGTCATAAGGCTGCTGTTCAAATTAGTTGTGTACTCTGGGTGATCAGCCCGTTGTACTTTATATTATGCACAATATAAACATCTAGCGACGCAACCACGTTATAAAAATTATATTTTTCTTTGTCATTTATTCCCCTTTTTATCAGGGTTGTTCTGTTACAGCATCTCATAGAATCCGCACTATATCAATGTGGATTGGAGCATATAACAATAATCAACTGAATACAACATGTGTCATCATATGTGTCTAGCCGGAATCAAGATTGACATCGACCTTTTTAAAATAGTTTAACAATAAATGAACTCTACACAATCACGTGAATGCATAACATGAATAGCTTTGAAAGAACTGCAATGAGAGTTCAGATAGAAAACTTGCCTTTATATCTTTTTTTCTCAACTCGTAAAATATTATCCCGTTTATAACCTACACGAACATAATATTAGTTCATGCATTAGTTACATACACATGCATGCCATAACTTGCTATACGAGCTACCATTTAGCTTTACATAGTCCTTAACATATAACACCTTGATCTTTATGCCTTAACATCTACCACATCGATCATTTTTATCAAATTATGGCTTAGATATATGTTTCTATCATTTAATATTAAAACATTTTATTTTGGATTTAAAATAAAATTTCTTGGCTAGAACAATACATCTCGGCCCCGCGATATGTTTAGCCTTGAAGATCTCGCTGGCCGCAAGATCTTCTCGGCCAGACCGCACCTCAGCACCCTTTGAATTCACCCCGGCGAGCTTCCTCACAGAGCACTACGCCCTGGCGTAGTTTTCAGTTCAAATAATTGCGCCCCGGCGCAGTACTGGTTTTTTTGAAAAACAGTTCTTTAAAAAATCCATGCTATTTTTGGCATTTTTTTTTTGTAAAACTTGATTTCAACACTTCATATAGCACATATAACATGTATTTGACTTGCATGGGCCTTCAAAACATTTAAAAATCATAATTTGCCCTTATTTTTCGAAAGATTTCGTTTTGGACTTCGACGAATGTTTTAAAGCGTTTAAAATGGACATTTATCGCCAGACACCAAATGACTTCCAATTCGATTCTAATATGTGTATTTACATCAAACATAGATGTTTGGCCTTGTTTGACCTTCAATTACACCAATTGGCCAAAAATCACACATTGGTTGCATTTTATCCTTTTTAGCAAATTTCAAACTTGAACTCACTCGACATCTTGAACCTCATGCATCACATAGACTACCATAAACACATTTAGCAACTTTTTATGCTTGTGTAACTCCTACATGCACCTTCCAAAACACTTTACAGATTATGATTTGGTTTACATGAAAATCATAGGCTAATATTGAAGCAACTTTGTATGCTTGTGTAACTCCTACATGCACCTTCAAAAACACTTTACAGATTATGATTTGGTTTACATGAAAATAATAGGCTAATATTGAAAATTTTCACAACAACTCATATTTTTTAGCCTTTCATGCATCTTGTATACTATCAACCATGAAATTACTCATGTATTCATCATGATCATCACCTTCAACTAGGATTTCATCATTTCTAGCAACACATAACACATGATCATCCATGAATCATGCTTTCAAGCTTTTAATATATATATGAATAGTGCACCACCTTTGTTTTAGCCAAATTTGAGCTTAGGGTTTGATCAAATATCAAACATGAAACACATAAGTCACATAATCTACATATATAACCAAAGATGGATGCATGGCTACTCTTATTTTGGAATTTAAACATATAAATGAAGGACTTTAAGACAAGAACACATTTAGACCTTCTTTGTGCTCTCTTTCTTCTTGCTATAAACCTTTCTAAAGAAGAATTCTCCACTTTAATAGCTAGACTTCCTTCTCTTGAACATATTCTTGTAATCTCTTGAGTCCTTAAATCAAACCCTAGCTCTTTTCTTTTTCTCTCTATGAACTCTTGCTTAGAAACTTGAAAATTAAAATGGAATGAACTAAGTGACTTGGCTTATACTTGCTTAACATATACATACATAAATTATATGTATCTTACCAACACTTAACCATACATTAGTTAAGCTACACCATACATGGTCAAGGCCATTTAAAACATTTCACATGGACTTTCAATGGCACAAATGACAATTCTCACCAAAAAGGATACCATGGTAATTCTTCAACTTATTAAGGGTAGCTTAGTCAAAATTCAAGAATCCTAGAAAATTAATTCCTATTAAGTCATAATTTTTTTATTTCTTAATCAATTCAAATCCTTTTTGATCCAAATTTATTCCATTAGGCTTGAATTTTATTCCACAATCAAATAGTCCCTAATTGACTTGTCCCAAAACACTTGTCACACATTAAAAATTTACTTTTCATTAATTTATAATCATATTTACAATATTGAGAATTTTCATGTCATTACAGGAATAAAGGATAAAGGAAATATAAATTTTATGGCGTGGTTGTATCGCTAGATGTTTATGTTGTGAACAATGTAAAGGTATGATAGGCTGATCATCTAGAGTACACATCTAAAATGAAATGCAGTCTTATGACTGAACCCGGGCAGTATCACTCTTTATAATTGGTATTGTTCTTAATGAGTTCTTGGTCTTGAAACTGTACAGCAAGCAAGTTTTATGTTTCAAGTTAATCATGCAAAGATTTATGTTATATTTTCATGATCATTCATAGAACTGTTATTGATTCAACTTCATTATAAATGACTCCCTTTTATTATTTCAGAAATATCGTGACATTATTTGTTTATGTACTTGCTGAGCTATTTTATGCCCATCCTTGCTTTAACATGATATTTAAGCTAAACGAGAACAGGCCGAGGGATCAGGAGTAGATAAAGGAAAAGGAAATGCTAGTTAACAGTAAATGTATAGTTATAGAACTGTTATAAATATTATATTTTTGTAATATGTCAGGAATGAATGTGTTGTAATGTATAAAGGTTTGTAAACCTGGGAATAGTTATTTATTATCGTAAATTAAGTTATTTTATTCAGAATGAATGGTTGGGATTAAACGGTAGAATAGTATCATGAGCATCGAATCTATGGTTCAAGGGACCCGGATTTGGAGACGCCATATGTATGCTAAGCCTTCTGCACCTGCACGCGCGAGGGAAATCTATTACCCCAAAATAGCCAAACAACGCCGCACCATATTGCCTGTTGCTGAATCATGCGCACAAGGCGCGCCCGCTATTAATTACATAAATGCCATCCAGCTCATAAATTCTTCCTTTTTTCCTATAAAATAAAATAAAAATAATGAAAGTGCATAATATTAAATAAATTACCTAAAACACTAAAAATACTTAAAACTCACAAATAATTAAGCATAAAATACCTAATAAATAGATATAAAAATCTACTTATCAATAGGCCATTTGGCCGGTCGCTTGGGGGGAGGGGGAACTTGGGGTGCAAAGCTCAAGAATTCTCTAATTATTCTAATAAAACTTATATCCATAAATTCCTCCAATGCAAGACAACATTTTTAAATTTGTAGATCTTATTTTGTAAAGAATTAACAAAGGTTAGATGTTAGTGTGTAACCTTAGGTTATGTGTTGGTGTAAGTTAACCACACAAGAATTAGTTGTAGGAATATTATATATACATTATTTATGTAATGTTTATAATAGATAGCAATAGAAAGGGAGAGAGTTAGTCATTGTGTTGGTGAGACTTTCTAAGTCTTAGAAAGTTAGAGAGAAAAAGTTAGAAAAAGAAAGAGAAGAGAGAAAGCTTGGATGAAAGCTTGCAAGGAAAAGAAAAAAAAATGAAGATAGAGAATCATCAAGTGCATGGAAGTCTCATCTAACAAGGAAAAGCAACAAACTACGCTTCTTAAGGTTAAAAAATATTCTAACCAAGTTTTATTTAGCCTTTGCTGGTTAATATCTGTTTGATTTAAAGTTTGTTGTGGTGAGAGGGGGTAAAGTTGATGGTGAAAAAAGGAGGTTGATATTGAGCTTAGTGTTACATCACATTTTTGTGCAAGAAAATCATAGATCGTTATTGGTTTAAAAGAAGCCCCTTATATGGAGGATTAGTTTCAAGGATCCATTTGTTTATATTATAGATCTACAAGTTTTATAGATAGATCTAAAGTTTTGGTAAAGTCCTACGTTGATAAAATGTGATTTACTCACATGTTTTACATAAAAGGTTAAGAAATTAAATATTTATTACGTTTTAATGAAAACCCTAGTTTTAATATTGTGTTTTCAAAGAAAACCAACTTGAATGGTTGAAAATATTTAAGATCTTCGAGTTTTAACATAGATCTAAAGTTATAATAAATTTATGTTTTGAAAGAAATAAGTTGAAATGGGTTCGTGGTGATTTTTCCGGAAGACCCTTAGTATCAGTGTAAATCGATTATCGTTTGATCCTTTAAATGAATTTCAAATGTGTTTAAAGCTCATGGTTTTGTAAATTATAAACCTAACAAACTATAATATAATTTTTGAATATGAGTGTTAATGATCAATATATGATCAATGGAAGCAAGAACGCATGAAAGTAGTTTGTATTTTATGCTTATGAGAGATTTTCAGTAACTTTTTGTTAAGAATTTGAAGGTTTGATCTAAAGAGAAGTTGTATAGTAAGAGGTTAAGGTCGCTTGAGAGCTTGAATAAGTGAAAAAGGTTAAAAAATGAGCAAGTTACGGCTATTTGAGTGCATGAGGGTCGAGCAGTCCATGAATTAAGGTTTTTGGGTTTTGGCCTAGTGCTGCAACAATGGAAAGCACCACCGCAGCTGGCAAACCTTCTGTCCAAATTATGTTTTTGTTGTCCAGGTCATGTCGGGTTTTCTTTAAAAATTTAAGTTGAAATAAATGTAAAATAAATATGTTTGTATAATAAACCAATATATATATATATAGTCTATTTGTGACTAATTGGTAGACAAATGTTTAAAATAAAGAATAAGGTTAAAACAATTAAAATGTTAATTATTTATATTGTTTAAAGATTTTTAAATATTAGTAAATGATTAAAATGTTATTAAATGGTTAGTAATATTAGTAAGTGATTAAAATATTATTAATTGATTAATAATATTAGTAAGTGATTAAAATATTATTAAATGATTAATAATATTAGTAAATGATTATAATATTATTAAATAGTTAATAATATTAGTAAATGATTAAAATATTATTAAATGGTTAATAATATTTATATGTGGTTAATATATTATCAAAGATTGATAATATGAAGTGTTTAGTACGTTATTAAATGTCCGAAACATTAAGTTGTGCAAAAGAAGAAAATTTAATTGAATTAAACAAAGTAAAGGATCCATTAGTGACTAATTATTAGACCAACTTATTAAATGTAGGTTGTACGAAGAACGTGTAGTGAAGGCGTAAGTATGATGAACGCATCAAGCAAATTTTTCAGTATTATGTGATATTCTGAAGAACTTGTTGTTATGTGCATTGTTATGCTACAATGTGATATTAAATTATTATATGAAACTATATGGATGCTATATGTGTTATGTGGAATTAATGAATATGATTTTTGTGAAGTTCTTGAAAAGCATGAAGTACAGTTATATGAGAAGTATGTACAAACTATGAAGCATGATTTAAATGCGGTATATAAGAACTGAGAAGCATGTATAAAATGTCATACATGGATTTATTGCCAATCAAGCATGATGCATGAACTAAGTGTTATGTGATAACTGTTAGACTTGCAGAGCCGTTGTGCTTACTCTTGCTTTAAAACCAGCATTTCAGTTAGGTACGAGATAGCCGCGGTAAAGAGCAAGGAAAGTGCAAAGCATAATGAATCTGTCATAAGTGATTTATATTTTTATAAGCCCTTTTTAGGGTAAACAGTGTTGTAAAATGGTATGGATTAGACTATCGTGATATCCAATTTACCTTCAAGTTTGATTAGATACTTGCATTATTACATGTCTTGTTTCACAGTTAAGTTAAAGATTAAGTCTTAAATTTTTGTCAGAAGAGTTACATGATTATTGGAATTGACAGATCATTATGTAAATGGTCTTGGATTGTTAGCGAAATTTTTGTTAGAAGAGTTACATAATTATTGTAATTGACAAATCATTATGTAAATGGTCTTAGATTGTTAGCGAACAATGTAAAGATTACGATTCGGGGGTTGAATGAGCAAAAATGTTATAAAAAGTCTAAATTTATTGAGTTTTTAGCAGCATATTTTATATAATGTTGTGACTATTAAGGTTAAGGTTGTACATTAACACACGAAATCTTTTGTAGCAAGTGTAGGAATTTTCAGGGTGTTACAGTCTCCTTGTTCCTTTAGGGTTTCAAATGTACAAGGGTTCATTCTAGATTTTCTTTATTTCCGTCACCTCCCTCTATTTTCTCTCTAGCTCTCCCTCCACTTAGTAAACTTAGAAAATTGGCAAATGAACTAACATGAAAATGGAAGATCTCTATTTATAGAGCCTCTCCAAGCATGTATACAATACATATGCATGTATTTTGTCCAAATTAGGTAGACATTAAACAAAGGATAAACAAGATTTGGTGAACCATTCAACTAATCCATGATTTAAAGACATATAGCCATACTCTAGCTTATAATTTCCTTCAATTGCTCCAAAAATTACAAAGCTCAAAAAATATATAGGGGAACTAGGGGAAAAATATATAGGGGAACTAGGGGGTGGTTGGATTTTTGGGGGAGGGAGTACTATATATATATATATATATATATATATATATATATATATATATATATATATATATATATATTCTCGTGTTCTAGAATTTGGGTCCCCAATTTGGGCCAATATGCTTGGGCTTAATTTAATTAATCATTGGGCTAACTTAATTAATTCATTGGACTTAATCTTTGGACTTTTCATTAATCCTAGTGGACCCCATTATACTAAACCATATTACTTGCAAGCATTCCCCTTATACTTATTAATCAATCATACAAATATTAATCCATTGAGATTATTCTTAATCCATCTTGGACTTAAGTTCCCTAATAATAGATTGGCCCATCACACCTTACATTTAATAATTATATTAAACTTAATTAAATCTTAATTAATCCATGTTTGGACATAACATTTAGGCTAGTATGACATCCCAGATTTTTGACAAGATTTCTAAATAAAGATCTTGGTTAATAAAATAAAGGTTAAAACTTAAAACCTAGTTTGGAATAACAGAAAGTGTAAAGAATGGATTAATTTTTTTTTTTATTATTTAATCAATGTGTTAAGGAGAATCGCTGTGGTTTAAATTGTACAGAGAGACTCTTGATGTAAAAAGGGCTCTTTAGAGATTAAGTGGATCAGTCATTAATTTAAGATACATTAATGGCTTGATAGATGATGAAATTATAATAAATATAATTTACTACAGCATGAAAGAAAATAGAACGGATTAAAGGCAAATGACAGAAAGTAGTACCTACGATCAGGTAGTCAAAAAAAAAATGGTTACAAGGCACTGTGTTGTATCAGAACATGGTAGATTGTGTGTGTGTGTGTGTGTGTGTGTGTGTGTGTATGTGTGTGTGTGTGTGTGTGTGTATTTGATCTAATAAATGAAAGAAAAGTTAATTAAGACTTAAAGAAAATCAAGATGATTGAAGAAAGTATAAATTAAGCTCAGATTATGAAAATTAACGACCAACTTAATGAATAGGCATTGAAAGGTTGGGTTAAGAGAATGGCAAGGTGGAGGAATCAAAAGATTTCAATAGGTATAGAAAGGTATGACAGAATGTGTAGAAAAGATAGAACAGTTTAGCCTAATCTATATGTTAGGGATTAATTGAATAGTAAGTGTTATGAAATTTAAAAATCTAAAATTCATTAATTGATTTAACGGAGTTGAGTATTTATATGATGTATAAATACAGAAGATAATACTCCCAATTATGAGTAGAATGAGTTAAGAATACGCGTATGATGCAAATTATCATACATGTAATAAGCAAAAGAACGTAATGACTCAAAAGTCATAAAAACGGGTAATATGAGCAGAAATGATAAATGAAGATGATTTTGGGAATTTGGTCAATGTATGGTATGACACAAAATATGTGTTATTTAATTCTAAAATAAACATATTGTTATGGAGAAATGAACGTGAAGTTAATATACATGATTTAAGTGTTTTTCGTTCTTTCAAAGGTTCACTTTTTGAGAAAACATTTTTATGAAATATGTGAGCATTTCTATAGTTTGAAATGACGGGAATTGAAATTGACTAAATGTGTAACCGAAAAGATTCGTATGGAGCTACAAATATTTTAGTTAGTTTATGGATAAATAATTAACTAACTAATTTAAATTGACCTAAGTAAAAGTAGCATAAACGGAAATGAATTACCTAATTAGTAGATTGATAGTAACACAATCCAAGTGAGCATGAAATTGACCAATAGAAGATGAGCGTGAAACTTTCCTTAATTGAAAAGTTACCATAAATGAAAAGTTTTCATAAATAGAAATTCTAGACAATTTGGCTAATGACCAAAATACTATTGAAAATTGAATTAGTGACCTTGGTGTCCTAAAAAAATGAAATGTCTAAAATTTTCTTAAATAAGTATGGGTTCCCTTAGTGAGTTAACTATTATTATGTTAACTTAACCAACCTTGAGTTTAATCTCTATATAAATCTAGAAAAATAAGAGAACTCTTCATTTTTGGGTGCAAGAGTTGAAGCTCTAGGGAGAGAAAAGAGATAAAAGAAAGAGGAAGCCATGGAAGCCAAGAAAGAAAATATTTATTTTGTGAATTTGGATGGTTGAATGATCTTGGAGCAAGGAATAAATTTGAAGGCATCGTCATGGTGAAGCTTCCTATATAAGAAAGTGAATCATCCAATAAGGTTTAAAAAATTTCTTAACTTAAAACTTTGGTTTATTTATGTTTATGTATGTATTTATGGTTAAAAGTGTGAGTTATGGGAGAATATGTGTGACACCCAGGATTTTAGAAATAAGTTCCAAATAAGGATTATGATGAATTAAGTAAAGGTTGGTACTTAAAACCTAGTGTTGAATGATAAAGGTATTAAGGAATGATTTATGGAATGTGAAGAAGATTTATATGAATTAAGAAAAGAAGGATGAATGTGTAAAGTATCAATAAGGTGAAATAGAGAATATGAAATAAGCGGATTGAGTAAGGGTAAATATGATTAAAAAAAAGGAAATTTTTAGAGAATGAGAAATCAAAGAAATTGTGAATTGAGTTAAGAGTTGAATACTTGGACAGTTATGATCAATATGAGCTAATCCATGTGAGTTATGGATATTAAAGAGATAAAATATGATTATTATCGATTTAAATTGTTATTCACCAAGATAAAGGTATTGCAAGGTACTATAAATAAAATACGTATGAATATTATGACAATTATGATTCCGAGGACGGAATCCTGTTAAGGGGGGAAGAATGTGAGGACCCAAATTTTCAAGATTTCTTTAATAATATTAAATGAGAATTTAATTGATAAAATTATCAAAGTTGTTTAAATTAGTTATGCTGTAGGTGATTTAAAGTGTGTGAAAGAATTTAATTGGTAAATTAAATATGTACCAAGATGGTGATGAATTGGGTGGATTTAAAATAATTGAAAAAGTAAATAAATTATTTGGAAACAATTTATGAAGAATAAGAGAAATTCCATGTAAATGTACAATAAATTATACAATTAAATTGTTATGGAAATGTGGAAATTATGATTTGATTGAGGTTATGTGGTAATGTGAAATATATGAAATTAGATATGTATATATATATATATATATATATATATATATATATATATATATATATATATATATATATATGTTTAAGTGATAATTATAAATATTATTAATTATGGAAATTAAGGGATTAATAATTAAATTAATCCAATTTTAAATGAAAAGCGAATGGGGAAGTTAATAAAATTGTAATTATTGATTTTAGATTTAATTAAGAATTATGGTGGAAATTTAGAAATTGATTGAGAAGAAATATAATCATATAAATTATATAATAATAAATTATATAATTTATATAAGAAAATTAAAGTGATTTATAAAGGAAATTATAATTATATAAATTATATAAGGATAATTATATAATTTATATAAGAGTATTAAAATAATGAGAGAATGAATGAATGTATAATTATTGATTATATAATTAATTAATAATTATGGAGGAATTTAAGAAATTATTTAAAAGGAGAATGAAATTATATAAATTATATAATATTAAATTATATAATTTATATATAAAGAAATTAATGTGAAAGGTAAAGAAATGAAAATACATGAGAAAAAGAAAAGTTTTAATTTATTAGAAATTATATTTATGTATAATGGAAATTATTTAAAAAGGAATAATGTAATTATATAATATTAAATTATATAATTTATATAAGGAAAGTTAATGTGAAAATTAAAGAAATGGAAAAGAAATGAGAAAATGGATGTTTTAATTTAATAAAAATTATGGTTATGTATAATAGAATTATTATGACTTTTATGAAGGATAATATTTTAAAAATGTGAACACGTTAATGTAATATGATGTCCAAGTAACGAAGTGAAAAATTACGAGAAACAATTTTTATATGTTAGATTAATTATTTTATGAATTTTGGATGTATAAATTACCTCATATAATTACATGCATGTCATTATGCGTGTACAAAATTTATCAAGTAAAGTACCCAAAAGAGGTATTAATATTACTTATAAATCATATTATGATTTTTAGTAAATTAAAATAAATATTTTATATATATTATATAAAATATTTATTACACGAAACAATTACATAATGTAGAAAAATACTTCATTTTAGCATGATTCTTGGAATAATCCGGAAGTTTCAAGTTGCATGAAAGGCAGTGGAATTTTTTTTATGTGTCAACGTGGTGACTGACTTTGGCTATAAAAGAAAAGTAAGAAAGTAAGCAAAAAGGAAAGGAAAAAAAAAAAGAAAAAGAAAAGGCAAGAAAAATTCTTCACAAAACTCTTCCATGTTCTTCTTCCACCCACCACCACCATGACCATTAACACCACCACCCGAACCACCATGGCTACAAGAGGGAGAAGAGGAAATCTTGGGGCTATCAAAGAAGGGAATCGCAAAGCTTTGAAATGTATAAATTAATTTATTTTGAATTATTTTGGGTAATTATGATGTTAAATTATTATTGTGGAAAATTAGAAAATAATTAGAATAATTATTTTAAATAATTTTTGGATGTTCATCTATGGGTTATGTGATTTTTGGAGTTATTTTGTTGGGAAAATTATTTGCAAAAATGGAGAATTATTGGAAAGTTGGTGCACTATTCACGGCAGGAGGAAGAAGAAGCTGGGAAGGGTCGGCCGCGCATGGCGCGCGGTCAGTTTCTGCCTCCCCTGATAAAACGACGTCGTTTTAGGGGAAAAACGAGGAGTCACGCCTTGCGCGCCGTGAGTTTACAGGACGCCTGGCCAAACGACGTCGTTTGGCTGGCGTCGGCTGAAATGGGGGTCGTGCATTGCGCGACCGGCACGCTGGAAATTACCAGCGTGCCCCTGGCCTTTCTCAGAAACACCGAACATGTCCCTAGAAGCACGAAAATTATGAAAATGTCCCTGGACTTTTCGGGAATTTTTGGTTGTGTCCCCAAAGCCGCGAAAATTACGAAAATGCCCTTGGACTTTTCAAAAAATTTTGGTTATGTCCCTAAGGGCGCATAAATGACCAAAATGCCCCCAGAATTAATTTTTAATTGAAATAAATGTTTAAAAATCATAGAAAATTTTAGAAAAATACTAAAAATATAGAAATGATGTTTGGGCATTAAATTTAATATTTTTATAAAAATATTAAATATTGGGGATTAATATTTAAATATTAATCTAATAAGGTTATAATTTAGAAAATGGTTAAATAAAATTTTTGGACAACCAAATATGTTAAATTTTATCCGATAAGCCGAGTTGTCCGTAGTGAAGGCCTTAAATATTAAGTTCTGTTAATATTTTAAAGGACGAAGTTAATGTAATTAACCATATAAATTAATGATTAGCTCATATATGATATTAATTAATTAAATTAATATCATAAGAAAATAAATAATTAGTTTGATTATTTTATGGTCATAGGTTGTTCGAGAAAGAGTGTTGAGCTATCAATTAATTAATTGGGCATACAGACAAGTTCTTCAGTCTTTTTATGTTAAATGTTGGACTGTTATGATATGTGATTCTTGTTTTAAATGCATACCAATTATGTGTTATGTGATACGTGATTAATGTGGCAATAATATGTACTTTGTGAAATGATCTGAATGTATTTGAGATATAATGCCTGAATAAAAGCACAACACATGATGTATGACACACCAAACATGTTAAGGTATGTGTTACGTGAAGCATGAAATGTGTTAACTGTTGAACTTGCTGAGCCGTTGTGATCATTACTTGCTTAATAAACATTTTTGCAGGAAAGAAATGAATTGCAAGAATATCAGATTATATAGAGACGGATTTTCCTAAAAGGTTGTGAATATTAATATGAAATGTTGATGTTATAATTCAATGTGGATAATTTGTCAAGGTTACATTAATATTTTGTATGTACATATATGTTGTATTTGGATAGAACGAATAATGTTAAACTATGAACTGTGATTGTTCAAGATGATGGCCAGGATAGAGATTATCATGAATTACGATTTATGAAACAAAGAAAATTGTATGGATGTGAACAATATTAAATTGTGAATGTTGAGCTTTATGACACTAGTAAAAGAAAAGAAAAAGGTTAAGGTTGCGATCCAGGGACTAGGATCCAGGTGAAGGATTTTTAAATGTCCAAATACTTTAATACAATGATCGAATTGAGAAAAAGAAAAATTTATACCAAAAATTTGGTAATTGATGATTTTGAAATCAGCTAATGGATCAATTAAGGTGATTAAAAGATTTATTAACAGATCGAAATTTTGACGTTATGAAGATAATGTATAATAAATACAAAATTCCAGGTAATAAAGTGGGTCGAATTTCGGGGTCGTTACAATATGTGTTATGTGATGGTGGTTCACGGTGAACCCTAAGTTTTAAGGTTGAACATGAAGGAGATATATGTATTTACATGTATATAGCATGTTAAATACTTTAATGTGTAGAAAGTTTGATTTTAAAAGTTAAACCTAGCTATGGCATTAATATGTATATATAAACATATTTTGATGGTGAAAGTATTTTAAAGGATTTATATTTGTGTAGCATGAGTCTACAAAGTTGGTAAGTGGACTCTTTAATGCGTATATGAAAAATGGAGTTTAAGGGTTTGAAAATAATTTTTAATGGAAAACTATGTTAAGTGGATGAAAATTCAACTCAAATATGATTTTTGAAAATTTTGAGAGTTAAGTGGTGAAACAAGGTATGATCACTTAATTTTATTTAATTACACGTGTTTACATTGATTTTGTAGTCAGCTGATGAAAATGTGTTTTGTGCAATCGAAATCGATCGTTGTAAGTTAAAATAATTTTTACAAAAGAATAACATCATTTGAAAACCTTAGTTGTTTTTAAAGGCCTAGGCAAGTTTTATGTGTTATGTATGTTTAATCAAGTGTTGGAATGAAGTCTAGAAGTGTATAGCCAAAAATCACTAGTTGATGAAAAAGTGGGGGAAAAAAATGGCTAAGCGCCTTTTTTTTTCAGACTATTGCTTTAATGATTTTAAGAAGTCGTTTGAGTAAAGTTGTATTTTTTTAAAATACTATGTAGTAAGATCTAGCTATAATTAAAATTTGAACTTATTTTGATATAAGATGAAAGAGTTAAAAATCAGCAAAGTGACTCTAAAAATCAGGAAAATTGAATTCTGCAGACTGCGTCGGGGCAGGATGCTTTGCACTAAATACTGCACCGAGGTACAGTGAACTGAGAGAATCTCGCTGGGGGCAAGATGTACGACGTCGGGGCGCAGTGCCCTGTTGTAACAATCCAAATATTATGTGTAATTAATATTATGTGTTGTTATATATTAAGAAATGAAATAAAAAAATTATAAAATTAAATTATTAAAACTTAATTAAGAAACCTTAATCCTAATTAGTAAACCCTAACCCTAAATCGCAAACCCTAAGTGCTAAACCCTAAGGGTTAAACCTTAAGGATATAACCTAGGTTTTTTAGAGAAACGTGTACGTCTTTTTGACATTCCGTTTCAAGATATGGTGTTCCTATGAAGTAAAAACACGTAATATTGAATAAAAGTTTTTCCCGAAAAATGAGCAGTAATCACTATTCACGAGAAAAACACTATGTCTTTTTGACTTTTTGTTTTACGGAATATCGTTAATATGAAGTATAGATGTCAGGGAATCAATAAAAATTTTCCCAAAGAAAAATGCCGAAAAACATTATTCACGCAAAAACCGTCTTTCATTTTTTTGAAATTTCACATTCCTGAATAGCATTTTTACAGATAATAAATACGTTTTGACCAATAATTTTTTTATCGAAAATAATTTATGGAGATTACTATTCACGAATACGAGGCGAATACGGAAATCATACGAAGAATAATACGAGTATACTGTAATGTATAATACGAGAATTTTACGGAAGATTATACGAGATTAATACAAGAATAATACGAGGTATAATACCAGTAGAATATGAATATTATATGATGTATTATACGGAAGAAATATGTATAAATACTTATGTATTATACTATTTGACTAGTTAGTTGAAAACAAACTAAATTATAATTGGGAATCCAGGTGAAAAGTTTTCGACCAATCACATTTAAATATGATTAATTATTGACCAATCAGAATCAAGCTAGACAAAACCAAGTTGGAGTAACCAAATTAGGAAAACAGCACGATTACAGAAACTAGAAATCAAAATGGACCAATCAGAATTAAGGAAACCAAACTGGCAATCCAAGTAAACATTTTTTGACCAATCACACGAAAGGATGATGCAAGCATGATGAAAGCATGACATCATCCTCAAAGAAGCACAGAGACGATGTCATCATGATGTCATGATGATGTCGCTTGGTGGAAAAAAATTAAGAAAAGTTTAGGGATTAAAGTGAAATTACTTTAAGTACTAAAGTGTAATAAGTCAGGCCCCTAACGTGCAATTAGCGAAACTATGTTTTCTATAAATAGGAAGCTCCACCATTCATTATTTTCTACAATTTAAGAAGCTTTTCTAGAGAAAAATTACTCTTTATATATATTTTAAATAGTTATAATTCAAGTAATCTCAAGTTGCAAAGAAATAGTTAAAGCTTGCAACTACAAAAGGTAAAATTCCTAGTCATTGTTATGTCCAATTTTCTTTTATCTTAAATTTATGTAAAGCTCAAGAACGCGAGTCGTAGCCATGTACGATTGTCGTTCTTCGTGTTCTTCACGTGTTCTTGAGCATTTCTTCATTTCATAGTTTATAACTAAAGCTCAATGAACGCAAGTCGTAGCCATGTACGATTGTCGTTCTCTGTATTCTTCATGTGTTCTTGGGCAATAGTTATAAAATGATATAATCAAATATACAAGCAGTTATAATGCCCGATTTATTTCAAGTATAAAGTAGTAAACGTTCATTTTACAAGCCGTTATTCTGTCCAATTTTCTTAAAGTATTCATTCTAATACTCATTTTATAAGCAGTTATAATGTTGAAATTTTCTTAAAGTATTCATTCAAATACTCATTTTATAAGCGGTTATAATGCCCGAAATAAAGCTTAAAAGTTTTAATTAATAAAGTTTCGCTAGAGTATGAAATCGGAATAGGACTAATGATTATTTCAACCTCACGTACCTTGTAGGTTGTATGATTAAACGCAGAAATTAACTTAAACTTTATTATCGAATCAAGGCAAGTTTTCTTGAACTTATTTTATTGTGCAAAGTCTTTCTTCAATACTCGTATTTATGAGCAAGTTTTCTAAACCCTGTCTCATTTCATTGAGCAAGTTTTCTTTCTTAAACTTATTCTCATTAAGCAAGTTTTCTTGAACTTATTTTATTGTGCAAGTCTTTCTTCAATACTCGTACTTATTGTGCAAGTTTTCTAAACTCAAACTCGAATTATATTTCAAATATATGCTAAGTGGTTTAATTATTGTAAATTATTCCACATCAATAATTATTTTTGACATTCGCACATAGTGCATTTGCATTCTTGAGCAAGTTTACTATCTTAAACTCATTTCATTGAACAATTTTATTGTCTTTTGTACATCGTACAATAGTATATTTTTAACTGTCGAATTTCATTTGACTTATAAAATTCTTAATTATGTGAAATACTTATTGTGATAATTCTTTTTGACCTTGTTTATTTTTAAACAAGTATTCTATTCCTTGTACATTTAGGTACAAACTTATTATTCAAATTTTAAATTTCATTTAATTATAGTGTTCGCGTTATCTATTGTTGGGAAGTTATTGCTTATTGTTTAAGCATAACTTAAAGAGTTGAACTATTATTTGCGTGACTTTGACTTGATAAAATTATCAAAGTACAAAGTGTTGAATGGAAACCAATATTGTTTGGTACAAAATATATACTGAAACTTTGCCTCTTTATATAAGAGTGATAACCAGGCAGTAGTACACTGACCGTGGTTTAGGCAGTCAAATGGACTGGCCTCACTATGTCTAGAACACTGGTAGGATGATATGCATACTCCTAGGTTAAAAATAGGCTGATCCTGTGACAGCCCCAAAAATCCGTCTCCAATAACCACGAATCTAGTCTATCAAAAGTAATCTCAATCCTGAGTTTCAGTCGTTACGCAAACAACCTTCTCATAAAAACCACGATAAATTTAAATTTTTATAAATCATTTACTTAACCTTGTCTCAGAATCGCAATCTTTACATGAATCCTACAACTCAGATCATTTATATTCCACGACCTAGTGTATTACAACCAATTGTGAGCAACAAAACTCGCATCCTAACAATAAGTCGACATGACTATTTACTCACTGCTTTTAATTACACGAGTTTACAAAACATTAACACTCGTATTAACTACAACTGCCTTTCAATACTATTACAAGGCTTTACATCCGGGATGATATCAAATGGTAATTATTCCCACAAAATGCAACTTTAACTTTAAACAGTTCTAGTGACAACCTTTATTAATAAAATAAACTTCGCACATCTTCTTTGCGATTATCGGGATCTTCGAACTCTTCGCCCTTCGCTGAAAATGTTTATAATAGCAAGAATGAGCACGACGGCTCAACAAGTCTAACAGCTAACACATAACACGTAGGTTACATTTAATTCATACTTTATGCTCCATGTTTTGCATTTATATAGGCATCATGCTTATCATGCTTTGCATTTAAATCATGCTTACCATGCATGTCAATATACCTAGGTTATATAACTCATATAACACATTTCAAATCATAGCATAAATTATATATCAGCTATTAACAACATATGACTGTACACAGACATATTTACAATCAGTTAGCACATAACATGAGTGCACATTTAATAGTTTATGCATATACACATAACACTGAAAAACTTGCAGGGAGAACAAATATCACTGAAAGACTTGCCTGGATTGCAACACCAGTTTACGCTAACCTTTCGCGTTCCTTGCACCACCTATACAACATGAGAGATCAACGGTGCATTATATTAGTCAAAGTTTGACTCAATATTTAATCCTATTCTTAGGATGTCTACTTCCTTTTATCGTCCCATTTATTCACTAGGGTTGATTCATTAGTTTAGTCCATTGTGGATTCATCACGATGTTTCACATAAACACCATAAACCTTCTATACTTAACTTTGTATATCCGGTATTCCTTAATGCCATAACATTATCATTTGATATTAATTACTCATTGTCTAATATTATTAATCTGTTAATAATATTTTAATTAATAAAACATTTCCTGAAACCGGCGACTGAACCGAGGTTCAGGGCCTGAACACACTGTCTGGGCTGGCAGCTCTACGATCGTCGAGTGGGGGTCACTCAACGATCTTCCAAGACTGGTCCAGACTGTTCTACGACTCGGCGAGTACAAAGCACTCTACGATCTCGAGTGGACTCTACGATTTCCAGTGACTAAGGCCACTCTACGATTTTCAGTGACTAGGGTCACTCTACGATTTTCAGTGACTAGGGTCACTCTACGATTTTCAGTGGGAACCACTCGACGATTCACAAGTCTGGTTTAGACTGCTCGACGATCCCTTGTGCGAGCTTACTCTACGATCTACCGAGTAACTAAACGAAGTCACTCTATGATTTACACCTAAGCTCACGGCTTAGTTCTTTCTCAATATTATAGTGGGCTCTAAGATTTCCGATTGAGGCCACTCTACGATTTTCAGGTTTACCCTACTATTCTTTCTCCTGACTTGGTTCAGTCATTCATTGGCTGAAGGGTGAGCTCTACGATCAGAGTGCAACCACTCTACGATTCTTACCGCAACTAAGGAAAATTCCCAAATTTACACTAGCTTCATACAACATACCAAAACTCATTTTAACCTTTCTGGTTTACTCTTTAGACTAACAAAACGTCTAACATATTACTTAAAGAGGTTCTGATTTTGAAATCAGATTATTGGACAGAAGGTTTAACCACCTCGATTCTCTTAGACTGTTAATCAAACACTTGGTGAGCATATGGGAATAACTTCAAAAACTGATTATCTAAAGTAAACAAAGACTCTTCCATACCTACTCCAACCTTGTATCGTCTGGACCATTCTTGGTCCTTAACACAGATTTCTCCCAACCGAAAACCACATCTAAACCAATAATAAGTCAATACACCAGTCCATTCTAAAGTTTTATGAACATGAACACCGAGTACAGACCAACTGTGGTTCAGACTCTTAATGTTGACTGGGTAAAATAATCGAAACCATTATTCTAGTTCTGATTCAATCATTAACTAGTTTCAACAATATTTGACTACCAAGTTTACATTACTCTCATTTAAACACCTCATATGCAACTCTAGCATATTCTGTTTCCTTAATCCAACATAACATAAAACTAGTTAAATCAAAATAACCGGATAATACCTTCAATCTTTGACAGATGATTTACATTCAGATTCTGCCTTCTCCGAATAGCATGAACTCCTCTGAAGTTTGCATTTACTTCTCAAGCTCCATATCTCTCTTAGCCTAAATGAACGCGAAGGGGAAATGAGGGAATGACTGAGGTTATACAACACTCTCTCCGCCTTAGACAACTCTGAGGAGTTGGACCCTATAGCCTCCCCTATGTCTGACTTGTTCCTTCTTTTCTCAGCACTGATTCCTTGAGCTTTGCACAAACTGCGCGTGCTCTGCTTTTTCTGAGGTTTTGTCCCTAAAGGAGTGGCACTCTTACTTTTCCATCGGGTTATGTTATTACCCTTGGGCTGGGCTGCTATTTGTGTTGTTAATTAAACAATTAGTGGCCCAATTGTTACTCATATTGCAACTAAGCTTTGGGTTACCCAAATTAAATTCCTAGTGGAAATATAAAATATTAATACCCCACTATCAATAACTTTTCAAATGGAAATAAATATAACATTATTAATGTATACGAAATCTCATTAATTAATAACCATATTAATTAATTTACACATCCAGCTTAACTTGTTAGCTATTTAATTAAATAATCACATAACTCATTTACCCTATCAAACTTTGATACTATACAACCTAGGTTGGTCCATTAATTTAATTTACCCATTAATTGAACCTTCCTTAAATTCCTTTAATTACTTCAACACATAATTAAATAAACTAGGCCATCATATAATGATTTAAATTTAATCCCCCAGAAATTTACAATTACAGCCAATAATTCCATTTCTCTATATTAAAATATTTCGGGTCGCTACAGATCCCCTATTAAATAACCGAATCAATGATTCTTAAGTCTACATGACCTCTTGGAATGATTATTAAGTCTGGTTGAACAGATCAACCTATGGTTTCTAAGTCTTTTTGACTGACAGAAACCATAATATGTGTGGTTTGATAGATAAACCTCAGTATATATAAATGAAAGTTTTTTGAACTAAAGGTTCTTTCGAATTCAAACACAGTGTGAGTAGTTTATTCATTTTATTGAAACTTGCTAAGCATTTGTAGCTCATCCTTGCAAATATTATTTATAGAAGTTATGTAATGTGGAATATCTATAGTTAATTAGTCAGCGTGAGCACCTAATCTGCTACATGAGGTGTAGAGATTTTGGGGGCGGCACACCTGTACCCAAAAATGTTTTTATTTTTATCTGAAAAAGCTATGTTTTGATGTTTTATGAGAGAGTTACGTTATGTACACCTTAAATTGATAATGATAATCAATTTATTAGGTGTTAAGGCATAATTGAACAATATAAGATATAATGTAACGTACCTAATGTTAATTAAGATCAAGTTATGTAAAGGCTTGGTAAGGTGTTTAGATGTATTATTAACCTATGTAAGGTGTAATGCATTGAACATGAATTGGTTAAATACTAGTGGTATAGTGTTCATGTTTTAAGTCTTAAGGGAGATAGTAAAGTGTTATGACCCTATTATGATTTATACGTTGTATGATAATAGATAGAGTTCAGATTAGCAAACCGACGAGATGGAATATGAAGGACGTTCGATGAGTGTAAAGGTTGAGTATGGATATGGGTAGCAAGCTAGTTTTTCAAAATTTGTTGAAATGTGATAAATTGTTCTATGTGAACTAGTTGGTAAACTATGTGTAATATTTCTAAGTTATCTGAAATCGATGTGAATATGCCTAAATTGTGCACTTTGTGCAACTATATGATTGTAACTGTTTAAATATAGTATGTGAGATTTATGTTTTAAAAATGCATAGCATAATAGATATGATGCATAGATATTATGCAAAGCATGAAATGTGTGATGCATGTATATAAACTGCGAGCATAAAAAGTGATAACTGTTAAACTTGATGAGTCGTCATGCGTATTCTTGCTTTAAACTGATATTTTTAGCTAAGTACGAGAAGACCGGAGATTTCGGTAAAGCAAAAGGGTAAGGAAAGTTAATTGTGTAGAGGCGCATGAAGGAATGGTGTTGTAGTAATTTGTTCAATATGACAAATCAATTAGATGAATGTAAATTTGTAAATGTTCAAGTCGTGTAACGTATTTGTTTTAATATTAAACTTTGTCGTTAGTAATGAGATGTACGGTTATATAAATCCATTGAGATAGATATGTTTGTAAGTTTTAATTAAAGGAACTTGTAATGAGATACAACTATTGTATCATTGTAAGTCGAGTAATTATATGTATTAACCTCGAAAGTATGGAAACAAATATGTGTAAGTAGGATTATGTATGGATAGTTATGAATAGTGATTGTGTTCACAGACGAGATTAGATTAAATCATAAGATATATGATTCTGAACTGTAATAGACTAGGTCATGATATATGTATATATGATCTGAGTTCTAATGTGAAGTACGTGAAGATTGCGATTCTGAGAAAGGTTATGGTTGTAAGTTAAATAATTAAGCTTATTTACTGTGTTATGATTGTATGATATGGTTTTAAGAAAAAATATTATTTTTCAATGCACAAGGTCGGCTATAGCCAGTACATGGATTCTTGGGGCGTGATAACTTGTCCATTAATCATATACATAACTTACCTGAGCTTCTCATGAGACTTAACTCATAAATTAAAATTTTATTTTTATTTTTCCATATAAGGCATCATCACTTAAGCTTAGTTAATTATAACATAAGCTTTCACATAATTATCCCTTGATTATTTCTTTGTCACATGCTCAATTCAATTTAATCGAATTAATTACCTTCACACATGCACACACACACACACACACACACACACACATACACACACACACACACACACACATGTATATATATTCACATAGTTAACTTCAAGTAATTTCACTTCCATTAATAATAAAATTTCATATTACTTTGGTCATTAATAAAATAACTAAAGATAAGTATGAAAAAGATATAAGGAAAGGCAATTTACCTGAGCTTGATGCAAGAGGCGTATCCTCATAAGGGACTGGGGATCTTTTCCTTCAAACATTGGCTCGTCAGCGAAAAATCAAAAACATTGGAGAGCTTCAGATCCAAACTCTTCGAGGACAACAAAACAACCTATGCAGTAGGGTCCTCGAAGATAGCCCCCTCGTACGTCACCTTTTTTTTGGGAATGGGTTGAGGATCTGGAACCTTCTCCTTCCTCTTCAGTTTCCTTTTCAACTTTACAACCTCCTTGGAAAAGGCAAGCTCTTCCTCCATAGTAAGTGCTTGCTGGAAAGGCTCTTTCGGACCGGCACCAACAGAAGGGTTGGAATATAAGAAAGGTTAATGAGGGAGTTAGTAAAATTATAATTATTGAATTTAGATTTAATTAAGAATTATGGAGGAAGTTTAGAAATTAATTGAGAAGAAAAGTAATTATATAAATTATATAATAAATTATATAATTTATATAAGGAAAGTAAAGTGATGTATGAAGGAAATAATAATTATATAAATTATATAGGAATAATAATATAATTTATATAAGAGAATTAAATTGAATAAGGATGGAAGAAAATTTTTATAAATTATATTTTGTGTAAAATGGAAATTATTTAAAAAGGGATAATGTAATTATATAAATTATATAATAATAAATTATATAATTTATATAAGGAAAGTTAATGTGAATAATAAAGAAATGAAAAAATAAATGAGTACAAAGAATGTTTTAATTTATTAAAAAAAATTATGATTATGTATAACGGAATTTTTATGATTTTTATTAGGAATGATATTTCAGAAACGTGAACATGTTAGTGTATTATGTTGTGCAAGAAATGAAGTGAAAAATTATGAAAAATAATTTTTATAAGTTGTATGAATTATTTTATGAATTTTGGAGGTATTAATTACCTCATATAATTACATGCATGTCATTATGCGTGCACAAAATTTGTCAAGTAAAGTACCTGAAAAAGGTATTAATATTATTTATAAATTATGTTATGATATTTGGTGAATTAAAATAAATATTTTATATACGTTATATATAATATTTATTACAATTAAAAATTATGAAATATATTAAAATAAACTTGCATGCTTGATTTTAACTTATCCGAAAACTTATGACGGTTGGTTAAAGTCGGTGGCGTGGCTTTTGTGTTTAAAAAAATTTGGTAAGTTGCTTTTGGTGGATATAGAAAGGAACAAAGCAATAGAAAAAAAAGAGAGAGAGAGAGAAAACAAAAGCAAGTCAAAGCAACCAAACATAACGAATTTTTTCACCCGAGACCACCATCAAGCCACCACCCACCACCGTCCACTTTTGGCTGCCAAGGGAGAGAAATAAAGGAGTGATGACAAGTTTCAAGGAAAATATTAAGCTTTGGAAGGTATACATATTTTTATTTAATTTATTTTATGTATATTTTGTGGTAAAATAATTTTGTGGAAAATTAGTAAATAATCATAATAATGATTCCAAATAATTTTTTGGATATATATGTGTGAATTACATGATTTTTAGAGTTATTTTGTGGTGAAAAATTAAGCAAAAATGGTGAAATTTGGTTAAGTTGATGCATTGTTCATCGCAGAAGGAAGAAAAAAAGAAAAATTTGGCCGCCCGCGCAGCGCGGCGCCAATTTCTGTCTGAAGCGGGGTCAAAACAACTCCGTTTTTAGGCGCGCAACAGGGGGAGCCGCGCCATGCGCGGAGGCCAAAAATGGCAAGACCAAACGACGTTGTTTGGCGTTGGCAGTGAGGGGGTCGCGCCCAATGCGCGGTCGACGACAACGCAGCGAAATTACGGTTTTGCCCCCAACCTTTTAGGAAAAATCCCAAACGTGTCCCTTAACTACGAAAATTACGAAAATGCCCTAAACTTTCCAAAAAATGACCAGAGTGTCCCCAAAGTCGCGAAAATGACCAAAATGCCCCCAGAAATTATTTTAATTGAAATAAATGTTTAAAAATTGTTTAAAATCATAGAAAATTATATAGAAATACTAAAAAATATAGAAATGATGTTTGGGCATTAAATTTAATATTTTTGTAAAAATATTAAATATTGGGGATTAATATTTAAATATTTTAAATATTAATCTATTAAGTTTAAAAGTTAGAAAATGGTTAAATAAAATTTTCGGACAACAAAATATGTTAAATTTTATCCGATGAGTCGGGTTGTCCGTATTGAAGGTATTTGATATTAAGTTAAATTAATATATTGAAGAATGAGGTTAACATAATTTGATAAATTGGCCAGGTACCCTAAAATTAAAGGGGTTGGGTAGGGTTAATTAAATTATAAATGATATTAATTAATTAAATTAATATCATGAGGAGATAAATAATTATTATTTGATTATGTTATGATCATAGGTTGTACGAGAAGAATTATAGAAAGGGTATTTATTAATTTCAAAAGTCAGGCAAGTTCTTCAGTCTTTTAATGTTAAATGTTGTCTGTTATGATATGTTAATATTTGTTTAAATACATAGAAATTATATGTTATGTGATACGTGTTTACTATGACAACAATGCGTACTTTGTGCAACGATATGAATAATATGAGATATAAGCACAACACATGATGTATGACACACACAGACAGAACATGATATGCTATATGCTACGTGAAGCATGAAATGTGTAAACTGTTGAACTTGCTGAGCCGTTGTGCTCATTACTTGCATAATATACATTTTTGTAGGTAAAGATATAAATTTCAAGAATATCGGAATATGTTAGAGATGGATCAACTTAGAAGGTTGTGAATGTTGTTATTATATTTTTAGATTATAATTCTATGTGGGTAAATTTTCCATGTTTATAATGATGCATTGTATATGCTTACATATATGTTGAATCCAGTTAAGATGAATAGAGTTAAATTGCGAATTGTGATGGTTCAAGATAGTTGTCACGGTAAAATGTATTAATGATAAATTATGAAATAAAGAATATTTGTATGATTATGAACAATATGAAATTTTGAATATTGAGTTTTGCGATAATTGTACAGAAAAGAAAAAGTAAAGGTTGCGATCCAGGGACTAGGATCAAGATGATAAGTTTTTAAATATCTAATTATTTTAATAAAATGATTGAATTGAGAAAAAGAAAATTTTATACAGAAAAATTTGGTAATTGAAGATTGTAAAGTTAATTATTTGGATTAAAGAAGGAGATTAAAGATTTATTAATGGACCGAAATTTGGGTGTAAGAAAAATAATGTTTAATAAACATGAAATTTAAGGTAATGAGGTTGGTTGAATTTCGGGGTCGTTACATGAAGAAAATGGAAAAGAGGGAAACGAATCATAAGCTGTTTAGAGATGGCGATCTATAGCCCGCATTCGGTATCCCTAGGTTGCTAGTACATCTTCTCTTTGGATGTGGGTCCCCTAATCTGATAATCATCGGGTATGTAAAACTCTGCCCTTAATAGTTGCAAGTCTACATTTGTAATGACAGAAGTAGTATTGGCTACCCTATACTTGTTAGTGGCATACTTGACTCGATTATGTTGCTCAACATCTCTCTCCTTCACTACCACCGAGATTTCACCCACCTTTCCCCTAGGAACACTGGGCTCGACCACTGTAACTCCACCTTCAACAAAGGAAGATAGAGCCAAGGCGGAGGAAGATCGGGACACACCCTTTTTTGGGTTGGTTACTCATTTTGAAAAAGTTAGGAAAAAATTGGGGAAAACTTACTTAGAGCTGAGAGAAAACTAGATCGAAATGAATGATCGATGATAAGTTGGACGACAGTAGAGAAGCTAGGGCTCAAAATCTCTCTACTCTAGGAACAGAGGTAAGTGAAAAAGTGGACAAGGGTCACGTTTTCCCTATTTATAAGGGTTTTTCTAAGATATGATGTGACGCCCCCAAATCTAGGCCTACATAGCCCAATTTGAGACGCCATAAAATACATAAACTTTAATACAAATAGTACATAGGACAGAAATGCAAAACTCAATAATACACAATTAAATCTTCACTATTATTTCCACACTATATTCAACATGTGAAGACTACAATAGTTATCACTCGGACCGTCACTCCATTCCCCCGCTAGACCCGGCTACTCTCTCTTTTTCTGAAAAACAATGGAACAAAAGAAAGGGTGAGCTCAAATAGCCCAGTAAGAAATATCATGACTAAGATAACGACAAATAAATTATCATTAGCCTTCAACAGGTGAGTTCTTAATTGAATATAATAGACAATAAGTTTTTTATCAATAATAGCAGCGGAATGAGCAATCTATTAGAAGAATAATGCAGACTATATTGTCCACTCGCTTCAATTTTTAGGAAAAACATCATCAACTTTTATCATCTTAAACATCGCTGGTCATGATAATATAAATTTTCAGTTCCTGATTTTAATCATGTCAGTCAATAGTTCATCTTTGCATTACGAGCCAAAGATATTCAAATATAACCCAACGGTAATGATTATACTAGTTTTCAGCCTTTGGTCATAATCATACCAACAACAGTTCATCTTTGCCCCAGGCCAAAGAGAATATTCACCACGTGCCCTAAAAGACACAATAATTATATCGCCTTTATCCTATCAACTGTGCCCCAGGCCACAGATATTCACAACAACATGGTTTTTGATGATTAGAATAACAATCGTGATATAAATGATGAATCAGAAGAAACAGTATGATCAATAAATATCGAAAGTTTATGACTTTACTTTGTGCATATTCAAATAATGTCCAAATTGCCAACATGATGTGGACTAAAATTCAAGAATGATATTTAAGATCTACAGTTCAGAATAACAGTTAAGGTTCAATAGAAAGATTTAGAAAAATAGGAAGGTTCAGTTGAAATGATATTAGATGAAGCGCAAACTATTAAAGAATATATAATCATTTCAGGAAACTTTACCAACAAGAGACAAATAAGAAATGAATACGAAGAGTAATTCACCAAACATGTGGTAGTCCGCGTAGTCAGGTTATTCTCAGAGATTAATAAGGAATGAATACGAAAGGTTATTCACCAACAGGCGATAATCCGCGCCGTAAGGTTATTCCCACAATTTAATACATGGAAATAAATGACACATCTTATGAGTAAGAAAGAAACGATATTATTTTCGAGAATCAAATATTGATATACCCTTACCATAGTAAGTTTGAATAATGGAAGATGAAAAAGATGGTATCCTTTACCTTAACACGTGACTAGATATGGACTCGTACACTTACAGATCTTTACAAATACTCAAGATGACTTTAGCACACTCAAAGAGAACTTATACAAAGAAATATTTGGAGAGTGAAAGAAATAATAAGCAAGGAAGTTTTTATGAAAAATCCTTAAGTTAATGCCTCTATTTATAGCAAAAAATCTTATCATCACCAAGATTTCCTAATTTAATCCAAACCGTATATTTCAAGATAATGTTTAATCCATACCACTCATTTCATCTTTCAAGATTTCCTTAATCTAAACTATTCATTTAAAGATCATCTTTTAATCTATACCATTCAATTTACTTTATATATAAAACAACTAACTTTAAATAAATCAATTAACTTTATATATAAAAACAAACAACTTTATATAATTTATCATAATAAAAACAAATAACTTTATATAATTTATCATAATAAAAACAAATAACTTTATCAATTCAATTATTCAACAATAATTCACAATTATTCATTATTATAGTTAATTGTTGTAAATGCAGTGTAGTTGGCTTTTCGAGTTAGATAAACAGGAAAATCAACTAATAATAGAATACAACAGTTTAATCAATATCATAAAAGAGATAACAATAATGCTAAAAATAGATAAGAAAATAACACGTTACTGTGTAGTGACAATTATTGATTCAGTAATGTGAATTATTGTGCATATGCTACTGTGACAATTATCAACTCAATAATATGAATTATTATGCATGTGACAATTATTGGTTCAATAAAGTCAATATAGTACAATAACCACTTTATCAGTTTAATAATATGAAACACTGTGTAATACCGTGTGCTACTGTGTAATACCGTATGTTACTATTCCTTTACCACCGGATATTTTAACAGTTCAAGATAATTATACCGTTGACTATATTTATTTAAAAAGGTTACGTATGTCGCTTTCTATATCCGACAATAAGTCGTTGTGGGGGTCCACCATTATTTTGTTATTTCGGCGCCGTCATACGAATCGAATATTCCCCGACAAAACGAATATTCTCCGACCAAACGAATATTGTTTGACATAATAAAATTTACACATAACATCCTTAACTTTTAACCTTATTAATTTAACCACCTACTATTTCAGGAAAAAATATATATGAAGAAAAATTAAATTTTGTATTTCATAAAATTCGGGGTCTTACATATGATGGACAATGCAGCCTTCCCAATGACAACTAGAGTCATAATTATGACCCATTTAATCAGTCTAGTCTTTTTATCTTTTCCACTTGAAGTTCCCGAGATGCTGCCTGAATATTAGTCTTTTCAAACTTCAAATTGAATTGATTTGACATTTAATTATCCACAACTCCTAAGAATCTCTCTTTTCGGTTGGATGTATTTAAATTCCCGAAGAAACCTGAATCCGAATAGAAAATTTCCTACGAATCCTAAGGGTATTTTCCTCTACTCTTTTACCACATCTTATATGCTAAAGGAGTGAGGGTCAATGTTGAACTCTTTATTTTTACTAAAACAGATGGGCTGATATAATTGGGCTTTCATCCTTGAAGCCCATCTGCCTCGATAACCCAAATCAAGAGGCTTAGTCCAATATGCTTAAGTACTCTGGCTGATTAAATGACGTGAAATGTATGTAACAGTTACGACTCACACATTTTATATGAAGGTTACAACAGCTACCAATCATGATGGGGGAACGTGAATTACCACTCCAATTATATCTGTTGCACACGTTCAACGGTTAGAGGAGTGGGGCGTTTATAAAAGGAAGATTAACAATTTAGGTAGTCTCTAATTCCAAATTATCTTGCTAAACTCTAACTACCTCCATTGTTAATATTCCTTGAGACCTATATTTACTCTCACGTTGGAACTATCCCCCGGTTATCCAAGCCATCAAGCTTTCGGTTGTTCACTTGTGCAAGTTAGTGCTATTGGTAGTGGTCAAGCATTCTGACAAATTCAAACGTTAACATTTTCATTACCATTAATTATGATATGATTGAGTACTATGATGTTACTATTATTATATTATTATCTTACACTAATGATATATTTAGAATTTTTTTTTTAAATACCATTTTATAAATGTATATTTAATTTAGAAATGCATGTACAATTTATGCCCGAAATAAGGTATGTGTGGGTGGCGAATAAAAATAGAATCATTTGTATTTCACAAACTGTATGTATAAGAATACAAATTTCATAATAAATAACAAGAAATAAAATTTCACAATAAAATTAAAGAAAGTTTTACAATAAGAAAAAAAATATTATTTTCTTATATCTCAAAAATTAAATCTACAAACTAATAATTACATGGTCTTAATCATCTTATTAGTGGACATCATTAATAAGTTTTTCTTTAGTGCTTGTTCGTCTATTGGCTTATTATTTATAATTTATTTAACTTACAAATATTACGTTTGAGGTCTAAACACAATGCTTCAAAAGAAAATGTACTGTACTTTAAGAGATGATTCTCAATGCAAGAGTGGAAAATGTAAAACACGTGCCTAAAATCAAGTTCTATATAATTTATAAAAGCCATTATAAGATTACATTTTTCAATTTTTTCCTTTCCATTCCTTGTTGAAAAAATCTTGAAATAAATTTATGAGTTATAGAAGACAATAATTGTCAAGTATTTTCTATAATTGAAATAAATAAAAAAAAAACAAACAAAGGATTACTATTTGATAAGATGAAGCACTTTTCCTAAAAAAAATGAGAATTATTTTTTCACAAAAATCAAATAGTGTTGGTAAATATGACAACTATCTCTTGAGAATAGCTTTAGGTTCGGCCTTCATGAAAAAATAAAATGAGCACCTAATAACAATTTTTAAAATCACTTTATAAAATGTTTGAGTAAAATTTGAATTTTTAATATGATACTTTCAAACACCAAATTTGCATTCTTCTGAAAGTGTTTTTTTTTTTTTACCTAAAATTTCTAATGGTAAAAGTATTTTTATTTTTATTTTTTGCGACTAAAATATTTATGTTATGATGTCAAACATTTTTAATATTTAATTTTTTTTTTTTACATATAATGATAAATTTGTATCGATGTCAAATAACGATGTATGTGTGTACATGGAATATAAAATAATAAAAAGAAGAGATACACATTACTATTCAATGTAATTCAAATTTGTTATGAATTAGTGATCATATAAATCATTTTTCTTTTTCAAATGTAATTTTTCTTTTTAATTTCAAAGTGTTGTTGTCTATTGTGTTGAATGTTGTTTGATTTGATGATGATGACTGTTGTGCAAAAAGGACTGGGCTAAATGTGCTTATGTGGTTATTTGACAATGTGATTTTATAATGTGCTTAATTGATTATGTGTTAGATACTCGGAAAGTGTTTATGTGCTTATGTGCTTAATTGATTATGTGCTTAGATACTCTGAAAGTGCTTATGTGCTTACATGATTGAGTGATATATAATGTATCTGAAAAAGTGCGTAGATGTTCTAAATCTAATTATGTGCTTACATTGTTGTGGGTGTATGATATATATTATCTTTCTTAAAAACTGTAAGATGCACACACTAGTATAGCACAAATATGATCTTGTTATAAACTGTCTGCTGCTTATTAAAGAGAATGAAAGTTATCGGAATAAAATGTTGTAAAGTCCTTTTTTTTTAGTTATATGTGTACAAAGGACTTAGATTTTAAAGATAAGAAATGTTAGGTTGATCTTTCAATAGAAGTCACTCTGCATAAAAGATGTATGATATAAGCAGAGTAGCATAAGAATGAATCATTGATGTATTTGTGTATGTCAAAGTCTGTAAAAGTCCTTTCAATATGTAATGATGCAATAATGTAAGAAATGACTTGGTTAGAAAAGATCAAATCTGTTAGGTTGATCAGTCTATACGATCGTAGAACGGACACTGCACGATTTTGTATAAATCGTAGAGTTAACTCTACGACTCCTTACCAGGATAACTCTACGAGAGACAGATATGCAAGAAGTCTACAGGATATACGAGTAAAGTTAAAGAACTGTTCAAGTACAAATCGTAGAGCTGAACTCTACGATCGTCGAACAGACAGCCAAGCTAGCCTGCAGATAACGTTGAACCAGAGAAGAAATGTACTCTACGATACACACTCTCTAGCAAAATCGTAGAGTAAAATTGTTGAGCAAGCTTACAAGGATTGGAATGTATGCTGATAGAAGAGATCGTAGAGTGGAACAAAATGACAAGGCAATAACAGAAGATTGCTATACACATGGAACAATCGTTGAGTAGAATTAAAGGATGAAGCAACACAGACTGCAACTCAACGATTCCACTAAGAAGCACTACAGTTAGCTAACTCTACGATTTGATCAAACCTACAAGATCGTAGAACAAAATCAAAGCAAAGCATTGCAAGCACAAACTCTACGATCTGACCAGAGCAACAAGGTCACAGAGTTAAAGAAAAGATCGTTCTAACTCAACGTTTCACTTGACATACCTCAAGTAACATTCATGAAGCTGAATTCGCAGAAACAAAGTAGACAGTCTATCACTCAACGAATTCATTAAGCATGTCAAGGCAAATAGACTAACAAAACGGATATATGGTGCAAGAGAAAAGGGAATACTCCTTCCCTAGTTTAAGGAAAGATTAAATGTTGTTGAGATACAGATGCATGTCAGAGTTGTAGTAGACGTTGTGCCTAAACGACTATAAGTCAGGACCCACTGCTCAGGAAAAGGGTGAATAAAGTCAGACCAATGGGACATCTCTGAATGCATCAGAACAGTTGGTTCTAAAAGTCAAGGAAGGTATTTATTGATAAATCAGAAGATTAATTAACAAAGGAAATAATACTCCTTGCTGAACAACTCTGGGAGTGCAACGGCTATAAAGTCAGAGAAAGCTGAGCTACAGGTCAATATATCAGAACATGTCAGAAAAGGGAAAAGCACTGACACAAGTGACAAAAGAGTCAAGCATCGAAGATATTTAAGATCTGCACAAAGCCAAAGGAAACCAACGGGATTTATCTCAACGGTAAAATATGCTCAGAGATATAAAGGCATACATAACAAACAGAAGGGTAGGGGTTGGAACGGTTGTTGAAAAGTATACACGAGAGAGATAATAGACAACAACCGATTGTAGAGAAAAACAGAGAATGGTTATGCTAAAGAACTCTACGATCCATCAGAACACTAATACTGAATTGAGAGAGAAATAGAGATGTATAACTCTATTACAAGAGAAGTGTTCAGAGCTGCTAGGCACATGGAAGAGAGAAACTTAAACGCCAACTTGATACATACATGGTAGCCACTGAGTACCAAAAGGAAGGAGCATTACAGTCATCTCAGAAGCCCATCTCGAGAAGCAATAAACTGTCTATGATAAGAAGGAACAACTGAGTATCCAAAAGAAAGGAGCATCACAGTCATCTCAGGAGTTCATCTCGAGAAGTTATCAAGTACCAAAGGAGCTGAAGTACAAAAGCCTAGCAGCACAATGGGTGATCACAAGATGATATTGAGCATATAAAGAAGTCAAGCATCATTGTTGAACTCAATATTATCCCAGGAATGATCACATCCTGCTACTGAGTGTTTAAAGACAATAGGATTTAATGTACAACTCAGTAGCAATTCCAACCTCTTTCAAATGATCAAGGAGCCAAGTCTGTTGGACTTGAAGAGGGCAGTTGTCCTTGTCATAGTGACTAAAGGAGCCAAGTCTGCTGGACTTGAAGAGGGCAGTAATGTCCTTGTCTTTGTGACTAAACTAACCAAACCTGCTGGGTTTGAAGGGTTCTTAGTGAACCAGAGTTTCCAGGCTAATGAGCTTGAAGGGTTCCGTATGAACCATCCTTAGTGGATTTCCTACTCGTTGTAGTAGAAGAGTGGAGTAGGAGTTATTCAGTCTCCGAACCACTTAAAACTCTCTGGTGTCATTTACATTCAGTCATTTACATTATGTCTTATATATATACAGATATATATATATATATATATATATATATATATATATATATATATGTTTACATATGATTGTAAATTAGTTTACTTAACAAATGGCTTTCTTCTAAATAATCCTAAACTTTAACGGAGAAGTTTTTCAAATCTTTAAGGGGTGTTTTCAAACTAATATTCCACTGTGCAAACAAATCTTAATTAAGTTTGTTAAGTGCTATTAAATATTTGAAATTAATATTAAAAGAAAAAGTTTTTGATAAGATCTATTCAACCCCTCCCTTCTAGATCACTTGTGCGGCTCTGGGAACTAACATATTGCATCACCGAACTAGTACTTAAAACTTTAAATTTATTCCATATATGTCTCTCTAAGAATCAAAGTTACTAAAATCCCCTCAACGAATATGCATCTTAAAATCTTTTACTCATCATATATAAACCCATTTTAGTCCCATAAATTCTAGATAACAAATACTTTCAAAAAATAATTTTTGCACTTCTATAAGGGATAAACACTGCAATCTTCTTCTTCTTCTTCTACAATAGAAGAAAAATAGAAATCTCGAGTTTAAAATCAATTTCCATTAAAATCCATTTCAAAATTGTCTATCTAATTATCAAATTTCTAAAATCTCAAAAAATAATATATAGAGTAAGCCCTTTTTATCATCATTCTTAGGCCCATTGTAGTCATTCAAATTTGAAACGGCTAAATAATATAAACCATATAATGAGATTACTAAAATCCATTCCAAATTTGTCTCTTTAATAATTAAATTATTAAGAGAATTAATTTATATGCAACTAATAAATGACAAATTTGACTGGCAGCTAATAGATAACTATAAACTATAAGATATTATTGGAATGTGTGGGTCCCTTTTTTATTGCTTCATATCCTATATATACATATATGTGTTATTTAATATCAACATAAATTTAGATTATTGATAATAGAAGAGCAATAGTACTTATCTGTCGATAAAAGTTTAAAGTGTCATCAAAATTAAAATTAAAGTGTTGCTAAATATTTTTTTATAGCATAATTATTACCCTAACGTTATCAATTATCTCTAAATTTATCATCATATATAATAAAAACAATTTCTAAAATCACAGCTAAAGTTAATATTTTCCTAAACTAATTTTACTCATCACACCTAAGCCCATTACTCTTTCAAATTTCAAACGGCTAAATAGTTCAAAAATCTTAAATAACTAAAATCCAGTTCAACTTTGTCTCAAACTTTAAATTACTAAAATCCATTTCAATTTTGTCTCTTTATTTCCAAATTATTAAAAACCCATAAAACAATATTAACCCTAAAATCCTTAACTCATTTTTCATAAGCCCATTTTAGTCACTCAAATTTTAACGGCTAAATAGTGAAAAACCTCATAATCAAATTACCAAAACCCATTTCAAATTTGTCTCCTTAATTATCAAATGACTAAAAAAACCCACAAATAATATTCATCCTAAAATCCTTTCCTCATCACTCTTAAGCCCATTTTAGTCTTTCAAATTATTTCTAACGGTGCACACACATACATACCGTGCGCACCCTGTGCGCATATTAGCAAAATCCATCACATTTCACCGACTATATTTACCCACGCTCACACTCCCCCTTCTCTCTCGCTCCAATTTCCTTTCTTACAAAATCTCTCTGCAACAAAAGGAATAAAATTATTTAAAAAAATAAAATAAAATAAGTACTGTAAAAATTGTCACTATCAAACTTAAATTATTCCCAATTCAGCCTCGTACAAATCCCAAAATCTCCGTACGGTCCCCACCGATGGCCCCTATCAGCTCACCGCATTTTCGAACGCCACCGCCGCCGCAGCTCCCCGCCCTCCGCCGTACGGAGGAGCCGCACAGACTGTCGTCCTTTCCGCAGTCGAAGAAGTTCAGGTCTATCGTAGACATCATGAAGATTGCCGAGTACTCCGGCGCCGATTACTACAACCGATTGGTGTGCGAGCAATGCGGGTCGGGCGAGCTTGACGAGGAGATGCTCCTTTGTGACAGCTGTGATAAGGGATTTCACATGCTCTGTAACCGGCCAATTGTGGTTCGGGTCCCCATTGGCTCTTGGTATTGCCGGCCCTGCTCCGGTGATCCTAGTCCCCTTAAACGTACGGTTATTTATTTAATTAATTAATTTATATTTATTTGATTATTTTGATTTGATTTGATTTTTGAATTAAGAATTTTTGAGCTGTGTGTATGAAATGTGGAATTGAAGAATTTATGTTGTTTTTATTTGTCTTTTCAGAGTTTACGCAAACTAAGATTTTGGATTTCTTTCGGATCGAGAATCGTGAGAATGTTTTCGTGAAATGTATATCACCTCAAGGTAATTTGTTGTTCTTATATAATACTGATCATGATCAACATTGTTATCATTTTATGTATGTTTTTATTTTACAAAATTGGTGTATATGTAATTTTTAAAGTTTGTATATTTCGTTATAATTACTATTTTTTTTTATGTTTGTATGATAAAAAAAATGTGAGTTGTATCTGACCTTTACAAATGGTTGGTGAAATCTTAAACTAGGGATTATATTAAGTGTGAGTTTGGATGCTATTGGCACCTCCAAAAACACAACTATCCTTCTCTGTTTATAGTTTTATTAGTTGGGGTTTCTATAACCTGGGGAATATGTTTTATAAGCTCGAGGAAGGTAAGAAGAACGATGCTCTTATATGATAAAGTGACAAAAATTTATTGAATGTTTTAGGTTTTATCTCATGAATTACAATGTACATGTTTTGGCGGCTCGGGTAGATTAAAATTCTTGATAGGAATTAGAAGTTATAATAAATAATGAGGCATTAAACATAGTAGGAATTTAATATGGAGTTTGGTTGATGTTAGAAGGGAACTTGGAGTATAAGTTGGTTCTAAGGAACATGGAGTGTTGGTGTCATGTTTACCTAGTGTCTAAGTGCAAGCACTTTTTTTTTCATTTAATTGTGTCCAAGCGTAGCTAGTTTCCTAAACTAGTGATTTTGAAGCTTGGTCACATTTGATTAAAATTCATCTTAATATAATTTCTTGTTTAAAGGATTAAGATTTTTAGGTCTATATGAAATAAATCATAAATCCATATCCTAGAGGTTTGCGAGCGAGACGTTGCTTACTACTGCCCCTGTCAGTGGAAAGGAGGATTGCATTTACTCTAGCAATTCTTCCAATCACCGTGATTCTTTTTGTAAATCATTTTGGAACATGTTTACGTTAATAATGTTTGGCTTGATCTGATGGCCTATGAATAGATTTCATGCTACAAGGAAAAGTTTCCAACACCTTGCTAGCATTATGGGTTCAGATTAGGTTTCAGCTATTCTTCAAATTCACCTTCAGTTATGAAATTTAACGATGACTTAGACAATGAAAATGCAGTGAATAAATACATCTTAAGGAAGGGGTGTATTCGGCCTGCTGGAGAAAACAATATATAAAATTGGAAATGCGAACCCTAGCATGCTATATTAGATTTCTTTTTAACTTTGTTTCTTTTTTTTTTTTGGATAATTATCCAGTGACTTTAAACAGTTGTTTGTATATTTGTATAACGTTGTGGGTAAAACATACTTGTTGCCATCCGAATGATGTGGCCTTGTCTTACCAAAAATATTTGTATGTAGAAAATTAGTTTTGAAGAGGGCAAGCAAATCCCAGCTTTACTGTCGAAACTCAACAAGGCCTTTCCTTTAATTCTTTTCCTTCTAATAAGATTATAAGACTTTTGCAAAGTGATTTTACATGTATATTTTGTTGTTTATGGTTTTTAGGTTTGAAATTGGAATTACGCCTGTGCTTTCAACTGTCTTTGATACATTGTTTTAATTGTATCATATTTATTAGAGATTTTTTGCTTATAATCATCCATATCAGCATCATCAGAATTACTATACACCATGGTTGTTATAGTTTACATTTGATTGAAACTAATGAAAACCTTGAAATACCGAACTTTTCTTAAATCATATCACGTTCTTGAGTTTAAACTTTAAATATTTCTTAAAAATGCTCTATATTAACTAGCAAAAAAGCCTTCAATATGTTCTTTATTATATGAAACAATACGATATTAAGTTGCAGCTTGTAATATCTTTTCTAAGTCAAGTACCATATATTTGTGTTGTTTAGCCTAAATTTTTACTCAACTACTTTAGTAAAATGAATGTTCATCCTCAAGCTTTGCAAATTTGACCCAAGTAGGTTGATAAGATCTTAAAAGATATACATCTTTTTGATAAAGTAATAAAATATTCACAAAAATGCCAGAAAAAGGGGGGGGGGGGGGGGGGGGGTACCGTCCCAATATATGCAGAGTATAAAAAAAGCAGACGGATTCAAAAAAGACCCACAAACCCTTTAAAAATAAGAAAACAGCTCGCTTTATATGAATCTGGGAGAATAATAAAAAATATTTAATTCAAAACGCTGCCAAAAATGGAAGTCATTTCAGTACACATGGAGCCATTAGGCTTTCTAATGTCTTTATCATGTCCTTAGTGTTCAACTCTTTGCTAAACTTTCCCCTTATTCTAGTTGTTTGTTCACCAAGTATGGTACAAAAATAGTTAATATACGTTTTATGAATGGTTTTGTTCTTCAGTATATTTAACGAAGAGCTTTACCTTTTCACTTGAGTACTTACTTTGCTTTAAAATCTAGTAAAGTATGTAGGTAGGCTACTTTACATAATTTAACCTAACATGGTTTAATAGTCATTCAATGTCGAAATAAACACTCCCACTTCTAAGTCACATGCATTGGTACTGTCTTTGCCGCTGAAGTTTGTAGTTCCTCTTTCTTCTTTATTATCTAAAATAATCCCCGAACCACTTCTAATCAAAGAGCCAAGACTTTGATCAATAACTTATAAAATATTCAGTCAAAGGAACTGGCACCTCCTTTTAGGGACTATTTAGAAGTTAAAAGGTCATTACCCTTTCTTCTCATTGATCAAGGCTGTTAGGAGAGTGGAGCAGGTAAAAGCTACTTTTAACATTATGTGGAAAGTGACTGCCTTCATGTTTAAACCTAAAAGCTCACAATTGTTAGTCGAGCTCTTGCCACTAGACGATTTGAAAATCTCAAATGTGTTTTTCTTGTTCGATTGTAAGGAATAAAATTCTATAATTAGAGAACTAGTTCGTGGCTAAGATGTCTTTTGTAAATCTGTCTTCATTTTCTGCTCCTTTGTGCTATGTTAGGCCCTTTTCTATGAATTCTTTTATACTTTGTTGGCACTCTCAAGTCTTCATGAGCATCTTATGTGTTGCATGTTTTCTCTTTTTTGAACAACTAAAACTATAATGGACGTATGACTAGAAGTTTAGCTCTCATGTATTTGTGTTGTGTTTGAGTGGTGAAATGGTGATAATTTTTCTCATACAACTCGAATACTCAATTTCCCAGTTAAAAGAATTCATAGCTTTATTCTCTCACTTTTTTTCTAGTGCTTTATCAGGCCATATATTTCTGTATTATTGTTCTTATTATTTAGTTTTATTCTTTATTAGTGTTCAATTCCCGCTTAGGTTCGCTTAATCCCCGCCTAGGCGCTAGGCGGTTCTCTACCGCCTCAATTGGGTTGGGCACCTAGGTCCCCTCCCAGGCAGAATCAAATCTCTACTTTGAAACTCTACAATAGTTAAATGAATTTGTTAAGCCATAAAAGATTGTTTTTTTGGTAATGTTTCATATAATATTTAAAAAAATTATATCTACTATATGTTTTGTTTAGTATAACATGTATATACAGTAAGAAAAATAAATAAATAAAACCAGTTCAAGGAACACGTAATCCGCCTAAGAAAACGCTTAGGCACCGCCTAAACACTAGGTGCCCCCTCTGCCGCCTAAATCCGCCTAACGTTTTTTAGAACACTCTTCTTTATTGGTGCTTTGTTATCAATCTCAAGCCTTCGCGTGCATTGATATACGAAGTATCAGTTACTTTTCTTGTCTTAGTTATCGCAATGCTTTTATCCTCGTGTGTTGATAACTTTTGATACTATTATTAAAAAAATTCCAATCTAGTGCTACCTGCTGCTTGTTAGATGCCTAATATTCCTACTGTCTCTCTTAGTTTATCTGGACATAATTTAAGACCAATAAATAATGTGTGGTTACTTTCTCATTTGTAAACATTTTTGATCCTCTTCATTTTATCCACTCTTTAAAACCAGTTCCTGTTAAGTAGGGGCAAGCATCATATATAGCAATTAAATGAAGATTCTAATTAGAGATCCCTCTAAGTTTGGAAATTACCTGTCATTTATGCAAGCAATACCTGTGCACAACATAGGTGAAAAGCTTAATTTCTCACCAACTCTTTTTCCCCTTCTTGACTGAATTCTAGTTGCTAGAAAGCGACGAAAGCGTACTGGTTTACTTGTCGTACAAAAAAAAGCAAGAATTCTGTTGCCGTATACTCCAAGCAAAGATCCTGCACATCGGCTGCTGCAAATGAGCTCTCTGGCTTCCGCCCTAACATCACTAAAACTAGTATTTAGTGACGAGCTCACTTACTTGTGTGGCATGGCCCCAAGATCTGCCAACCAAGCTAAGTTTGAATGTGGTGGCATGCAGGTATGGATTTGAAACATCCCAATTTCAATTGAGTTCCCTATTTAAGATCTTATGATTTGATTTAATGTATGGACAAATATTTCTTATCTTCACAATTCCATACCGCTTACCCTATTTTGTTTATCTGTTAGGTTCTGTCCAAGAAGGATACAGAAACCTTGGACAAATGTCGAAACATGTACAGAAGGGGCGAATGTCCTCCCCTTGTAGTAGTTTTTGATTCGCGTGAAGGGTATATAACATTTGTATCAAACCACTATCAATACTGCAGTAGGGAATGCATATTGAATATATATGTAATATATTTATTATTATTATTTTGTTTTTTGCAGGTATACAGTTGAGGCTGATGACCCGATAAAACCTATGACATTCATTGCAGAGTTTATAGGAGATGTGGACTACATTAAGAATCGGGCTAATGACGATTGTGACAGCTTGATGACGCTCCTTTTAGCAACAGATCCATCTACGAGTCTTGTTATCTGCCCTGATAAACGTGGAAACATTGCTCGCTTTATCAATGGCATTAACAATCATACACCGTAAGCCTTTGAACTCTTTGTTGTTTTCAAATTCTTGATTTTTCTTTTCCTCCTTTCTTCGTCTTATATCTTTCAATTAAATATTCAATTGTTCAATCTATCAAAGCTTGAGCTCCATTGACAAAGATATTGCAGAATTCAGTTATTCATGTCAAGAAATTGTCCAAAAATATATTATATTTTACTAGTGTGTTGAAACAAATTTAATGTTGATATGCAGGGAGGGTAGGAAGAAGGAGAACCTCAAATGCGTAAGGTACAGCATAAATGGTGAACCCCGGGTTTTTTTGGTCACTATTCGTGATATTGCCAAGGGAGAAAGGCTGTATTATGACTATAATGGATGTGAGGATGCATACCCAACCCATCATTTCATCTGAGATTCCAATGATTTTTGACGACTTTTATCCCCTTGCATAGCTCCACCCTGTTGTTGCCGAGTTAACAAAGTAGTTCTCTTTATTTATGAACCATTAATTGTAACTTGTAATTTATCATATACTGCTGGTTATCAAGTGGCCATGAGAGCATAGGGTGGCTGAAAGAGAATTATCTTTATTTTTAAATGTGTAAAAGAAAATATTTCCCAAATCTGAGTTAGATCACAGTATGTTGTGCGTTGCAGTTTCATAGAGTAACTTTATTTGATTTCCAATATGGCTCAACTCTTGATGAACTGTGGAAGGATTTATGCTTATTTATTGGTTTCTTATCGGCATTCAAGCATCTGTCTTTGTTTGGAGGACGTAGTGCTGTAATAATAGCAACCCTTGTAACCTTTCAATGCATCGTCCTATAGAATAATAGGGTGGAGTTGTTTCTTGCAGGGATCTTCAAGAAGTATATTGTCATCATTAGTCTATGCATAAGTGTTGTAATTATGGTTCCTGGCACAACGTATAATTTGTAGGGATCTTCAAGAAGTTTATTGTCATCATCAATATATGCAGAAGTTTTGCAATTTATGGTTCCTGGCACGTATTAGGTAAAAAATTTACTTTTGATTCCAAAAATCACGCATGGGTAATTTAATTTCGTTAATGCTTCTGAGTTACTGATAAAGTTGACTATTCATAGAGTTCTTCCCCGGTTCAATTGCTTTGGCCGTTTAAACAAATTATAGGGGATTGTGTATGATTCTTGTTCATACTGATGTTCGCCTTCTTTTCTGTCTAATTCCAAATTTATATTCAGCCTTCTCTTGGATTTTATAGTGTTAAGCTGTACGATTGATTTATTAGGGATCTTATAATTTTATATTTTGTCATTTCACTGGCCTTTTGCATCTAATTTTATTGATACTTCTTGTTGCTGCTACTTTCTTACTTTCTCCTTTTTATCCTTTTAAATTTTATTGCTTTAAGTTCTTCATCTATACTTGTAGAGAAGTCTGATAGCTAAACTTAGAAGAAACTAGAACTAGCAAGATAGGTTTCAAACTATGAGGTCAACTCAACCCAATTATATTTTTTCGAGTTGATTACCTATTTTATTAACTATGGTATGGGTTGGGTTGAATTGAATTTAAAACTACATTATTGATTATAAATATGATCTAACTAGTCTTAATCCTCAAATTTAGTTAGTTTTAAACCAAGAATACTATTATTTTTCTAAAAGTTTTTTTCAGTTCTTTCCACATAATTTTAACTCTCCCTCTCTCTAAAATTTTTAACTTTCTCTTTCTTCAAAATTTAACCCTCTCTAGAATTTTATCTCCCTCTCTAAAATTTAACTTTCAACTTTCTCTTTCTTCAAAATTTAACCCTCTCTAGAATTTTATCTCCCTCTCTAAAATTTAACTTTCTTTCTCTCTCCTAGATCTGGTAAACTTAGCCCAGACTTGTGAGTCAATCTAACCCATCTACTAAAAAATGGGTTTTGGATCTTAATTTTTTAACCCATAAAAACTTAGGCTATCTTTAGAATTTCATATCAAAAGCAACTTTTTTGAAACAGAGTACCACCAATTATATCATAATTTGACATAAAGCACCCGTGATATTCTCTCATTTGCATTCTATCCTTTCCTTGTTTTAGTTCTGCTAAGCCCAAAATAAATAAATATTTAAAAAGCAACAGTTCAGTTCTATATGATCACTTGCAGTTCAGGTCTACAGAATTATTAGCTCTTATATAGAATAATTTGCAGGATTTTCAGCTGCTAAGAAGAAGCTCACAACGGTTATGGGTAACAGAGTTGCTCTGTTCAACTTTTTCCATTTTTTAGTTTTGTTCTCCCTTCCATTATACAGGGAGAACATTGCAGAACAATGCTTATGCTACCTCAATCTTTATGACTCAACCAAATTATTATCTCTGGAGAGTCGCTTTATAATTGTAATTGAAAAAAAAATAGCATGCGGGCCGGTCCGGCCAGAGCCGGCCCAATTTGAGCCATGAGTCTTTTATTTTCAGCCTAAAATTTTTTATACCATTTGTCCCAATCCTTCTATAACCCACCTATTTAGGTCAGCCTAACCCGTTTGAACTTACTCGACTCGTTTTTCAGGTCTACTCTCTTCCTAATTTACCCCCACATATTGAAAAATCAAGAGAAGACCCAGCCAAATTTTTCTTTGATGAGAGCATGGAAAATATGAGGTGGGTCTAAAAGAGAGAAAATTACTTGTCCAACCAACTTTCACTCTCTAAAATTAAGACCTAGCTGTGATTATCCAACAAGAGAGAAAGCTTTAAAGAGAACAATGTGGGCGCCTTATGCATGTATGAGAGAAGATTGAAGATTCAGATCATTCTTTCTTTCTCTCTCTAGAATGATTTTTTAATTTGAACAACAATACTCTTAGTTTTTACTCTTACAACATATTAGTGTAAATGCTTGCAAAAGTAGAGAGAGAATATAAAAAAATAGAGTGTATAAAATTTTTAGAGAGAGAGGGTATAAAAAAATTGAGTTTAATTTTGACATTATATGATGTTCTTTGCTTTATTGCTATGCTTCTTGTTTTAATAATGTCCTTTATTTTGCTAAATATCTTGAAAGTGAAGATAGCTGAGAACAATGCACAAGGGAGTGGAGAAAATAAATCAGGAAGATCTTCCGTCGCCTTCAACGAAAGGATTCTCAATTCTATATCATGACATTCTATTACTGCTCATCTGAAAACATGGTTAACTAGGTTCAACCCATAATTATATGAGTTCAAATCAAACCATTTAACCTATATTTTAAATATGCTATAATTTTGGTTTTCAATTGACCCATAACCATTTTTGTATAATCCAAAATCAACTATAACTACTTTTTGCCAAGTCTAGAAGAAACATTTGTGTATGGAAATTTCAACTCTAGCTTCAAAGTGACCTACAAAGTATAGGTAAATATTGAATTATGCTACTTAATTCTCTTATTTTTGCAAAATTGTGGTTAATAAATTCTCTTCTTTCTGTAATAAGAAAATCACTGGAGAAAAGGCATCAAAATTTATCAAAAACATGATTCCTTTTGGCATGTTAGTTAAAAAGTTTAAAGAATTGCAAAAGAGCTTCTTTAGTAATGTAAAAGTTGGGATATTTCGCATAATTATCATATTGGATAAATTAAAGAGTATAAATGAGTTAATAATTATTGTAGAGTATTAACCTAATAGGTTAACTTTTTGGATAAGAAAATGATTCAACATGTTAGTTGGGTTAGTCTACACAGGTGTGCACCGCATTGTTGATAAATTGATGTGTGATCGATCGTTCAATTTGGCTACAATTAGTATCAAAGTCTGTTGTTTGATGGAACCAAGTATCAAGTTGGTACTCTATGGTAGAGCATACGCAGGCCGCGTGTTATTCTTTCTATGCGGTGGAGCAAATGAAGTTGAGTCAGGTGAAGTAAGGGATCACTCTCTTATTTGCCATTATGTGGTGAAGTATGATTTGAGTCGCATGAGGATCACTCTCACGTTTTCCACTATGCGGTAAAGTATGATTTGAGTTGAATGGAGCAAGGTCAAGATGACTTTTGGAAGTTACTCGGGGTAAAGGGTTCACAAGGAGTAAGGTTGTATTCTCACGTTTGCCTATGGTATGGTGGAATGGTAGTGAACGGTAGTATTAGAGTTGAGCAGGGCTTTTGAAGGACTCAAAGAGGTGTGCTCAATGGTGTGACTATTCTACTGTATGATACTTGTGATGGGTATTCAAGGAAAATGTAGAAATTATTGGGATATTGATAAGACTGAATTTTATTATATTTTTATCCCTTAACTCTTAGTTTTTATAATTATTTTGTATCTAATTATATTATTTATTTTTATTTTGTGAGTTCTTAAGTGTTTTATATTAGTTTTAAGTATTTTATGTTAACTTCATGTATTTTCACATTATTTTGTAGGAATTGGAATAAGGGATAGTTGGATCGAAGTTTGAAATTGCTATATTTGGTTTTTTAGCTTAAGGATTTACCTACCAGTCACTTCAGGCTCAATTTTAACCTTGATCAGAGCATAATTTATCAAATCATAAAACACGAAAGTTGTAGACCTACTTCTCAGCTTTTCAGAACATCTTTAATTATCCTAATCGGAATTTGTATGAAGAAGTTATAGCCGTTCTATCAAAGTACGTTAGTGTTAAAAATGGGTCAGCGCCAGGAGTGTAGAAAGCAAAGCGTCGAAAGTGCTAGAATGAGTGCCGACAATGCTCTAGGTCGGACTAGACTTCATTTTGATGCGTTTTTGATATTTTTGACTCCAAATTGGATTGAGTTTCCTTTTAATATTAGTAATTTGTTATGTAACCTATAAATACATGTTAACATACATATTTTAGGGGAGACTAACATAGGAGAGAGAGAAGAGATTAAGATTTGAAGGCAAGATTGAGAGCATGACAGACTAAATTCTTCAATTCAGTTCTAGAGAATTTAAAACCCGATTACTGTTAATGGTTAAATCAATTCAGTAATATTATTTCTTATTCTTTATATAAATTTATTCGTGATAATCTGTTTTAATTGCTTATTTGATATTAAATTTGATTGGTTTGATTAGAGCTCGTTTGATTGATCAAATTATTATCAATTGTTAGATTTAGGAATTATATTATGTGTAATTGATATTATTCTTAATCATTGGTAGTAAATAATGATAGATAATTGTGGTCAAGCTTTCGTCTATTGCTATGGTTATCATTGTATAAGTTGAACAATCTGACTTTATGAGTTTGTTTCTTAGAATAATCTAATTTTTTGTGATTAATTCTTCCATTATATTAAATTTAGGGAGTTTGTTCTAGGTTATATAATGATTAGAATTTAATAAAGAGCTTATTTCATTAGATTAAAATTAAGAGAAATTTCGGGTAGCAGAGCTTGTTGTTGCCTAGGGTTATTAGTTTCATGGAAGGAAACAAATATATTATGATTGATTAATCTATTAATTGTAAGGGTGAGATTGAACTGAAGAAACTGAAAATTTTAATTTATTAGTTAATCTTATTAATTTACTTTTGTTTATTTAGTTAAATATAATTAATTCAAAACCCTCCGATTTTAGTTTACATTACATAAAATTAAATTAATTATTCTCTGTGAGATCGGCTCATACCTATACTATTACATAAATATTTTTGCAAAATAAGATTTTATTTTTGGGTGCCTACGACAGCACGTCAAATTTTGGCGCCGTTGCCATGGAGTGATTTTAATTTATTTTTGTGCTTTTGTAAACTTTATTTTAATTTAGTAATTTTTCTTAGATTTTATTTTTATAGTTTTTGATAAGTTAATTGAGTTGTGCATGTTAAGGATGTAAATCATGCTTGATTATGTTAATGAGGCAAATATTTCTTCTCTTGAGCGATAAATTGATAGTCTAACTTTTCTTGTTTATCAAATGACCGTAGGTAATGCGCAGCCGGTGGAAGCTTGTAGGATTTGTGCGGCAATAGAACATCTAACTGATATGTGCCAAATTCTTCAAGAGGAGTCCTATGAACAAGTCAATGTAGCAGGTGGTTTCCCCTAGTCAACCACAAATGAGATATGATCCTTATTCTAATGCATATAATTCGGGATGGGGGAATCAACCTAATTTTAGCTATGGGAATCCACAAGTGAATTGGCCCACAAACCAAAACTTTCCAAATTATCATCAGTACATGCAGCCATATCCTCAACACAGGGTCAATCATTTAATTCTGATATGTCTTTAGAAGAACTTATTAAAGCTCTTAAAGCTAACACTTTACGATTTTAACAAGAAACTTGGGCAAGGATTTTGAATTTAAGTACACAGATGGGACATATGATAGTTGTGATCAGTCGAATAGAGGCACAAGGTTCTAAATAATTACCTTCTCATATAGTGATGAATCAAAAGGAGGATGAAAGTGAAATTGTGTTGAGAAATGGTAATGAGGTAGAAACTCCAGAAAAGACAACCCCTACATCATTGACGTAAGTAGAAGAAGACAACATCAATGCAGACAACATCAATGTAGACAGTGTCAATACAGACAATGATGTTCTTTGCAGTGATGACATGTGTAAGGTGTAGGAAATTTTTGGGGAACTAGATAAAAAGAATTTAGAGGATGCAAGTACAAGCAGCTTGTAATTGGAGGAGGAAGAAATTGAGCTGAAACAAAATTTGAAGGAGGTTGAAACTGCATTAAATTTTTTGCCATTGATTTTGGATAATAATACAATTATTTTCATTCCATAGCCTGTTACTCATAACAAATTTTTATCTTTTGTTTTGTAGGATCTCATTCCAAATTTAAAGACTCTCCCTAATCATATCAAATACCTGTTACTTGAAGAGGGAGTAGAACATTCATGTCAAATACAAGGGAGATTAAATCTACATATAAAGGATAACGTGATGGATGAGATACTTAAAATTCATGAAGTTGGAATAAATGTAGTAATTTGGCATACTGTCGTGCAAATGATATTGAATAAATACGCTGCTTGGGAGACAACCCAAGAAACCAGATTTAAATTTCTTTTTCATTTTCTTTTTATATTTATTTGTGGCTTTTATTTGTATTTTACTTTACATTAGGGACAATGTAAGTTTTAAGTGTGGGGAAAGGGATTTAGGTTATTTTCTTTGCATTTTTAGGATTATTTTATTTTCTTTTAGAATTAATTTTTGAATTTTGTAGTTAAAGTCACTGTAAACCCTCACGAGACAAAATTCGTCTGCATGTGGCAACCTTGGGGTTTAAAGGCTTATTGCACGTACTAAGTATAACCGTGTTTCCTACGAAAATAGGTAGCTATGACATTTTTTATTTTTGTGTTAGTGGTAGTTACTTGAGTAATTAATCTTGTGGATTAGGATAAGGCCGATGATAAGATTTTGATTATTCACTATTATTTAAGCAAAATTGACGAATATGTAGGGTTTATATTTTGACATTTGAGCTAGTTTTGAGATATTCATGATTCTTTTGCTTTCATGAGCATATACCCTATTGTTTGACTAGTTATTATTTAGATAACTTATTAAGTTAGATGTTTGTGAGGATTACCATTAAAAATTTAAATTTTTTTATTTGAACATCGTTTTGTGCTATGTTTAGGTTTTTACATAAGTTTGGGGGAATATTGGATAATATATAACTTTGGGAAAATAAAGAAAAATATATGATATTAAAAAAAACTTGGCTTAGTTGAAATTTTTGACCTTTGTTACTCGTAAGTAAGCCTTTAGAGATGTCTCTACATCTAGCGCCCTAAGGCTAACTAGTTTGGGATTCATTGGTAGAAAGTTCGTTATATGGGTAACACTGTAAAGCCTAATAAAATTAGACATTGCACAAGTTAAGTATGTAAATTAAAGTGAGATGGGGCATAAAATGCACTCACTATGAAGGAAAGAGAAATATATGAGGGTGAAATGAAGCGTAAAACGCAATCATTCGTAGACACGCATATGAAGCGAGATGAAAGAAAGAAAGAAAATTATATGTACTCGTTTAAAAGTAAATAATAGTGCTTACGTGTTAAATATGTGTGATCCCTTGTTTATATGATTGCCTTATTTAGTTGATAGTGATGTGAAAAATAAAGTTTTACTTTTGAAATGGAGTCGTTCATGAAATGTTTAATTATATGAGTTTATCTAGATTTTGACTAGTTGAAACAATGGGGGTGCACACACACGCTAAATGATATTGAATATTTGTTGAATTGACGATTATGTTGGGATTTTAAATCTTTTCATGCTTTGAGATTTCTTTTGAATCATGTTATATAATCTTTGAGGCCGCTTATCCAATTCGTGATGATTTGTTGCTTGAGTATCTAATATGTGTTAGTTTTATAGTTTTGTTTTTAGTATTTTGTATGAGAACGAGCAAAAGTTAAGTGTGAGGGATTTGATAGGAATTAATTTTATTATATTTTTATCCCTTAACTCTTAGTTTTTATAATTATTTTATGTCTAATTATATTATTTATTTTTATTTTGTGAGTTCTTAAGTGTTTTATATTAGTTTTAAGTGTTTTATGTTAACTTCATGTGGTTTCACATTATTTTGTAGGAATTGGAATAAGGGATAGTTGGATCGAAGTTTGGAATTACTATATTTTGAATTTTTAGCTTGCGAATTTACCTACCAGTCAATTCAGGCTCAATTCTAACCTTGATATGTGCATAATTTTTCAAATCCTAAAACATAAAGGTTGTAGATCTATTTCTCAACTTTCTGAAACATCTTGAATTATCTCAATCAGAGTTTGTATGAAGACGTTATGGCCGTTCTATCAAAGGATGTCAGTGTTGACAATGGCCAACACCAACAACGCTGAAAATGACTTGTGGCCAGCGTTGGCAGCGCTGGTTTGAAGAAAGCAGAGCGTCGACAACACTCTGGGTTGGGCCAAACTTAACTTTGACGAGTTTTTGATATTTTTGACTTCAAATTTGATTGAGTTTCCTTCTAATGCTAAATATTTGTTATGTAACCTATAAATACATATTAACACACATATTTTAGGGGAGACTGACATAAGAGAGAAAGAAGAGATCAAGATTTGGAGGCTAGATTTAGAGCATATCAGGCTAAATCCTTCAATTCAGTTCTAGGGAATTTCAAACCCGATTGCCGTTAATAGTTAAATCAATTTAGTAATATTATTTCTTCTTCTTTATATGAAATTATTCATGATAATCTGTTTTAATTGCTTATTTGATATTAAATTTTATTGGTTTGATTATAGCTCGTTAGATTGATTAAATTATTATCAATTGCTAGATTTATGAATTATATTACGTGTAATTGATATTGTTCTTAATCGTTGGTAGTGAATAGTGATAGATAATTGTGGTCAAACTTTTGTCTATTAATATGGTTATTATGGTATAAGTTATCCGAGCTTATGAGATTATTGCTTAGAATAGTCTAATTTTCTTGTGATTAATGCTTCCATTATATTAAATTTAGAGAGCTTATTTTAGGTTATATAATGGTTAGAATCTAATGAAGAGATTATTTTATTAGATTCAAATTAAGAGAAATTTTAGGTAGCAGAACTTATTGTTAATTAGGGTTATTAATTTCATGGAAGGAAACAAATATATTATGATTAATTGATCTATTAATTGTAAGGGTGAGATTGAACCGAAGAACTGAAAATTTTAATTTATTAGTCAATCTTATTAATTTACTTTCGTTTATTTAGTTAATTATAATTAGTTCACCCCCCCCCCCCTCCCAATTTTAGTTTACATTACATAAAATTAAATTAATTATTTTCTGTGAGATTGACTCTTACATACACTACTACATAAATATTTTTTTAATGAAAGATTTTATTTTTGGGTGCCTACGACATCACACTAGATATATTTCACATGAATCTCACATTATATAAATTCAAGAGTGTAGATAGGTTAATAAGTAAAGTAAAATCTCAATCTAATAGATTAACCTCTTAGATACGAAGGTGATCCAACATGCTTGTTAGGTCAGTGTACACAGGTATGCGTTGCATTAATGTTGAATTAATGTGGGATTGATTGTTCAATTCCGTTACAGTAAGATTTTTTTTTATGAATATTTGGAACTTATCTTAGTGACATAAGCATGAAAGAATCTTTGGTTGATTTTTATTTTACTTGAGCAAAGGAGTAGTAGTTAGATATTTCATTTTTCTTTCCCTTTTAGTGAATAAAGTTTTTTGTCTTAGTTATATTCCCTCATTTCACTAACTAGGCATACTTATATTGGTTTAGTATGAAATTACTTATGACGAATTATATTTGTTTCCATATTAAACGATGTTTTCCCTAGCTAGTTTAGTCAAGCTTGAATGAAAATTTTAAGAAAACTGATTGACTGGGTTACTTATCAGGCAAAATAATTTGGTGCCTTAGAGACTATTACTAGTATGTAAAAATACTGATCGATTGGGTAAACAGAAACAAGTTGGTATGAGAAACACTACTCACGGTTAAATAGGTAAAGCATTTAGTTCTTATACCACAATTTGAAACGGTAGTACTCGCCTACTCGGTATGCGGAAGGCAATAAAGTTTCATAGTAATTCTACTCTAAAGATAAATTTAAGCAGAATTTGTACAATAACATCATGTGTCATGTAGCTGCAATTCCTCCTGAATAGTTCTCTAGTAGAATGTTGCTCATCTGTTACCTCGGTGTTTTGTCGAATAAAGACATGTCTATTATCTCCAAGAAATGTAGGACATAATTGTGACATAAAATTGTGTTATGTGTATAAATTAGTATATACAATTTTAACATTAGTTTATGAATCTTATATTAGTATGCTTTTTTTTCATGACATTTATAAACATGTACATTTCTTAAAATATGGGTGTATATCAGTCGAGTTGAGTGGTTTAGATATATTATTTCAAACTAAACTAATGTCATCGGTTTAAAAAAAATATAAACTTAGACCAAACCACTACACATATATAACCCAACCCAAACTGTCGTTAACATTTTGGATTGCGTTGGGTTATTCAATTATACTTTTGTTAAAAAGTGCTATTTTATTTATTTTATATGATATTAAAAAACCAATAATTACTATAAAATAACAACTATTAAGTTGGAAAACTTTGAAATATTAGTTATTCAAAAACGCGTAAAAGTATAGAAGTTTATTTAGAGTTAAATGTGAAATTTAGTCGTAGAATCTATTATTTATATATTCGGTTTAGTTTGATTTGCTTAGTTTAGTCAATTGATTTGGTTTATAAAACTACGGAACCAAACCAAAATAACTATATAACTCGGTTAAAACTATTTAGATAGTTTGGTTATGGTAATAATATGCAACTTTATAACCCCAATTTCATTTTTTTCAAATCATTCGAAACCCTAGTTTTATTTTCTTCTAAACTCTCAACCTAAACTTCTATAAATGTAAAACTCTGAGTCTACTACTGGTACTCAACTTACCATTGCTAACAATAATGGTAATAACTGTTCAATTTTGATTAATGTTCAATTTGGGTCATAGTTTAATTTTTATTTTCATTTAGAGTTCTTAACTTCTTATTATTTATCTATCTTTTTAAAAAAAAATTCAGATGGCTTAGTCAATAAATCACCACATTTAGTTAATTCTTCACAAGCCTTTGATAATGGCAATACTTCTACCATTAATGATGCTATTATTATAATTGACAATCTTAAGGGAGGAAAGAAAGGTATTGTTGATGAAGAAAATAGAGAACAAATAAAGAAGAGAAAAACTTCAAAGGTTTGGTCTGAATTTAACATCATTATATTACAAGATGGTACCAAAAAAATCCAATACAATTACTATTTTGCTAAGCTTGCATACCAAAGCACTGGTTCAATTAGCCATTTAAATAGACACATGTTAACTTGCCCTATTCGATTATCTAAAATTGTTAGAACAAAGTAGAGTGTGTTGACTTACCTTACTATTGAAGCTGATGGTAAAATGAATAATTTGACAACTTTTAAGTATGAAAAAGAGAAGACCAGAGACATTATAACAACAATGATTATGGTGCATGAATATCACTTTATAATGGTTGACCATGAATTCTTTATTCTTTTTCTGAAATCTCTGAACCCTAAATTTGATCATATTTTTCATGTTACTCTGAGGAATGATTGTATGAAAATTTATTCTTTAGAAAAGAAAAAAGTGAAAGCTTTGTTGTTTGGCATTGATAAACTGAGTTTAACATTGGGTACCTGTGTCTCACTGCACATTTCTTAGATTCTAATTGGAGGCTTCAAAAAAGAATTCTGATTTTTTTTTCATTTACCTCCTCCTCACACCGGTCTCATGATTAGTGATGCAATTTTTTCTTGTCTTAGTGAATGGTGCATTGAAAATAAGATAACCATAATCACTTTAGATAATGAGTCTTCTAATGATTTTGTAGTTAGGACTCTTAAAGATAGTTTATATTAAAAGGTAATTTATTTTTTGGTTGAAAAATATTTCATGTGAGATGTTGTGCTCATATTCTCAATATTATGATACAAGATTGTTAACAAATTCATGCATATGTCCATTTGGATTTAATGATGGCAAAACAATAAAGAAATATTTATGTGCTATGTGAGTAGTATGTGTTAGATACTTTTCGTAAAGTAATTATTATTGTATGTGCTTAATAATTTAAACAAAGAAAGAAATAAAAGAGAATTCAGACAAATGCGTAGTTATAAATATTTGTTACAACTTTGTACAGTCTTTAAAGTAATAATCATTGTAAAAGGACTTAGGGATCAAAAATGTTACATTGATCCAAAGTGAAAAAGATAGATTGGGAGGATTAAATTTGTTAGGTTAATCCAAAAGATAAATTATATATTGTCCTCAAAAGAACATTATTGTAAAAGGACACTAGGGATAAAATTTGTTAAGTTACATTCGGATACAGAGTACTATCCAACATGTAATAGAATAGGTTGAAGACATGCTCAACTCAGAAAGGAAGAAGAGCAAAAGAAAAAGGAGACGAACAGAAAGATCATAGAGTATGCTTAAAGATCATAGAATAATGCAAAGTTCGCAAGGCCAAAGCAAAGATTGCAAATTAGACTCTAAGATCATAAAGCAGATTGAAAAGTAAAAGAAGAAGAATAAGGCTGATAAAGCTGATTGCAGAGTAAAAGGCAAGTTCAGATATGATCGTATGATAAGATGACCAAATCGTATTGGAAGCCTAATCATATTGGAAGACAGATCGCATTGCAAAGTTGATTGTAGAAAAATAAAAGTGAATTGTGTAATAAAGAATGAAAAACTACATCAGAGCAAGAGAGAAGATTCACAGAAAGAAACAAGATCAGAAAAGATTTCGAGATTGAGAAGAATAATCAACAAAAAAGGAGCTCATCATGAAGACAAAACCACTAAGGATAAAGCTGAACAAATCAAAGGAAAAAAGTCAAAAGACCTCGTGCTTAGCATAAAGAAATCAGAAAAGGAATATTTAAGCACAAAATTGATAAGTTAGACATACTTAACGAAGAGAAAGAATCGTAAAGAGAAAACTATTCCATAACATCAACATAAAGAAAGAGTTCGTAGGATTCTGTCAAGTAGACTCATCACAACATAACAAGAAAAAAATACTCTAGCAGAAAAAGTAGATATGAATGCTCACAGGTGCTGAACAGGTCAATGTACTCAAGGTCATAAAATGAAGTTGAAACATAATATCCTCAAAACATATTGTTGACTCAGTACCATACCTATTAGTGAACATCATGCCAAATGCATTGGGAGTCAGATTCACTATGGCACAAAGTTGGAATGTTTTTTTACCAAAGAGCTCTTAAGTAAAGAAGTAGTCTGAGGTGACTTAGCTAAAGGAGTTAAGGATTCAAACAGGATCACAAATTAGCTAAGAAGAATAAGTAAATCAACATTTCTACAGACAACAATGGTCAAGTAAGGGGGAGCTGATCAAGGAGAAATGGAATGTGCTGATGAGGAATGAAAGATTAAATTCTTGTTCTCAGGGTGTGAACCAAAACTGTCTAGCAAACTCTGAAATTGGAAGATGAAGATTGAAGCACAATTGTGTAGTACAAGGGAATCGTAGAGCCTGTAGAATGAACAAATACGATCGTAAAGTCCAAAGATCACAAAACAGACCATAAAGCTCCAAGTTTGTAGAGTAGATCGCAGAGTAAGAGGATCGTAAAGTCTGCAGATCATAAAGCTAAAGACTACAATACAGATCTTTGAGCAAAATGAAGAACTGATCGTAGGATAAGCCAAAGACTACGATGAGAAGACATAGACAAATCAATTGGATGCAAGAATGGACTGATACTTAGAAGATTATATGAACAAAAGATCGTACGAACATTGTTGTGAATCTAAAAGCTCAATCTAAACTTCAATGAAGAAATGTTCAGCGACTGTTTGACTAAGATGATGTCATCCACGCGACTGTTGTTGCTAAAGATTGATGTGACATAACAAAGTAGAAAGCTAGCTGACATGTCAGAGGAGGGAGAAGACTGACATAGTAAAAAGAAACATCAGGAATCAAGCTGACACTTCTCAAACACCAACATCAAATATCATGGATATCAAAGCATTTAAAGAAGCAACTGCTATCTTCCAATGGACAAAAGCTCCAACATACAAAACTCTTAACGTTCAACACTCCAATGGAAAAATGACAAAAATCTCTCTATATAAGGACTTCAATGAAGATATCAAGCAAAAAGAGAAAGAAGGGCTCAGGGAAAAAGAGAGAGAAAGAGAAAAGGAAAAGAGAGGATAAAAAAGGGAGTTGAGAAGATTGGTAGAAAAAGGCAAATGCAGAAGAACCCACCAATGAAGAGAAAATGTAGAGTCATTTCGGTCAAAGCTAAATGAAAAAAATTGATCCATACACTGAAGGAGTTTAAGGAGAAAATGATCAATCTACAAGAGATCGATCACTTGCATGAATATTCTCAACCCAATGCTACTCTACGCTTCGGAGATCTATCCAAGAATGATTTCAGAGCAGGAGTCGATCAGATAAACATGATGGCTTTAAAATCATTCATTCGCTGCCAAGCTCTTTTAACTTGAGCTTAACGTTAGCTTGGTTGAACCCTAAATAACAACATAACAACAAAGTCGGGACTTAGTGATCAACGAGATTCAGAGAAATCTGCCCTTGTTGAGGGAAGAGGACTTAGTGTCTTGAGGAGAAAATCAGGTGAGACATATCTGATTCTTAGTGAATCAGCCCCTATTGAGGGAAGATGACTTAGTGTCCTGGAGATTTAAGAGGACTTAGTGTTCAAAATTATAAGGACTTAGTGTCTATTTATCTTTAATGAAATTGTTTGCCTAATTTTAAATAGAAATTTACATGCAAGTGTACGTGGACAACAAGTAATATAATGATTAACTCGAGTGTCGAACCCACAGAAAATTAAAAATAATTATTATCAAATACTAATTTTATATCAAATTAATTTTATTTAAACAATTAAAATAAATTATAAAATAAAACTAATTAAAATTATCAATTAAGATTAACAACTAATTAAAATAATAGCAATGATTAAATCAAATTTTAACGACTTAAGATCACAATTTTTTCTAATACTTCATTTAAATCTCGTCACTCCCTTTTTATTTAATTAATTATATATAATTGTTAACTAAGAATACTTAACTACTTATTAACCTTTTCCAATGATTAATAAAAAAATTATTCCAATTAAGTTGTTATATTACTATGCAAAATAACTTGAAATAAACTCATTAAGATCAACTCTCAACAAAGTTACATGTGACATATATATATTCTCATCCTATACACTATTATGCTACTCTTCCTAAAAAGAATTCACAAATTCACATGTTATCATATTCGGATCTAAACCTATAATCCAATTTTAATTTTATATAGATTAGCCCATTAATTACTGCGCAAATAATTAGTACATGAATGCACAAAACGTGATAAATAATTCATATATAATCAAATATAATTAAAATAATAATAATAATTTAAACTACACATTGAGTTCAATTGCAATCTTAATTAAAAATTAGCCCACAACTGAAAAAGAAATCAAATTAATAAAATAATTCTTTATGCATAAATAACAAAAATTAAAGTGAAGAGGTAGAGACAAAAATATGGTACGTGTAATTATTTTGCATTAAAATCTTTTTCTGAATTGATTTAATATTGCTACTAATTTATTCTAAAACTACTCCTATTTTATTCTACTATAATTAAAATCTAATATATGTTCATAATTTGTTATTCTATTCTAATATACTGAAATAAGACTTTAATAGTGTATTTATCAGAGTACATTAATAATCCATAGCAAAACTGGAATTAAAATTCATTTCAAAATCAAATTTAATGCAAAGAATCCGAAATCTGGCTTTTCTGTGCAAACCAAATAAGGCATTGACCAGTCAACACACGTTTATGCACTTTGACCGGTCAACAACATGCCTACCGTGCATGGCGCGTATACCTCCCCATCTACCTCCCACTAGATCGACGCCGTATTGACTCTGTGCATGCAAACAAAATCGTCCACGCATTACGTGGGCCTTGTCTTCTAACCAAACACCAAACGACGTCGTTCAACTTACTGCTTTAATTACTAGGCGCGCAAGGCGCCAACTATTGCATGCTATTCACATAATTATGGTATTGCCACTACTACCATAAAACTATAGAATTGCCAACCAGTTAACTGCAGATTTATAAAATTGCCACCAAGGATTATTTTACGTATAAAATACAAATTAAAAAAATATAAAAATAATAAAAAATATTAAAATAATAAAAACACATAAAATAAAATAAATTACCTAAATTACTAAAAATATTTAAAAACTCACAAATAATTAAGCCTAAAAATATTCAATAAATAAGAATAAAATCTCATGATTAAGAATATCCCTACTCAACGGAGCTGAAGAGCTAAGTGGGAGTTGTTCATGCTCCGTACCTCTTAAAAATCCCTGTATATTCAATGTCTCTTTACCCCCTTTTGTATCTTTCATAAATATGCTATGTAAGATGTGAATACTTTATTTACTTGTGATATCTTTTAATAGCAACTCAGAACTGTGTATTCTTTCCTAATGATCAAAAGGGATTTTACCAAACACTCTAATTCTCTTGCATATATAACTATCTATCTATTTGGTAAAAATATTTTAAAAATGTAAAAAGTTATACACATATTGTATAATGATATATTCAACCCCCCCCCCCCCCCCCCTTAGATCATCTTAATGTACCTCTGGGAGCCAACAATTGGTATTAGAGTAGGTTCCCATAAAACTTGCTTAATCGTAAGGAGTAGATCCCATGGTACTGAAATTAGTTCTGTGAAAGGTAAAAAATAGTTACCTAGAAGCTTCAATATTTTTGCTATCTGGAAATATTAAGTAAAGGTATCATTTTTAAAAGATTCAAGAAGAAGGTTTGAGCTAGTCCATATGTCCCTACAATGATGACACCATCCATTAGACTTATATATGATGGTAATCAAATATGATTCTAAATGGACAAACACAAAGAAACAATTTGTCATTTCAGATATGCTATTAGTGTCTTATATGTGCCTCTAAAATTCAAATGTTCAAGATATGCTGATTTGCAAAATCACTAAGGAAAGTTGGGGAGCCTCATCTGAATGTATGATAAAATTTCACTGAAAGCATTCATTTCAAATGAAGCTTACTCTTAAAGGAATGTTTACTTCAAAATCATGCAAGCTCCATCTAACCTCAATCTCTTGAAAGATGAAGAAGATGATCAACTTGTCACATAACCATTGAATATCTTAAAAGGGGAAGATCAATTTCATCTAATCTCCTCTTAGCAACATATTAAGCATTTAACTCTAAGAATTTGTGCTCTTGTTAACCACATCATCATTGTTACAAGCTCTTTCACAAGTAAAGATATATGATGAATCATAACGGCTTATCAAAGTTAGTCTTATGTTGTTGATGAAGTTGGAGGTCATCAGACTTAATAATATCTGATGTTACCTAAGTGTGAGAGAAACTTGGAGAGAAAATATGGGCAGTAATGAAGAAATTGAAGAAGACCTGAAGTTGGAGAATAACTCAGAGCAAATGATATCACAAGAAAAGAAAGGATCATCAAAGGACATCACCACTGAGGTATGACTTATCAACTCTTCTAATGTTTGCCTATTACTTAATGTGCTAATTGTTGATCTGCATTTACACACAACACTGTTCAAAAAACTTCTTAACCAATCATTATCCATTTAAAATTTATATAGGAGAAAAGAAATGATTGAGTTAGAGATAATTCAGAAACCTGCTTTCTCTTTATAAATCTTAGGCTTATGATAACATTTTAAGAAAACATATCTTATACTATCCTTTAATTTAAAAATACAGAATAAAGTTAATTTTACGATCGAAACCTCAAAAAATCGTTGAGTTAGCGAAAACAAACTCTACAAATCAACTTGGCAAATATTGTAGATTTGATTATTACTCTGTGAACTCTAACTCTAGCTTAGTATGTTAAATGCAAGGTAAGCAGATCAATCAAGCTGAAGATGCTATTCACAAAGAGATAGACTCCTAGTCACACATACACAAGCATGCATCATTATAAATGCCATGAATATGCTACTTTAATTAATTTATTTTTTTAAATTAAAAATGAATTTTCAAATTTTTCTTAGTTAATTTGAGTTCTCTCTCTGTCACTGCATCTTACCTTGGTATTAAGCTCTTCTAGAGAAAAGAAAATCCAGTTATGATGTACTTGGAATATCAAATGTAAGCGATATCATTACCTATAAGTAACTCTTGTTGAAGGATCAATGTTCAGTTTTTTGCTCATTAGTCACCTTTAACGCACCGAAACCCCAACTTTTCTTAATTCTATCCAATCATTTCTGGATAACATAACCATTAATCTCAAAACTATACTATATATTCATGAAGTATCATAATGGCGATTTCGTGCGTTAATACATAACCTTTAATCTTTAAAATCATTATTTGACCATAATGCGGTCCATAAATCTGTTTATTTATTTTACATTCCTTACCTGTCTCAGGATCGTAATGTTCACTTTCTATACTTTAGGACTTAGGTCAAACATTAATAAATTGTGACCTAGTCTATTACAATTATCAGAATCATATATATTATGATTTACATAACATAACCTGTAAATAAATTTTCATCATTAAACTATACATAATACATAACTCTGCTTGCTTACGCCTGTTGCATCCTTGTTCCTGTTTACATACATCAGTACCATACATACGAGTATATTACATATAAAACTCGACTACCAATAATACCTTTATTTTATCTTATTACAACATTTCTCATATCAAATTACATTCATTGCTATCGCTATGGATTTATAAATCACACATCCATTCCTAGCACCTTCAAGGTTTAACATTTATCTGTTTCACAGGAACATTACACATATACACTTAACAAATTTCCTTCATGCTTTTCTATGCATTTAGCACTCTTTACCTTTAGATTAACTGGAACATCCGACCTTCTCGTACTTTACCTAAAAAGTTAGTTTATAGCAAGAGTGAGCACAAAGGCTCAGCAAGTCAATCAGATAACACCTTTCATGCTTACAATTTATATCTTACTTTACCATGCTATGCTTAAATGTCACATATTTCACTTAGCAGTTAAATCACATAGTTACACATAGGGAACATTTCACATCTTTTACTATCATATAGTTCACATAGAACAATCATTACAATTAAGTCTGAAAAACTTACCTGATACACTTTATATATAAATTACCTTTACACTTCTCGTTCGTTCTTTCTATCCTTCCTCGCATTGGGTTGCTAGTCCGAACTTTATTTGTCAACATTGAACCTACATGTCATTATAGGATCATAACATCTTTTATAACCTTTTTCAAACTTATCTCATAAATATTCGACCATTCGTCTTTAATCATTTCACATTTGATGTATTATACCTTACATAGGTTAATAATACATCCTAGCTTGCTCCCAACCTTTTTCATAAACCTTAACATGCTTTGACTTAGCTTTAGACATGTTATATCATGCCAATCATTATTACATTATACCTTAACACCCTTTACATTGAACATTATTATCAATTATAGGGTTTTATAACTTATTTTTATCATCCCATATCAAAATATAGCTTTTTAGAAGCTTAATTTTTTTTCAAATACACAGCAATCTCGCCCCGGCACCGTCAAACTTCTCTGGTCATGAAATCTCCTCGTCCATGAACAGTAACATTTGGCCCCGATGCAATGTTTAGTACAAAACATTGCGCCTAGGCGCAATGTTCAGAAACAAGATTTTTGATTTTTGCATTATCTTTGCTGATTTTTAACTCATTCGTCTTACATCTAATTAAACTCAAATTTGGACCACATCTAAACCTCACTACCTAGTATTTTAAAAAAAATACTACTTGACTCATTTGGCTTCTTAAAATTATTGAAGCAACAGCCCGGAGGAGGGCGTTTCAAAACATTTCAACACTTAGAAAAAAATTTAACTTTAAAACTCAAATTTACAAACTTTGTGATTTTTGGCCATTTGCTTCCAAACTTCATTCCAACACTTGACATAGTTCATATAAGTCATATAAGACATGTCTAGGCCTTTAAAACAATTAAACTTCGCACGCGATAGGTTTTGTCCTTAAAAATCCATTTAGGGTAGAAACGATCGATTTTGATCGTTCGAAACGAATTTTCATTCTAACTTCCATCCGTTGATTACTAAATCAATATAAACATATTTAATAACATAAAACTAAGTCATTTGATCTCATTTGACCTTTAATTTCTTGAAATGGCCAAAAATCACCTTTTGGTTGAATTTTCATTAACTTTACCAAACTTTTCATTTCCATAACATATGTTATTTTTGGCCCCTTTTTGCAAAACTTGTATCTAACACATCATTTAGCACACATAACACATATTTGACTTGCATGGGCCTTCAGAACATTTAAAACTTTTCAAATGGATTTATTTTTCCAAAAGGTTCGTTTTAGGCGCTAACAAACGTTTTAAAACATTTAAAATTCTCAATTGTCGCCATAAGCACCAAATGACTTCCGATTCGATTCTAACACATGTATTAATATCAAACTTAGCTATTTGGTCTCATATGACCTTCAACTTCGCAAAATAGCCAAAAATCACATATTGGTGGCATTTTTACCAACTTAGCAAATTTCAACCTTAAACTCAACTTAAACTTTCGAACTCCATGCACTACATAGGTTATCGCGTACACATTTAACAGCTTTGTGTATTCACATAACTTCTATATTCACAAGCCAATGCACTTTACAGATTATAATTTGGTTTACATAAGAAATATAGCCTAATATTATATGTTTCTATAACAAGTCATGCTTCTCTTCCATTTATGAATCTTTAAAGCCATTAATCATGAAATTTCTCATGCTTCAAACAGGATCATCCTTTTTAACTAGGTTTTCATCAAAACCACCAACATATAACACATAATTCTCCATAAATCATGATCATTAGCTTTGAATTTGTGCATAAATAGTGCACCACCTTTGTAACACAACATATAAGCTTAGGGTTTCATAAATAACTACAAATATAACACATATCTCACATAACCCTAAATCTAGCTATTAATTCAAGCATGACTACCCTTATTCTTGAACTTAAGCACATAAAAGATGAGTTTTAAAGTTATAACTTATTTATACCTTTCTTGAGCCCTCTTCCTTCTTGATATAAAACTTAGTAGAGCTTGAATCTTCACTTTGATGGCTTGTCATGCTCTCCTTGTTCACTTTTGCACTTGAATCCTTCATGATTCTTTGAACCCTAGCTTATTTTATTCTTTTTCTCTTTATCTCTCACTTAGCCAGCAACTTGGAAGATAAAGAAGAATGCATAGCTAGCTTGGTTTATGCATAAATTGTATAAATCTCTCTAACAACTAACCATGCATTGGTTAGTTTAACCATGCATGGTTAGGCCCACTTAGGACATTTCACTTGACCAAGCAAGGGCTTAACAGTCATTACACCAACATAAGACACCATGGTCATTCCATAAGTTATCAAGGGCAATATAGTCATTAGCCACAAAATCTAGAGAAATTTTATTCTCCTAAATCATAACTTAATCATTTTTGCTCCAATTCACGTCCTTTTTTGAACCAAATTTATTTCTATAGGCTTGAATTTTATTCTATCATCAAATAGTCTACAATTGGCTTGTCCCAAAACACTTGTCACTCTTTAAAAATTGAATTTCATTAATTATTTATAACAATTTACAATTATACTAATTCACATATCATTTCATTCTAAATTTTCTACGAACCTTTTTGGTTCCTCAATCAATCAATTCCACTTTTCGATATATCAATAGTCAATTGTTCATTCTTTTTCATAAATCGCTTTCTCGAGAAGCAAGCCTCGACCGAATTACTAAATTCCATTATCATTTATCATTTTTACGCTCGTATAGTCATTTTACGATCGTTTACATCCTTTCACTTGTTTACTTAGCACATAAATGCCAATTTGAACCATTCTTGCATCCAACATTCTTTCTACTCATTCTCGGGGGTATTACATCATGTACTTACACATCGTATTAATGCTAATCTCGTTTCATTCAATACAAATCAATTTCTTAATAACTTCCAACTATTCCAACAATCAATATCCTTACTATTCCTTTAATTCTAATAAACCGATCAGTTCATACAGTTCCTTCTTCACTACACATACATACTTACCTTACCTTGTCATTCTCACATCCTCGTCTCTCCAGGCCTATTCACTAAGCTCGTTATTAATTTTCATCACTTAAGCTCAATTCACATATACATCCTTATTTATTTTATTTCTAACTTTAATTCCCTCTTCCTTTTATCAGATCAAATATACATACATATACACATATTCAACCTACCATATAGGTCATTTCTAGCACATTGATTAAATAATAAATCATATTTAATCACTATTACTACTGTCTGTCATTTAAAACTAGGTTTTAACTGCTAACCTTTACTTAATAAGACAAAATCCTTATTTAGAAATCTTGTTAAAATCTGAGATGTCACATCACCTATGTGTTAAGACACTTCAAAACTATTTTCCTGGACAACCAAAGAAAATTTAAACTGATTATGAGAAGGAGTTCAACTATTCTAGGAATATCAAGTTCTAAGTATTGAAACGAGTTTATGATTAATCTCTTTGCACTAAGAACACCTCTAACAAATGGGTGCAAAAGAGAATAAAACAATTTTTAAAGTGAGAAAGACACTTATGAGTACTAAGATGTCAGAATGTCATCAAAGCTAAATATGTCAACACTACATTACTCAGAAGAGGATTCTCAGTCACTCTACTTTCGATGATGGCAGTCTATGGAAAGGAAGGAAAATATGGTCTTGAATGTCTGCACATCTTTAACTATATATGTTTAAATCCTCAACAAATGGTAAGAATTGACTAACTATTTCAATTGAGACTAAAACAAGACTTGATCAATTAATTATAAAGCTTGCTAGGTTTAAGATTGTCAACAGTTGGCAACGCACAATCACTTAAGCTGACAATCTTAGAACAAAGAAAGCTAAAATTAGAACAAGATGATTCACATTTTTAATCTCAAGGAAAAGCTGATCAACTCTACGATTGATATCTTATTAATTGTAAAGAGAAGTGATGAAACGACAAGTATGAAAACATGAAAGATTTGAACTATGTGATCATATAACCACGTTAAAAAATTATAGAGTAATCTTCTCAAATCCTGTTACTCTACAAAACAGCAAGCCATAAATAGATCTCCATTCTCAGGAGTACAAAGAAGAAAACACAAACAGACATTCTTATAGGAAGTCTAAGGACAAAGGAGCACTTAAACTCATCTCATAGTGATCCTATAAATATTCACCATTAAATCTCCATCCTTATACCTTCGAGCTCACCATAGCTCCATCACACAAATATTTCTCCCACAACTAACCATGGCAAAAACATAATCTAGACATTTTAAACCATGAAATGAAAAGATATAAAGATAAGAACAATTTTAAACCTTGTTCTTGATGCTCTCTTCCTTTTAGATTGATAGTTTAAAAAGCTAAATGACATCCACTAGTTTTGATCAACACACACGATACCCACACTCAAGGTGTCTATCTCAAGAACACAGGAAACTCACACTTTTCTCTCTTTGAAACTCTATCTTTTTTCTCTTTTGGTGAATCTTCAAAATGACTAACTCTTAGAAGTGTTGGTGGGGCACATTATTTATAGAACATATGTATAGTCTCCCTAATCCACCAACACTTGGTGGATTAACTCATTAAACTAACCAAGACAAGATCCATAAAATAAGAAACATAGCTTGCATTTGGGAGGGTTATAAGGAGTAGGGTTTCATGGGAGGAATTTATGAAAAATCTTGAGCATTGCCACCCCCACTTGTCGGCATACTCCCTTATATTTTCTATGATTTTTTTTTATATTTTAATTGCTTAATTTGCTTATATATATATATATATATATATATATATATATATATATATATATATATATATATATATATATACAAACAGAAATTAGGGTGCGTGGATAAAGATTCAAGTGAAAGATATATGTATATTATCTTGATGTATAGCAGTCAAGATAAGTGCTTACTGTAATGTAAAACTGAAATATAAAATGAATGATGCAAGGGAAGTAAGGAAAGAGACCTCACAGTTGAATATAATAAAATAGATTTACTATAATTTTGTTTATTGAATTGATAACAAACTATGTACAAACATAAACTGAATACAAGGTTACTTGGATTGTTACCAGAGGGAGGAGCTGAGGAGAGAATAAAAGGTACTTAACCAATCTGCCTTACTCAAATGACTTAGCATTCCTTTTATAGAATAAGGAAAAAATTATTACAAGACACTATTACAAAAAGTAAATGATTTACAAACATTTTACTATTCATAAATAGTGACTTTTTACTATTTATATCTACTTTCGGTGGAAAAGTAGCATCTTCTGACTTTGAGCTTAGCAACTTTTGACTAAAGGCACATCGGGTGCGTCTGAAGTAGGGACCAGCAGCACTGGATGCTTGACTGGAGCTGGAGTACTGATTTACTGGGGGCCACAAAACATTGGACATCTTGGTTAGCTCCAATAAGGTACTAGTTTGGACTAGGAGTGACTAAGGGCTCACGGGAGCTTGACTATGCAAAAGGATCTTGAGCATCTTGAAGGTTGATGCTGCCGTAAGGATCCTCATTAATGTTGGAAGATGACTTTTGGGAAGAACTTGAAGAAGATGATGAATTATCACTGGCTTCTTCATGGAGTTTGCTGACTCTTTCTTGAATGACCTGAGCTAAAAGTTTTAACTCAGTGCTGGAATAATTCTTAACATTTGAAATATTAATAGAACAAGAAATAGAAGGACTGAGACTAGATCATTTCAGTTTTGACTTAGATTTACTGGACGAACGTTTAGCAGGAACAAATTTAATGGGTGTAATTAGAATAAGAGGAAATTCCTTTTGGACTTGTCCATTTATTCTTTCGACACTAAATTTATTCCACCATTTAACAAAAAATATGCGAAAACCCAATGGAATATGACTTATTTCATTTATAACAATAGCTTGAGAAGATGACTGGGTAGGTGTTTTGACTGGTGTAAAAACATGGGCCTCAATTGGAGTACTAATGTTGTACTACCATTTGAGAATCCAAGGGATTTTATATTTACTTGAGAATTGAAGTAAAATAGGGATGCCGTCATACTTTAGGTTATGAACAGCATAATTTCTGAAATTGTGAACCTGTGACTGAAGAAGTTCAGGAAAAAGGTTCATAGGAGGTCCATACCTAGACCACCAAAGAACAAACCAATAAGGGATGTGACTCTTAAATTTATGATCAAATTGTATGAACCAAGAATGAGTCATTAACTAATTTTGGTATAAGAAAACCTTATTCCAAGCTTCAATATAGTCATAATAACAGAAATAGTTACAGAGGGAAGGCTCTTTTCCTTCTACGAGAACACGAAGATCCGATGGGTGTTTTCCCCACTCAAGATTAGAAATAATTTTCTTAATGCAGAGTGAATGGAAAATGATTTTTGATTCATCATTTTTATCATAAATGGGCTTAATATGAATTGACTCTGTACTAAGAAGAATATCCTTATAATATGTCAATGACTTATAAGGAGCTAAAGGGATATAATGCCAACCGGTTGGGAAGAACCGTGAGGAAAAAATTACTGGGTCATCTTTTGGTTTCATTAGGGGCTCAACATGAAAAGGTTAACTTTATGCCTTGGCATGTATTGGGATGACTGTTGGGTTTTAACTTGGGATTGCAATTTGTAAATGTCAAAAGGTTCAAATGGGTCTTTATCTTTGGGTTTACTGGCTAAGACAGTATTGTATGGTTTAGGGATAGTACCAAGAATTTGATACCTATTGACTAAATCCACATAAGGGACTGGGTTTACTGGATGAGGAATCATAATTCCTTTATTCTTACTGGACTGACTAGAAACATGAAGCTTACCAATACTGCGACCACTTGGGCCACCTCTTTCACTCATTTTAGGTACTTGTTTGAATAAACTCTCAGGTTAGAAAATCTGGGATAGAGTTCTGACTACCTTTAATGTATTCAATGTCAAAATCAAAAATAGATAAAATAGCTTGCCATCTAGCAAAAATCTGTTTAGAAGCTATATTTTGTACATCTTTTTCAAAAACATATTTTACAGATTTATAATCTATTCTTACTAAAAAAAAATTTGTTTAATAAATCACTTTGAAATTTATTAATGCATGAAGCCAAAGATAAAATCTCTTTTTTGATAGTAGAAAAATTTACTTGTGTATTATCCTATGCACGAGAATAAAAAGAAACAATTTGTTCAGGTGAATTAGGAGTTAACTTTTGTTTTAGAATAGCTCCTAATCCAATTTTTAAGGCATCAATTTTAATAATTTTGAATGCATCAGGATTAGATATGCCAAGAAATGGAAGTGTCTTAACATGTAATTTGATTTTTTGGATTATAGAAGTATGAATATCAGTCCAAGGTGGAGGATTACTTTTTAAGTGTTCAAATAATGGCTTACAGATTCTTCTCAAATTTTTATAAAATTCTCCTATATAGTTGAGGGAACCTAGAAGTCTTTGAAGCTGGGTTGTATCAATAATTTTTTCTGGGAATTTACTAACAAACTGTATAGCTCTTGCAACTGACTGAATTTGACCATACTGAATAATATGACCAAGGAATTTAACTTTTGTTTGGAATAGACAACATTTTGACAGGGAAATAACTAATCCATTATATTGAACAGTTTTAAAGAATGAATTTAAATGCTTCCAATGTTCTTCAATAGAATTTGAAAAAATAAAAATATCATCAATATAAACAATGACAAAATGACTAAAATGATTTAGAATATCATTCATAATATTCTAGAATTCACTAGGGATATGTTTTAAACCAAAAGGCATGGTATTCCACTCATAATGACCGAAGACAACTGGAGAAATCACTCAAATGATTAAAGGATCCCAAGTTCTTGCTTTGATATTTAGAATTTATTATAAAACAATGAAAATAAATTTAAATATTAATTTTAATTTTAAAGCCTTTCTATATTACTCTAAGTTAGTGGTGAACTGATTTTGTTTCAAAATCTGATTGTGTAGGTGATAATTGTTGTTCATCATCATCAGATTGATTAACAGATTCATTATTATAACAAGGTTGACTAGTCTGACCTTCATTTATGATTCCTTTTAAATTTATATTTTGAAGTGTAGTTTTACGTAGTAATTCTGAATCTTTTCGAGACGATGCAATTGTACTAGCAACATCTTCTATAACTAAAGATATTCTAAGTATTGAATCATCAAAACTTATTCTGACTGTACTATCTAGGTATTGTTTTAAATTTTTTAGGTTCATTATGTTACTATTAACTAGCCTTTAGGGCATTTCATTCTCTAATATCCATTGTCTCGAGAGATTTATATCTCTCCAAAGAATAGTCTTTGGGACCTGGATATTGACATCACTAGTATTGTTTTGGATTAAAACAGTCTTCTCTTTAGGACTATTGTTAAGTGCTTTAACATTTAAAATTATTTTCATTATTTTATAATAAATTCTAAGTATCAAAGTAAGAGCTTGTGATCCTTCAATCATTTGAGTGATTTCTCCAGCTGTCTTGATATTTAAAGTTAATGATTTTAATAAATGTGGATCACTTAGACTTAATACAGTAAAACCTTTGAGTATTAAAGGAACCGTCCATTTCAATTGCTTTCCAGACTTTACATTAAGTCTAAATGACTCACATTTATTAAAAGCATTAACTTTAAATATAGAGACAGCTGGAGAAATCACTCAAACAATTGAAGGATCTCAAGCTCTTGCTTTGATATTTAGAATTTATTATAAAACAATGAAAACAAATTTAAATGTTAAAGCGTTTAACAAAAGTCCTAAGGATAAGACTGTTTTAATTCAAAGTAGTCCTAGTGATACTAATATTCAGGTCCCAAAGACAATTCATTGGAGAGATATAAATCTCCCAAGACAATGGAATTAGAGAATGAAATGCCCCAAAGGCCAATTAATAGTAACATAATGAACCTAGAAAATATTAAACAATACCTAGATGCTACAGTCAGAATAAGTTTTAATGATTCAAGACTTAAAAGATCTTTAGTTATAAAAGATGTTGCTAGTACAGTTGCATCGTCTAGAAAAGATTCAGAATTACTAAGTAAAACTACACTTCAAAATATACAATGAAAAGGAATCATAAATGAAGGTCAGACTAGTCAACCTTGTTATAATAATGAATCTGTTAATCAATCTGATGATAATGAACAACAATTATCACCTACACAGTCATATTTTGAAACAAAACCAGTTCACCACCAACTTAAAGTAATACAGAAAGGCTTTAAAATTAATTGGAAAAAATTAACTAATGATTTTAATTCAAAAAAAAAATAAAGGTAAAAGACATCAGTTTCGTGAAAATCACAATGAAACTGATTGAGAAAAAATAGTTAAAAAATGAAAAAAAATTATAATTAAAGAAAACATAAATATTATATTTTATACATGGTATGAAACATATTATGAAAAATGTAATGTTATAACTAAAACACAATTCATTAAAGAAGATAAGTCAAAAGTTTCTTCTAGTCATCCTCCTTTAGAAACCATTATTTTACCTATTAAAAATATTTCTGTCATTGTTAGTCCTTTCAAAATACCTGATGGCAATAAAGATGACAAGAAAATTATTGAACAAAATAATTTTACGAACCAGTACCTAGCAACTCTAGGAAAACAATTAGATAAAATTGAAAAAAAAGTTGAAGATAGATTTCAAAGTAGTCAAGCTGATACAATTGAAAAACCTTTGTTAAACCCGCCTCAAAATAGACAAGGTTTAGGTTTACCTGCTAAAGATCAAGAAATTACTAAAACACTTGATAAATTATTTTAAAAACTAGGGGAACTAGAATCTAGTAAAACTTTAACAGTTCTTGATCAAAATAAAATCCAAGAGAATAGTGGTTCAAATAGTTCAGATACCGAAACTGAAATCACAGTTGAAGACAATTTAGTAGCTGATACTACAGTTCAAGAAATTGAAAACAATTTCAAAAAATTAACTTTTAAAAATCCAACTATCAACAGTCAAACAAAAATTTGGTATTCTAGACCAACCCCTCAAGACCTACAGTTTGAAAAAAGAAATTTAGATAACCAATTTTTTGTTTCAGCAAATAAAATTTATGAATGGAATATTGATATATTAAGTGAACAAGAATTATTAAATAATTTAAATCATATGTCGATGGTAGCTAATAGTTATCTAACAAATTATAATAATTTAGAGCAACCTAGTATAGTTGAGTTATTAGTTAGTAGATTTACTGGTGTTCTTAGATCTTGGTGGGAAAAATATCTCACTGAAGATTCTAGATATAATGTAATTCACTCTATTCAAAGAGATGACGAAGGAATGCCTATTTTTGATGAAGAATTAGGATTAGGTTCTCCTGATGGAGTAAATGCATTAATATATACAATAATTAAATATTTTCTTAGAACACCTAGTAATATAACTGATATGATCCATGATCAGTTAAGTAATCTCATGTGCCCTACTTTAAGTGACTTTAGATGGTATAAAGATATTTTAACTGCTAGAGTTATGATGCGTGATGATAGTAATAAACATTTTTAGAAAGAAAAATTCGTAAATGGATTATCAAATTTATTTGCTCATAAAATCCGAGAAGAATTAAGTAAAAACTTAGAATTTATTGATTATGATAATTTAACCTATGTGATATAATTAGTCAATACCAGAAAACAGGTCTTAAGATGTGTATTGATTTTAAGATTAGTAAACAGGCTAATAAAGACAAAAAGAAAGCTAAATATGAATTAAGAACTTTTTGTGAACAATATAAAATATAAACATAAAATCAGTAAAAAGAAAAAATTTAAGAAAGATAAAAGATATTATTCTAAAGATAATTATTATAAGAAATCATAAAAACAATCAGTCTATAAAAAACCTTATAAGAAAAAGACTTTTAAGAGGTTTGATAAATGTAAAGTTATTTGTCATAATTGTGGCAAACCAGGCCATTACAAAAATGAATGTAAAGTTAAAGAAAAATTAAAATAGTTACAAATATCTGAAGAAGATACAAATCAAATCATTGAATTAATAAGAATTGAAAATGATTCCAGTAATAATGAATATGAAGATTTTAATTCTTTCAGTACTTCAAAAACTGAGTCTAGTAGTAAATCTAGTCAGAGTCCTAAAATTACTCTTGGATGTACTGATACTTATTGTAATAAAAGATTAAATGTTTTAAATAAAAATATTGAAGAAGAAAATTTATTGATTAATTTAATAAGCAAAATCTCAGATCCTCAGTTAAAATCTTAGTATACTAAACAATTAAAAGATTTATTTAACAAAGATAGCTCATCTAGTAAAATAAATACGATTAAAGAAAAACTTATTTTTAGTCTTCACAAGACTTTAGAAAGATTTAAAAGTCCAACCAAAGAAATAACTTTACCAGAATTAAACCAAGAAGTTAATAACCTTAAAAAAGAAAATTTTAAATTAAAACAAGAAATTCTTAAGTTAAAAGAAGAAATTAATAAAATTAGAAAAAGAGAAGAATTGTTAATACATTATTCTTCTGATAGTGAAGATAACAAAGAACCTGAAACTTCTAGAATTAATAACCTAGATAGTGAAAATGAAACCCTTAGTCAATAAGGATTATCATTAAAGATATTAAAAGCCATTACCATTAAAAAATGGTACATTAATATAACTATAATTATTAAAAAATCATTTACTTTAGAAATTCCAATATTAATTGTCGCTAGTGTTGATTTGAATTGTATTCAAGAATGTTTAATCCCAACTAGATATTATGTAAAAATTACTGAAAGAATGACTTTAGCTAATTGAAGTAAAATGGATATAAATTATAAATTATCTAAAGCTCATATATGTCAAAAATAATATTTGTTTTGAAACATCTTTTATTTTTATAAAAAAATATGACAGATAAGATTATTTTAGGAGTACCATTTATATATTTATTATACCCTTTTACTACTAATACAGATGGTTTAACTAGTAAACATTTAGGTCAAGAGGTAACATTTTCCTTTATTAATAAATCCAAGAGTAAAGATTTAAGGATTATTCAAGATGAGTCAATTTTCAAAAGTTTAAATATCTAAAATAATAAGACAAATCATTTAAAATACCTAAAAGATGAAATTAGGTATAAGAGAATTGAAGATCAGTTAAATGATAATAATCTTCAGAGTAAAATAAAATAATTTCATAATTTATTAAGTAAAAATGTTTGTTTAGATTTACCACATGCTTTTTGGCATAGAAAAAAGCATATTGTTAGGCCACCTTATGCTAAGAAATTTAAAGAGCATTTAATACCCACTAAGGCTAGACCTATTCAGATGAATCATGAACAAATGAATTATTGTAAAAATAAAATTGATGATTTACTAAGAAAATGATTAATTAGAAAAAAGTAAATCTCCCTGATGTTGCCTAATTTTTTATGCAAATAAAAATGCTGAAATAGAAAGAGGAACCCATCGCTTAGTCATTAATTATAAACCATTAAACAAAGTCCTATAATATATTAGGTATCCATTACCTAATAAGAAGGATTTAATTAACATATTAGGTTAAGCAGTTGTCTTTTGTAAATTTGACCTTAAGATTGGATTCTAGCAAATCCAGATCCATGAGAATGATAGGTATAAGATAGCCTTTACCACCCCCTTTGGTCATTATGAGTGGAATGTTATGTCCTTTGGTTTAAAAAATGCCCCTAGTGAATTACAGAATTTTATGAATGATATTCTAAATCCTTTTAGTCATTTTGCCATTGTTTCAAATTCTATTGAAGAACATTGGAAATATTTAAGCTCATTCTTTAGAACTGTTCAATCTAATGGATTAGTTCTTTCCCAGTCAAAATGCTGTCTATTCCAAACAAAAGTTAAATTCCTTGGTCATATTATTCAGTATGTTCAAATTCAGCCAGTTACTAGAGCTATACAGTTTGCTAGTAAATTCCCAGACAAAATTATTGATAAAACCCAGCTTCAAAGACTTCTAGGTTCCCTCAACTATATAGGAGAATTTTATAAAAAATTAAGAAGAATCTGTAAGCCATTATTTGAACACTTAAAAAGTAATCCTCCAACTTGGACTGATATTCATACTTCTATAATCCCAAAAAATCAAATTACATGTTAAGACACTTCCATGTCTTGGCATATCTACTCCTGATGCATTCAAAATTATTAAAATTGATGCCTCAGAAATTGGATTAGGAGGTATTCTAAAACAAAAGTTAACTCCTAATTCACCTGAACAAATTATTTCTTTTTGTTCTCGTGCATCGGATCATACACAAGTAAATTTTTCTACTATCAAAAAAGAGATTTTATCTTTGGTTTCATGCATTAATAAATTTCAAAGTCATTTATTTAACAAAAAGTTTTTAGTAAGAATAGTTTGTAAATCTGTAAAATATGTTTTTGAAAAAGATGTACAAAATATAGCTTCTAAACAGATTTTTGCTAGATGCCAAGCTATTTTATCTATTTTTGATTTTGACATTGAATACATTAAAGGTAGTCAGAACTCTATCCCAGATTTTCTAACCCGAGAGTTTATGTGATACCCCAAGATTTTTTGAATAATTTTAAATAAGGATTATAATAAATTAAGTAAATGTTAGCATTTAAAACCTAGTGTTGAATGATAGATGTAGTAAGGAATGATTCATGGAATGCAAAGAAGATTCATGAATATGAATTAATAAGAGAATGTTTAATGTGTGGAGTATAAATGATGTGCAATAGAAAATATGAAATAAGTGAATTGAGTAAGGGTAAGTATGATTAAAGAAATTAAAATTTTCAAATAATGAGAAATCAAAGAAATTGTAAAGTGAGTTAATAATTGAATATTCTGATAGTTATGACCATTAAGATGTTAGTCATTAAAGATGTGAATTATGGCTATTAAGAGGTAAGTTATGTTGTTAGTGAGTTTAATTGTTATTTATCAAGATAAAGGTATAACAAGGTGCTATAAATAAAATACATTTGATTATTACGGTAATTGTGACGCCCCCAAATTCAGGCTCCTGGAACCTTGAATTTGGTGTTCACTATTCATAATATTGTATAAATTAATCACTACCCAGAATTACCATTAATATACATTACATATGCTAATCTCCAACAAAATACAAAATACATCTCTCACACTCCCAGAGTTATTAACCTTCACATACATATAACATTACTAGGATAACATTTCTATCTAAAGTCACAATATAGATTTAAGACTACCGGCTGGGAATACTTCACTAATTTCTTCATTCCGATACCTTTTCTTTGCCTTTATCTTTCTTGTCTAGACCCTCAAGTTTATATCCTTGTCTGCGACATTTTAAGCAAGTAAAAGTGAGCAACTAGAGTGCTCAACAAGTAAAATGAAATGAATAACAATATAGTAAATGGATCAGAATTTGTACCAACAAAATAACATTAATTCAATTAAACGAAGAAAAATAATTGCAGGAATTGTCTTTTGAAACATGATATATATATGAATTATACTGAGGGTCACAAGACCACTGAACATAGGTTAATCAATTTTTAATATTGATAACCCGTTTATGTCATAACAACCTTAAACCCGTACTCGAGGTGATCAGCCTCTCGTACCTATGACTGTGCACATCATATTACCGCATATCGCGGGGGATCAGAATTTAAAGCATCCGACAAGCTATATCCCCTGGAATAGGGTTGTTCATCTCAGTTTCTAGGAATCCGCACAAAAACAATTTGGTTTGGATTAGCACTTAACAATATAGAGTAATTTGAAATTCAATTGTATCAGAAGTCTAGCCGAACAAATGGCATAAACTTACAACCATCAACTCACAAATAAATAATTATGATTCATTATGGCTGTCATAAAAATGAATGTGAATATCTACAGAGATTTTTAAAATTTTACTGAACAATTCACAACATCAATCGAGTTCAACATTCAAGGAAGTGGAATAATGACAAAACTTGGGAAATAGAGCTCAATAAAGATTTCCATGTCTAACATAAAATTAATAGTTCATAGTTAGGGTTTAGGAACTTGCCTCGTTGTCCGTTTACTAATTTAACAACTAAATTTTCCTTTCTTGAACACCCTATAATAATAACATAATCAAATAATAATAATTCAGTAACTCGAGATATTAATATATATAATTATTATCACTCACAACCTAATTATTCTACCCATCGGCTCTATATGGGTATTTATAATTAATTATAACCTAATTTGGTTATAATTCTAGTTATATTCTTTTAATTCCCATTATTAAACATTTAATATTTAATTAGAATTATTCCTCAATATTGAAAATTTGTTAAATTTAATTTATAAAACATTTTTATATATTTTTTTGATTTTATATGATTTTTACATAATTTTTATCAATTTTTAAATATTTATTTTAATTAAATTCACTTCCAATGACATTTCTGTAAATAATCTGAAAACCGGAACTGGGGACAAAACGGTAATTTCGGGGAAAGCCGGTAGGTAGCGCATGGCGCGCGCCCAGCCTTCCGCGGCACCGAACGACGTCGTTTGGCCCTGGCCCGGAAGATCAACAGCCGCGCATGGCGCTGTCCCCGTCTAGCGTCCCAAAACGACGCCGTTTAATACCGACTACAGAAAAAAAATTATGGCCGCCGCACCATGCGCGGTCGGCCTTAATTTTTTTTCTCCTTCCTGGCGTTAACAGTAGCCAGCCGGGAGAATAATTTTCCATTTTTGCTCATTATTTCCACCACAAACTTATCCCAAACATCATAAAATTCATAAATACACATCTAAAAATTATATAGAACAATTATATAATTATTTACCAATTTTTCATTCAATTAATTTATCCCCAAAAATTACACTAATAATTCAAAAAAATTTGTTTTATACCTTCCTTTGAAGCTTTGTGGCACTCAGATGGCTTAAAATTTCTTCCTTTCTCCTGTTAGTGGTGGCGTTGGTGGTCGGTGGTGGCGAACGGTAGGGATAAAGGAAGAAGATGATGAATAAAGTTAATTTAGTTTGTTTTGCTTGATAAAGGTTGAGTATTGTTCTATTATTATTACTATGCATATATATATATATATATATATATATGTATATAACTTACCCAGCTGGCTTGTTTCTTTGATTCCACCGACTTACTTAAGTCGGTGAGAAAAATTTACCATTCATACGTACATTTTAATACATTACGCAATTAATTCGGGTAATAAATATTTTATATAATGTATATAAAATATTTATTTTAATTTACCAAAATTCATAAAATGATTTATAAATAATATTCGCATATTTTTAATGTACATTACTTAATAAATTTTGTACACGCGTAAGTACATGCATGTAACTATATGAAGTATTTTATACTTCCAAAATTAATAAATAAATTGCATAACTTAAAAAAATTAATTTTCCTATGTTTCAACTTTATTACATATACATTACGTAAACATACATGTATTTTCTATTACTACATAATATATATATATATATATATATATATATATATATATATATATATATATATATATAAATTAATTATTATATATATTATGTCTTATAACAATTTCTTTTTACCTATTTAATCCACAAAAATATTAAATCTCATAAAAATAGAAATAATTCTATTTTGCATAAACATACATTATTTTATTAAAATAAGACTTATCCATATTGATTAATTATTCCTTTTTACTATTTCATATAAATTATACAATATAATTCTGTATAATTTATATAATTATTAACCTTTTCTTTCATAAATTTATTTTCTTGTATAATTTATATATCACCCTCATATAATTTATATAATCAAAATTCCTTCACACATAATTATATTTCCTTATATAAAATATATATTTATTTCTATATATTTTATATATATATAATTACCTTCTTAATAATCTCTAAATTTCCTCATAATTATAAATTAATCCATGATCAATAATTTTGACTTCATTAATTACCTCGTTAACTTTAATTTAATTCAGGATTAATTTTCAATATTCATCCTCTTTTCATTAACATATATCATTAAATTAATAACCGTAATAAAATATATATCCATGATTAATTTACATAATTCACATTAATTGCTTAATTTAAATAACTAAAATACACACATTTTATTTATTTAAACTTTTTACACGTCATAATATCCTGGATATTACATTCTTCCCCCCTTTTAAAAATTCCGTCCCGAAATTTCTTCACTAACTATTCAAATAAATGGGGATAATCCTTTCGCATTTTTTCTTCTAATTCCCAGGTGACTTCTTCAACGTTATGATTTCGCCATAGCACTTTAACAAAAGGAATCACTTTATTTTTTAAGACTTGCTCTTTTCTATCTAATATTTGGAGAGGAATCTCTTTATAAGTTAAATCCTTCTCTATCTGAATAGATTCATAGGCTATGGCATGCTTATAATCTAGTTTATACGGTCATAGAACTGACACGTGAAAAACATTGTGTATATACGCTAACTCTGGAGGTAAAGCCACTTCATAAGCTACTTTCCCAATTTTCCTCAATACTTCAAACGGTCCAATAAATCTAGGACTTAATTTACCTTTCTTTCCAAATCTGATTTTTCCTTTCCATGGAGACACTTTAAGAAATACGTGACTTCCCACCTCAAAATCCCGATTTTGCCTATGCAAATCTGCATACTTTTTCTGTCGATCCTGAGCTGCCACTAACCGGGACCGTATTAACCGGACTGTATCCGTTGTTTGTTGAACCAGTTCGGGTCCTAGTAATTGACGTTCGCCCACTTCATCCCAACACAAAGGAGTCCTACATTTTCTTTCATATAAAGCTTCATAAGGTGGCATTCCTATACTTGCGTGGTAACTGTTGTTGTACGCAAATTCCACCAAAGGTAGATGATCATCCCAATTCCCTTTAAAGTCCATAATACAAGCTCGTAACATATCTTCCAAGGTTTGTATCGTTCTATCGCTTTGACCATCGGTTTGAGGATGGTAAGCCGTACTCAACCTCAATTGTGTTCCTAATCTCTCTTGTAGACTCCTCCAAAAATTTGATGTAAATCGCGGATCACGATCTGACACAATTGACACTGGTACCCAGTGTCGTGATATCACTTCTTTAATGTAGATTCTAGCCAATTGATCCAAATTGTATTTAATCTTAATTGGTAAGAAATGGGCCGACTTTGTTAGTCTATCCACGATCACCCATATAGCATCGTAGCCTTTTTGAGTAGTCGGAAGCCTTACTACAAAATCCATGGTAATATGTTCCCATTTCCATTCTGGAATTTCGAGAGGTTGTAGCAGTCCACTTGGCTTCTGATGCTCTGCTTTGATCCGCTGACACGTCAAGCATCGGCTTACGTAATCCGCAATTTCTCGTTTCATGTTTGGCCACCAAAAATGCTTTCGTAAATCTTGGTACATTTTCGTACTCCCTGGATGAATTGAGAATTTTGAATTATGTGCCTCTTGTAATATCTCCTCCTTCAATTCAGCTACTGCTGGTATCCAGCTTCGCCCCTCAAATTTTAGAATTCCATTACTATCTATTTGAAATTTTACTTCATCATTTGAAGTAATCATATTCCTTACCCGAGTACATTCCTCATTTGCTAATTGGGCTTCCTTCACCTTGTCTAGCAGTGTTGGTTGCATATCTACAACAAATAACATCTCATCTGTTTCAGAGGGGTACTTCACTTCAATTTCCAACTTTGTCATTTCCTGAATTACTTCATCCTGAACAGTTAATTTCATCAACTTTTCTCTCTCATTTCTACTTAAAGCATCAGCTACTACATTAGCTTTTCCCAGATGGTAGAGGATTTCATAATCATAGTCCTTTATCAATTCCAGCCACCTCCTTTGACGCATGTTCAATTCTTTTTGTGTAAAGATATACTTCAGACTTTTGTGGTTTGTATATATCTCACATTTCTCCCTATAAAGATAATGTCTCTATATTTTCAATGCACAGACTACTGCTGCCAATTCCAAATCATGCGTCGGATATCCTTTCTCATAATCTTTCAACTGTCGTGACGCGTATGCAATAACCTTACCATTCTGCATAAGCACACAGCCTAACCCTTTATGCGAAGCGTCATTATACACCACAAAGTTCCCTGTCTCATCAGGCAAAGTTAACACCGGGGTTTCACTTAACCTTTTCTTTAACTCACAAAAACTTTCCTCACATTTATCTGTCCACACAAATTTTACAGACTTCCTAGTTAAATTGGTTAGCGGAGTTGCTATCTTAGAGAAATCTTGAATAAATCGTCGATAATAAACCACTAAACCTAAGAAACTTCTCACTTCTGTAGGTGTCTTTGGTTCTTCCCAATTAATTACAGCTTCAACTTTTGCAGGGTCCACAGAAATTCCATCTTTATCAATAACATTACCCAAAAAGTGAACTATTTCCAACTAGAATTCACACTTCGAGAATTTGGCATATAACTTTTCATTTCTCAAAGTTTCCAACACTGTTTTTAAATGATTTGCATGTTCTTCCCGAGATTTGGAATATACCAGGATATCATCTATAAACACCACTACAAATTTATCCAAATAGGGTTTAAAAATCCTATTCATCATATCCATGAATGTCGCTGGTGCATTTGTCAATCCAAACGGCATAACTAGAAACTCGTAATGACCATAACGAGTTCTGAATGTTGTTTTCGGCACATCTTCCTTTCTTATTTTTAACTGATGATACCTTGACCGCAGATCAATCTTTGAAAAATATTTTGCTCCTTTCAACTGATCAAAAAGATCATTAATCCTTGGTAACGGGTATTTATTCTTAATGGTCATCTTATTTAACTCCCTATAATCGATACACAACCGTAAAGTTCCATCATTTTTCTTAACAAATAGCACTGGTGCTCCCCATGGAGACACACTTGGCTGAATAAATTTCTTATCTAATAGCTCCTGCAGTTGTTTCATCAACTCTTTCATTTCCACTAGGGCCATTCTATATGGAGCCTTAGATATTGGAGCAGTTCCCGGTGCTAAATCAATCATAAATTCGATTTTTCGATGTAACGACCCCGAAATTCGACCCATATTATTACCTTAAGCTTCATGTTGATTAAACATTATTTCCTTAACGTCCGAATTTCGGTTCGTTAATAAATCTTTAAACACCATAATTGATCCATTAATTGGTTTTAAAATCAACAATTACCAAATTGCCGTATAAATTTTTTCTTTTTCTTAATTCAATCGTTGTATTATAATATTTGGATATTTAAAATCCTTACATTCTGGATCCTAGTCCCTGGATCGCAACCTTAACTTTTTCTTTCTTTTACACACATCATAAAGCTCATCATTTAAAATTTACTGTTATTTATTTTCATACAAATATTCCTTATTGCATCATTCATAATTAAACATATAATACTTTCTATCGTAACATCTATCTAGTACAATCACAGTTCAAAATTTAACTTTACTTATCCTGTCTGGATTCGACATATATGTATATATGAAACATCATTATAAACTTAACACATGTATCCACATTGAATGGAAAATATAACAAAACGTTTCCCACCTTCTAGACAATTCATCTCTAACAATTAATCTGATATTCTTGCAATTTATTTCTTTCCTACAAAAATGTTTATTAAGCAAGTAATGAGCACAATGGCTCAGCAAGTTCAACAGTTTATACTTCACGTAGCACATACCTTATCATGCTTGGTGTGTGTCATGCATTACGTGTTGTGCCTCTACTATAACAATATATCCCATATCATTGCACATAATACACATAGTCGTCATATTATTCACAGATCACATAACACATAATTTATATGCATTTAATAAATATTATCATATCATAACAGTCAACATTTAATAATTAAGGACTGAAGAAATTGCCTGGCGTCCAGTTATTTAAATTGTTAGCTCAAACCCTTAACTCAATCAACCTATGATCATAAAATAATCAAATAATAATTATTTATCTCTATATGATATTAATTTACTTAATTAATATCATCTCCGGACTAATTTTCAATTTATACGGTTAATTATATTAACATCGTCCCTTAATATATTAATTTAACTTAATATCCAATGTCTTCACTATGGACAACCCGGCTCATCGGATAAAATTTTAACATATTCGGTTATCCGGATTTTCATTAAATCATTTTCTAACCTTTAAACTCATTAGATTAATATTTAAAATATCTAAATATTAATCTCCAATATTTAATATCTTTACAAAAATATTAAATTTAATGCCCAAACAGCATTTCTATTTTTTTAGTATTTTTCTATAATTTTCTATGATTTTTAAACAATTTTTAAACATTTATTTCAATTAAAATAAATTTCTAGGGGTATTTTGGTCATTTTCGTGGCTTTGGGACATAACCGGAATTTTTCAGAAAGTTCAGGGGCATTTCTGTAATTTCCGCGCCTTAGGGACACAACCGTCATTAACAGAAAAGCTCAGGGACATATTCGTAATTTTTCAATGCCAAAGGACACACTGGTCCTTTCCAGAAAAGGCCGGGGCTAAAACTGTAATTTCGCCACTTTTCGTCGGTCGCGCATCGCGCGCAGCCCTCCCTTGCCGACGCCAAAACGACGTCGTTTTACCTTACCGGTTTCTGAGTTCCGCGCAATGCGCGGCGTCCCCCCTTCGGCGCCAAGAAACGGCGTCGTTTTGACCCTTTACTTAACAAAATTTGAACGCCCCGCGCAATGCGCGGGCGGCCCAGATTTCTTCTTCAACAATTATCCGAACAATAGCAGATTTCCCACAATTAATTTATTTTTTTATACCAAAACTTCACAATATAATTACACAAAAATTATAAAACTCATAAATACCCATCCATAAATTATTTAGAATAATTATTTTAATTATTTATAATTTTTCCAACAAATTATTTTAACACCAAAATATTAAAATATAATTGCAATAAAATAATTTTTATACCTTCAAAGCTTGAAATTCTTTCTCTAAAAAGCCTCCAACATCTCCTTTCTCTTAGTGGCGATGGAGGTTTTATGGTGGTCATGGTGGTGGTTACGGGTGGAGAGAAGAAGAGCAAGAGAGAGTTGTGTGTTTTTTTTTCTTTGTTTTCTTTTTCTTCTTTGCTTTCCTATTTATTTTTTTTATCCTTCCACACACATATATATACCTAGTGCATGAATTAATCTTAACCACCACGTTGGCACATAATTTTCCACTGCCTTTAAGCTACTTGAAACTTCCGGATTTCTCCAAAGAAGTGCATTAAAATTTTTAATTAAATACATTACGTAATTATCTCGTGTAATAAATATTTTATATAATGTATATAAAATATTTATTTTAATTTACCAAAAATCATAACATGATTTATGAATAATATTAACACCTTTTTCGGTATTTTACTTGACAAATTTTGTACACGCATAACGCCATACATGTAATTATATGAGGTAATTTATACTTCCAAAAATCATAAATTAATTCATAGGACATATACAAATTATTTTTCATAATTTTTCACTTCATTACTTGGACATCATGTTACATTAACATGTTCACATTTCTAAAATATTATTTTTCATAAAAGTCATAATAATTCCTTTATACATAAATATAATTTTTAATAACTTAAAACATTCCTTTTTCTTATTTATTATTCAATTTCTTTAATATTTACAATAATTTCTTTATATATAAATTATATAATTTAATATTATATAATTTATATATTTACATTCTCATTTCTTAAGTAATTTCTTAAATTCCTCCATAATTATCAATTAATCAATAATTTCACATTTATTAACTCTCTCATTATTTTAATTCTCTTATATAATTTATATATTTTATCTTTAAATAATTTATATAATTATAATTTCCTTTAAACATCACTTTAATTTTCTTATATAAATTATATAATTTATTATTATATAATTTATATAATTACATTTCTTCTCAATAAACTTCTAAATTCCCACCATAATTCTTAATTAACTCTAAAATCAATAATTATAATTTTATTAACTTCCTCATTCGCTTTTCATTTAGAATTGTATTAATTTAATTATTAATCCCTTAATTTCCATAATTAATAACATTTATATTTATCACTTAAACATATACATTTATATATAAAAATGTATATATATAAATATATACATATTTAATTCATATTTCTTGCATTTCCATATAACCTCATTTAAAACATAATTTCTGCACTTGCATAATAATTTAATTGTACAATTTATTATACATTTACATGAAATTTCTCTTATTCTTCATAAATTGTTTCCAAACAATTTATTTACTTTTTCATTTATTTTAAATCCACATAATTCATCACCATCTTAGTACAAATTTAATTTACCACTTAAATTTCTTCACACACTTTAAATTACTTATATCATAAATAATTTAAACAATTTTGATAATTTTATCAATTAAAATCTCATTTAATATTATTAAAGAAATCCTGGAAATTCGGATCCTCACATTCTTCCCTCCTTAACAGGATTCCGTCCTCGGAATCATAATTACCGTAATAATCATACGTATTTTATTTATGGCACCTTTCTATTCCTTTATCTTGATGAATAATAATTAAACTCATAATAATCATATTTTACCTCGTTAATTTCCATAACTCACATGAATCACACCATAATGGTCGTAACTGTTAGAATACACAACTCTTAATTCAATTCACAATTCCTCTGTAATATTACATTTCACGATTCTCTAAAATTTTATTAATAATACTTTAATTTATTTCTTAATTTACTTATCAAAATAATTTCCCATTATCTGGAAATTTCCTTTCTTTAATCGCAAATTCCTTACTCCATTCACTTATTTTATACCATCTCTTGTACATCATTTATATTCTGTATATTCATCCTTTTTTTTTATATAAATCTTCTTCATATTCCATAATTCATTCCTTCATACCTTTATCGTTCAACACTAGGCTTTAAATACTAACATTTACTTAATTCCATTGAAATCCTTATTTGGAGTTATTCTAGAAATCCTGGGGTATCACATTCACCATTCCTTCATAAATTTCGTCCTCGAAATTTCTATGTACTAATATCTCACTCATTTGTAATATAAACAGTTTCTTTTTACCCATTCCACATATCTTTCTTTCATTCCGTCCTCGTGGTCATTACACATTGCCATTTCTAATCCATCACATTTCATAATTTCTTTACTTCACAATTATTGTTTTCATTATCACTCACATTTAAATAATACTACCCCATCCTACCATCCAATCTTCATAAGAGTAGAGGAATTCAAAATTTTTGTTTTGGAAAACTTTCATGATATGCTGAATGAACATTTATCCCGGTTTACAGTACTTCGCTCCCCGAGTACTTCATACTGCAAACCCTGACAGTGGATCAGTCTGCCATTAATGTGATGGATGTTTCACCATATATTGGCATGCCAGATGATCAATCTGCAATGTCTGTATCTTCTTATGCCAGATAACCAATTCGATCAACCTGCAACATTCTTAATCTTTTTGTTCATCTCAGCCTTAGAATTCATTCAAAAGTAATTTATTTAGTTATAACTTTCAAAGAATACGAAGTCAATAAATATAATTTAAAATTTGTCTAGCTGAATCAATAACTCAGACTTATATTTCTTCAACGCTTGTCTAGCTAGATCAATTAGCATAGACTTACTTTTAACAATTTATAACTCGCATAAATTTTTAAAACATTCATCATGTCAAAACTTTTCAAAACGTCTAGCCGAGTCAAATGGCATTGACTTATAGCTTTGACATACTTTTATAAATCAAAATCATTTATGACTTCATGTTACCGCGTCATTTTGACAGTACGTTGAGGATTCCGTTGTTAATAATTCCTACAGCATAAACCATACTTTATGGTGTTGAATCATCTTATAACGAAATAGTACCGCACCGTCTCAACAACACGTTGAGCATTCCCTCATTCATCACATCTGCACCGGGCTAAAAGGTGCGTGGATGATTCTTTTGAAATACATTTTGATGTAAAAACATTTTTGTCTAGCCGAGACAAGTAGCATAGACACTTTTTAAATTGCTTAAAAATTTCATTTATATTTTTTAAAGCACACACGTGCCAAATCAACTCGAGGCCAAAATTTTCGAAATCTAGCAAAGCTAGAAGAATGAGAATATCCTAAATTCCCTAACATTCACTTTCAGTTTCTTTATTTAATTAATAAATTTATTGCTAGGACTATTATTACCATTATACAAAAATTTTCTAACTACTCCAACATTTTTATACCCCCGTATAGTTCATCAAACTTACCACACATTATGAGTCCAGGAACTTACCACAAGAATATGAGTTTAGAAGCTTGTCCTAGCAATACGTAGTCTAAGAACAAATCAAAGACTATCCATATGCTGAGGGGCTCAAAACATACCATATGATTATGAGTCATGGACTTACCATATGCATGAGTTTTAAGAACTCGTGCCTAAACTTAATATTATTTACCTGTCAAAAACTGCTAACGTGACTTTAACATTTCAATGATTATCACATAGTAACCAAGTAAACACAAATTCTCCGCCCATACAAAGGATTGTGCAATTCAGTCACCACGCGAGTCTTCAATTGAAATTTCGTACCCAAGTTTCTACCCCCTTAGCATAACCTTTCTGTCATTCATGTCTCATCATTCTCTGAATTCTTCTTGTACTATTTCATAGTACCATAACTCTTTATAACATTAAACTATGCATTTCGACCAGTAACAGGTCTCTCTGTTATTTCACATTTTCACTTGATCCCATCATGATCTTGATTCACAACCTACTTCTTACTCGCTTCCCTTATCTCATGATCGTATTGAAGTACGATCCTCTCATTGTTTCTGATCATGTTATTATGATCTCTTCCTGTACGTTTTAGATTACTTTATCATTTTTATTGCTTAAATCAGGTGTCCCCTGATTTTCTTTGAGATTCATCTTTGAATCATTTCAAATATCCTTTCAATTATGTTCTTAATTGAACTTAATTCATTACCTTCATTCAAATATTTTTTAACATCTTGATCTCTTCCTTAAAATCTTATATCTTTCATACTCCCTTCACTTTAGCCATTATCTGAGAACTGTCTTTCTCAACTTATATCTTTCCATTCTAATCCCCCCATGTTCATCAAACTTATTACGTATTTTGTGAGGATCCGAATTTTCGGAATTATTTAATAAGATTAAATAAGAATTTAATAGACACAATTTTCAAGGTTGTGTAAAGAAATTATTATTTTATGTGAATTAAGGTATGTGATGAGATTTAATTAGTAAATTAAATTTGTACAGAGATGATGATGAATTATGTGAATTTGAAATAATTGAAAAGTAAATAAATTGTGTAAATACAATTTATGAAGAATAAAAGAATTTTAGGTAATTGTACAATAAATTGTACAATTAAATTATTATGAAAATGCAGAAATTATGATTTAATTGAGGTTACGTGGTAATGTGAAATATATTAAATTAGATATGTATATATATATACATTTGTATATATATAAATATATATGTTTAAGTGATAATTATAAATGTTATTAATTAGGAAAATTAAGGGATTAATAATTAAATTAATCCAATTTTAAATGAAAAGCGAATGGGGAAGTTAATAAAGTTGTAATTATGGATTTTAAATTTAATTAAGATTTATGGTGGAAATTTAGAAATTAACTGAGAAGGAAAAGTAATTATATAAATTATATAATAATAATTATATAATTTATATAAGGAAATTAAAATAAGGTATGAAGAAAATGATAATTATATAAATTATATAAGAATAATTATGTAATTTATATAAGGTGATTAAATGGAATAAAGTGGGAGGAAATTAAGAAATTATTTAAAAGGAGAATGTAATTATATAAATTATATAATATTAAATTATATAATTTATATATAAAAAGAAATTAATATGAATATTAAAGAAATTGAATAATAAATTAGAAAAAGGAATATTTTAAGTTATTAAAAATTATGTTTATGTATAATGGAATTATTATGACTTTTACGAAGAATAATATTTCGGAAACGTGAACATGTTAATGTAACATGTTGTCCAAATAACGGAGTGAAAAATTATGAAAAATAATTTTTATATGTCTTATGAATTATTTTATGATTTTTGGAGGTATAAGTTATCTTATATGATTACATGCATGGCGTTATGCGGGTACAAAATTTGTCAAGAAAAGTACCCAAAAGAGGTGCTAATATTATTTATAAATCATATTATGATTTTTAGTGAATTAAAATAAATATTTTATATTTGTTATATAAAATATTTATTACACGATATAATTACGTAATGTATTAAAATAATAATTATGCATGCGTTGTGGCTGTTGGAAAATTCCGGAAGACGGAATGGCGGTGGAATTGATTAACTTTAAAATTTGGTTGAGATTAGTGGGTTATAAAAAAGGAAAAGAAATAAAAGAGAAAAGCAAGAAAAAAAAAAAAAAAAAGGCAACAAAAACTTACTTTCTCTCTCTTGTTCCTCTCTTCCATCCGAACCATCACCGAACTACCATGTCACCGCCACCGAATCACCATGGCCACCACCATGGGAAAGGAGACTTATGCCATTAAAGGAAGGATTTTTAAAGCCAAAGAAGGTATATTTCAAATTTATTTTGAATTATTTTGAGTAATTATGATGTTAAATTATTGTTGTGGAAAAATAGAAAATAATTAGAATAATTATTCTAAATAATTATTTGTTGTAGATGTATGATTTATAGAATTTTTGGAATGATTTTTGTGGAGAAATTTTGGTAGAAAAATGATATTTTTGGGAAGTTGATACACTGTTGCGCGAAAACTGGGAAGAAAAAAAAGGGGAAAGCCGCGCATGGCGCGGCTGAAAAAATTCTGAAGGGCGGCTTTAAACGACGCCGTTTTTGGCGTTGAGAGGGGGGCAGGCCGCGCATTGCGCGGAGACCAGAAACGGGCTGGGAAACGACGTCGTTTTGATGGCGTCGGCGGAGGCAGGGTCGCGCATGGCGCGACCGACGGCAACGCTGGAAATTACCAGCGTGCCCCTGCTCTTTTCGGTTAATACCGAACGCGTCCCCTTGGCCTCCGAAATTACGGAAATGCCCCTGAACTTTCCGGGAAATTCCGGTTATGTCCCTAAGGCCGCGGAAATTACGAAAATGCCCCGGATCTTTTCTGAAAATGCCAATTTTGTCCCTTTGCCGCGGAAATTACCAAATTGCCCCCAGAATCAGTTTTAATGAAATAAATGTTTAAAAAAATTGTTTAAAAATCATAGAAAATTATAGAAAAATACTAAAAATATAGAAATGATGTTGGGCATTAAATTTAATATTTTTATAAAAATATTAAATATTGGAGATTAATATTTAAATATTCTAAATATTAATCTATTAAGTTTAAAAGGTAGAAAATGGTTAAATAAAATTTTCGGACAACCAAATATGTTAAATTTTATCCAATGGACCGGGTTGTCCGTAGTGAAGGTATTCAATATTAAGTTATGCTAATATTTACGGGACGAGGTTAATATAATTAACCATATAAATTGATAATTGGCCTAGAGATGATATTAATTAATTAAATTAATATCATAAGGAGTTAAATAATTATTATTTGATTATTTTATGATCATAGGTTGATCGAGTTGAGAGTTTAAGCTATCAATTTAATAATTGGACGCCAGGCAAGTTCTTCAGTCCCTTTTATGTTAAATGTTGGAACGTTATGTTATGAAATTCTTGTTTTAACTGCATACAAATTATGTGTTATGTGATACGTGAATAATATGACCACAATGTGTATTCTGTGCAACGATATGAATATATATGAGATATATTGCTATAGTAAAAGCACAAGCACATGATGTATGACACACACCAAGCATGATAAGGTATGTGCTACGTGAAGTATAGCTGTTGAACTTGCTGAGCCATTGTGCTCATTACTTGCTTAATAAACCTTTTGCAGGAAAGAAATGAAATTCAAGAATATTGGATTAAATTAAAGAAGAATTGTCTAGAAGGTGGGAAAATGTATTGTTTTAATTTCCATTCAACATGGATGCATGTGTTAAGTTTATCATGATATTTCGTATGTACGTACATGTCGAATCCAGACAGAATATGTAAAGTTAAATTTTGAATGGTAATGGTACTAGATAGATATTACGATAGAGACTATTCAATGGTTAATTATGAATTATGAAACAAAGGAATAAATATGGATTTATAATTAACATTAAATTTGAAATGTTGAGAAATATGATACTGGTAAGAGAAAGAAAAAGTAAAGGTTGCGATCCATGGGACTAGGATCGAAATGTAAGGATTTTAAATATCCTAATATCTTAATACAACGATTGAATCAAGAAAAAAGAAAAATTTATACCGAAATTTTGGTAATTGATGATTTTAAAATCAGATAATGGATCAATTAAGGGTTTAAATAAGGTAATTAAAGATTTTTAACGGACCGAAATTTGGACGTAAGAAAGATAATGTTTCATAAATATGAAAATTAAGATAATAAAGTGGGTCGAATTTCGGGGTCGATACAGTTGGTATCAGAGCTAGAGGTTATAAACCTTAGGTAAATGATACCTTAGGTTATAACTTAAAGTAAGCAAGAGTACGATTAGTTGAGTGTTCTGAAAACTCAAGCGTATGGTAAACTCGTGACTCATGATTATATGGTGGAGCCCCTTTAGCGAATGGGCGACTATAGCCTGACTAGGACAAGCTCCTCAACCATATGATTATGGTAAGTTCCTGAGTCTAAATACGTGATAAGTTTGATGAACATGGGGGATTAAAATAGAAAGATGTAAGTTAAGAAATGCAGATTTCAGATATTGATTAAAGTAAAGGAAATATTAAAGAGATAAGGTTATAAGGAAGAAATAAAGATGTTAAGAAAGATTTGAATGAAACGAATTAAGAAAATTTATAAGTTCAATTAAAAATTTATTTGAAAGAATATTGAGATGATTCAAAGATGAATCTTAAAGAAAATCAGGGGACACCTGATTTAAACAATAAGGATGACAAGGTAATCCGAAATATATAAGAAGAGATCATAATAACATGATCAGGAACGGTAAGAGGATCGTACTACGATACGATCACGAGATAAGGGAAGCGAGTAAGAAGTAGATAGTAAAGCAAGAAGATGATGGGATCAAGTGAGAATGTGAAAGGATAGAAAGACCTGTTAATGGTCAACGAGGTATAGCTTGATGCTATAAAGAGATATGGTACTATGAAATAGTACAAGAAGAATTCAGAGAATGATGAGACATGAATGATAGAAAGGTTATGTTAAGGGGGTAGAAAACTTGGGTACGAAATTTCATTTGAGGACTCATGTGGTGACTGAGTTGCACAATCCTTTGTATGGGCGGAGGATCTGTGTTTACGTAGTTACTGTGTGATAATCATTGAAATGTTAGAGTCGCGCTAGCAGGTTTGATAGATAGATAATATTAAGTTAGGCACGAGTTCTTAAAACTCATGCATATGGTAAGTCCATGACTCATAATTGTATGGTATGTTTTGAGCCCCTCAGCATATGGATAGTCTTTGATTTGTTCTTAGACTACATATTGCTAGGACAAGCTTCTAAACTCATATTTTTGTGGTAAGTTTCTGGACTCATAATGTGTTGCAAGTTTGATGAACTATACGGGGGTATAGAAATGTTGGAGTAGATAGAAACTTTAATATGATAATAGTCCTAGCAATAAAGTTAATAATTAAGTAAAGAAACTGAAGGTGAATGTTAGGGAATTTAGGATATTCCCACTCTTCTAGCCTTGCTAGATTTCGAAAATTTTGGCCTCAAGTTGATTTGGCACGTGTGTGCTTTAAAAAAATATAAATGAAATTTTTAGCGATTTAAAAAGTGTCTATGCTACTTGTTTCGGCTAGACAAAAATGTTTTTACATCAAAATGTATTTCAAAAGAATCATCCACGCACCTTTTAGCCCGGTGCAGATGTGATGAATGACGGAATGCTCAACGTGTTGTTGAGACGGTGCGGTACTATTTCGTTATAAGATGATTCAACACCATAAAGTATGGTTTATGGTGTAGGAATTATTAACGACGGAATTCTCAACGGGCTGTCAAAATGACGCGGTAACATGAAGTCATAAATGATTTTGATTTATGAAGGTATGTCAGAACTATAAGTCAATGCCATTTGACTCGGCTTGATATTTTGAAAAGTTTTGACATGATGAATGTTTTAAAAATTTCTGCGGATTATAAAGTGTTAAAAGAAAATCTATGCTAATTGATCTGGCTAGACAAGCATTGAAGAAATATAAGTCTAAGCTATTGATTCAGCTAGACAAATTTTGAAATATATTGAATTCTTATTCTTTGAAAAAATTACCCAATCAAATTACTTTTGAATGAATTTTATGGCTGAGATGAACAAAAAGATTAAGACTATTGCAGGTTGATCGAATGGTCACCTGGCATAGCAAGACACAGGCATTGCAGATTGATCATCTGGCGTGCCAATGTATGGTGAAACATCCATCACTTTAATGACAGACTGATCCACTGTCAGGGTTTGCAGTATGAAGTACTCGGGGAGCGAAGTACTGTAAACCGGGATAAAAGTTCATTCAGCAGAGTATGAAAGTTGCTAAAATAAAAATTTTGAATCCTTCTACTCTTATGAAGATTGGATGGTAGGATGGGGTAATATTCTTTAATTGTGAGCGATGATGAAAGCAATAATTGTGAAGTAAAGAAAATATGAAATGTGATGAATTAGAAAATTGCAATGTCCAATGACGGTGAGAAAGGAATGAAATAAAGATATGTGGAATAAATGTAAAGAAATTGAGTAAGTTGCAAATGAATACAGTATGAGTACATAGAAATTTCGAGGACGAAATTTTATGAAGGAGGGGTGAATGTGATACCCCAGAATTTTAAAATAATTCTAAATAAGGATTATGATAAATCAAGTAAATGTTAGTATTTAAAACCTAATGTTGAATAATGGAGGTAGTAAAGAATGAATTATGAAATATGAAGAGGATTATGAATGTGAATTAAGAAGAAAAGGATGAAAAGAAACGTGAAGAAGATTTATATGAATTAAGAAAAGAATTATGATGAAACTTTTCGGAGAATAAGAAATTATCTTAATAAGTATATCGAGAAATGAATTAAAGTGTTATTCATAAAATTTTTAGAGAAATATGAAATGTACTTCTATAAAGAAATTGTAAATTAAATATTCTGACAGTAATGACCATTATGAGGTTATCCATGTAAGTTATGGATATTAAAGAGGTAAAATATAATTATTATTGATCAAATTGTTATTCATCAAGATGAAGGTATAGCAAGGTGCTATGAATAATATACGTATAATTATTACGGCAATTATGATTCCGAGGACGGAATCCTGTTAAGGAGGGAAGAATGTGAGGATCCGAATTTTCGGAATTATTTAATAAGATTAAATAAGAATTTAATAGACACAATTTTCAAGGTTGTGTAAAGAAATTATTATTTTATGTGAATTAAGGTATGTGATGAGATTTAATTAGTAAATTAAATTTGTACAGAGATGATGATGAATTATGTGAATTTGAAATAATTGAAAAGTAAATAAATTGTGTAAATACAATTTATGAAGAATAAAAGAATTTTAGGTAATTGTACAATAAATTGTACAATTAAATTATTATGAAAATGCAGAAATTATGATTTAATTGAGGTTACGTGGTAATGTGAAATATATTAAATTAGATATGTATATATATATACATTTGTATATATATAAATATATATGTTTAAGTGATAATTATAAATGTTATTAATTAGGAAAATTAAGGGATTAATAATTAAATTAATCCAATTTTAAATGAAAAGCGAATGGGGAAGTTAATAAAGTTGTAATTATGGATTTTAAATTTAATTAAGATTTATGGTGGAAATTTAGAAATTAACTGAGAAGGAAAAGTAATTATATAAATTATATAATAATAATTATATAATTTATATAAGGAAATTAAAATAAGGTATGAAGAAAATGATAATTATATAAATTATATAAGAATAATTATGTAATTTATATAAGGTGATTAAATGGAATAAAGTGGGAGGAAATTAAGAAATTATTTAAAAGGAGAATGTAATTATATAAATTATATAATATTAAATTATATAATTTATATATAAAAAGAAATTAATATGAATATTAAAGAAATTGAATAATAAATTAGAAAAAGGAATATTTTAAGTTATTAAAAATTATGTTTATGTATAATGGAATTATTATGACTTTTACGAAGAATAATATTTCGGAAACGTGAACATGTTAATGTAACATGTTGTCCAAATAACGGAGTGAAAAATTATGAAAAATAATTTTTATATGTCTTATGAATTATTTTATGATTTTTGGAGGTATAAGTTATCTTATATGATTACATGCATGGCGTTATGCGGGTACAAAATTTGTCAAGAAAAGTACCCAAAAGAGGTGCTAATATTATTTATAAATCATACTATGATTTTTAGTGAATTAAAATAAATATTTTATATTTGTTATATAAAATATTTATTACACGATATAATTACGTAATGTATTAAAATAATAATTATGCATGCGTTGTGGCTGTTGGAAAATTCCGGAAGACGGAATGGCGGTGGAATTGATTAACTTTAAAATTTGGTTGAGATTAGTGGGTTATAAAAAAGGAAAAGAAATAAAAGAGAAAAGCAAGAAAAAAAAAAAAAAAAAGGCAACAAAAACTTACTTTCTCTCTCTTGTTCCTCTCTTCCATCCGAACCATCACCGAACTACCATGTCACCGCCACCGAATCACCATGGCCACCACCATGGGAAAGGAGACTTATGCCATTAAAGGAAGGATTTTTAAAGCCAAAGAAGGTATATTTCAAATTTATTTTGAATTATTTTGAGTAATTATGATGTTAAATTATTGTTGTGGAAAAATAGAAAATAATTAGAATAATTATTCTAAATAATTATTTGTTGTAGATGTATGATTTATAGAATTTTTGGAATGATTTTTGTGGAGAAATTTTGGTAGAAAAATGATATTTTTGGGAAGTTGATACACTGTTGCGCGAAAACTGGGAAGAAAAAAAAGGGGAAAGCCGCGCATGGCGCGGCTGAAAAAATTCTGAAGGGCGGCTTTAAACGACGCCGTTTTTGGCGTTGAGAGGGGGGCAGGCCGCGCATTGCGCGGAGACCAGAAACGGGCTGGGAAACGACGTCGTTTTGATGGCGTCGGCGGAGGCAGGGTCGCGCATGGCGCGACCGACGGCAACGCTGGAAATTACCAGCGTGCCCCTGCTCTTTTCGGTTAATACCGAACGCGTCCCCTTGGCCTCCGAAATTACGGAAATGCCCCTGAACTTTCCGGGAAATTCCGGTTATGTCCCTAAGGCCGCGGAAATTACGAAAATGCCCCGGATCTTTTCTGAAAATGCCAATTTTGTCCCTTTGCCGCGGAAATTACCAAATTGCCCCCAGAATCAGTTTTAATGAAATAAATGTTTAAAAAAATTGTTTAAAAATCATAGAAAATTATAGAAAAATACTAAAAATATAGAAATGATGTTGGGCATTAAATTTAATATTTTTATAAAAATATTAAATATTGGAGATTAATATTTAAATATTCTAAATATTAATCTATTAAGTTTAAAAGGTAGAAAATGGTTAAATAAAATTTTCGGACAACCAAATATGTTAAATTTTATCCAATGGACCGGGTTGTCCGTAGTGAAGGTATTCAATATTAAGTTATGCTAATATTTACGGGACGAGGTTAATATAATTAACCATATAAATTGATAATTGGCCTAGAGATGATATTAATTAATTAAATTAATATCATAAGGAGTTAAATAATTATTATTTGATTATTTTATGATCATAGGTTGATCGAGTTGAGAGTTTAAGCTATCAATTTAATAATTGGACGCCAGGCAAGTTCTTCAGTCCCTTTTATGTTAAATGTTGGAACGTTATGTTATGAAATTCTTGTTTTAACTGCATACAAATTATGTGTTATGTGATACGTGAATAATATGACCACAATGTGTATTCTGTGCAACGATATGAATATATATGAGATATATTGCTATAGTAAAAGCACAAGCACATGATGTATGACACACACCAAGCATGATAAGGTATGTGCTACGTGAAGTATAGCTGTTGAACTTGCTGAGCCATTGTGCTCATTACTTGCTTAATAAACCTTTTGCAGGAAAGAAATGAAATTCAAGAATATTGGATTAAATTAAAGAAGAATTGTCTAGAAGGTGGGAAAATGTATTGTTTTAATTTCCATTCAACATGGATGCATGTGTTAAGTTTATCATGATATTTCGTATGTACGTACATGTCGAATCCAGACAGAATATGTAAAGTTAAATTTTGAATGGTAATGGTACTAGATAGATATTACGATAGAGACTATTCAATGGTTAATTATGAATTATGAAACAAAGGAATAAATATGGATTTATAATTAACATTAAATTTGAAATGTTGAGAAATATGATACTGGTAAGAGAAAGAAAAAGTAAAGGTTGCGATCCATGGGACTAGGATCGAAATGTAAGGATTTTAAATATCCTAATATCTTAATACAACGATTGAATCAAGAAAAAAGAAAAATTTATACCGAAATTTTGGTAATTGATGATTTTAAAATCAGATAATGGATCAATTAAGGGTTTAAATAAGGTAATTAAAGATTTTTAACGGACCGAAATTTGGACGTAAGAAAGATAATGTTTCATAAATATGAAAATTAAGATAATAAAGTGGGTCGAATTTCGGGGTCGTTACATATTTGGGCTCAGGAACTTACCATAATCATATGGTTTGAAGAGCTTGTCCTAGTCAGTCCATAGTCACCCATTCGCTAAAGGGGCTCCACCATACAATCATGAGTCACGAGCTTATTATACGCTTGAGTTTTCAGAACACTCAACTAACCGTACCCTTATCTAGGTTATAGCCTAAGGTATCATTTACCTAAGGCTTATAACCTCTAGCTCTGATACCAACTGTAACGACCCCGAAATTCGACCCATATTATTACCTTAAGCTTCATGTTGATTAAACATTATTTCCTTAACATCCGAATTTCGGTTCGTTAATAAATCTTTAAACACCATAATTGATCCATTAATTGGTTTTAAAATCAACAATTACCAAATTGCCGTATAAATTTTTTCTTTTTCTTAATTCAATCGTTGTATTATAACATTTGGATATTTAAAATCCTTACATTCTGGATCCTAGTCCCTGGATCGCAACCTTAACTTTTTCTTTCTTTTACACGCATCATAAAGCTCATCATTTAAAATTTACTGTTATTTATTTTCATACAAATATTCCTTATTGCATCATTCATAATTAAACATATAATACTTTCTATCGTAACATCTATCTAGTACAATCACAGTTCAAAATTTAACTTTACTTATTCTGTCTGGATTCGACATATATGTACATATGAAACATCATTATAAACTTAACACATGTATCCACATTGAATGGAAAATATAACAAAACGTTTCCCACCTTCTAGACAATTCATCTCTAACAATTAATCCGATATTCTTGCAATTTATTTCTTTCCTGCAAAAATGTTTATTAAGCAAGTAATTCATGCACTAGGTATATATATATGTATATGTATATATATATATATATATATGTATATGTATATATATATATATATACATATACATATATATATATACCTAGTGCATGAATTAATCTTAACCACCACATTGGCACACAATTTTCCACCGCCTTTAAGCTACTTGAAACTTTCGGATTTCTCCAAAGAATTGCATGAAAATTTTTAATTAAATACATTACGTAATTATCTCGTGTAATAAATATTTTATATAATGTATATAAAATATTTATTTTAATTTACCAAAAATCATAACATGATTTATGAATAATATTAACACCTTTTTCGGTATTTTACTTGACAAATTTTGTACGCGCATAACGCCATACATGTAATTATATGAGGTAATTTATACCTCCAAAAATCATAAATTAATTCATAGGACATATAAAAATTATTTTTCATAATTTTTCACTTCATTACTTGGACATCATGTTACATTAACATGTTCACATTTCTAAAATATTATTTTTCATAAAAAGTCATAATAATTCCTTTATACATAAATATAATTTTTAATAACTTAAAACATTCCTTTTTCTTATTTATTATTCAATTTCTTTAATATTTACAATAATTTCTTTATATATAAATTATATAATTTAATATTATATAATTTATATATTTACATTCTCATTTCTTAAGTAATTTCTTAAATTCCTCCATAATTATCAATTAATCAATAATTTCACATTTATTAACTCTCTCATTATTTTAATTCTCTTATATAATTTATATATTTTATCTTTAAATAATTTATATAATTATAATTTCCTTTAAACATCACTTTAATTTTCTTATATAAATTATATAATTTATTATTATATAATTTATATAATTACATTTCTTCTCAATAAACTTCTAAATTCCCACCACAATTCTTAATTAACTCTAAAATCAATAATTATAATTTTATTGACTTCCTCATTCGCTTTTTATTTAGAATTGGATTAATTTAATTATTAATCCCTTAATTTTCATAATTAATAACATTTATATTTATCACTTAAACATATACATTTATATATAAAAATGTATATATATAAATATGTACATATTTAATTCATATTTCTTACATTTCTATATAACCTCATTTAAAACATAATTTCTGCACTTCCATAATAATTTAATTGTACAATTTATTATACATTTACATGAAATTTCTCTTATTCTTCATAAATTGTTTCCAAACAATTTATTTACTTTTTCATTTATTTTAAATCCACACAATTCATCACCATCTTGGTACAAATTTAATTTACCAATTAAATTTCTTCACACACTTTAAATTACTTATATCATAAATAATTTAAACAATTTTGATAATTTTATCAATTAAAATCTCATTTAATATTATTAAAGAAATCCTGAAAATTCGGATCTTCACACCCGATCTGGAGGAAGACCAAGTAAGTCATCCGGAAACACATCGAGAAATTCGTTCACTACCGGTATTTCTCCCATTTTCATTTCACCTTTCTGGATATCTATCACATACGCTAAATATCCCTTGCCTCCCTTCCTTAATGCCTTACAAGCTTGCATAACTGACAGACAACTAAATTGTCTTGGTAATTTATTTCCGTAAAATACTATTTTTGACTTTTTAGGGGTCTGTAAAGTTACACACTTCCTTTGACAATCAATCATCGCTTTATGGTTATACAACCAGTCCATCCCTAGGATGACATCAAATTCCCCAAGACGTATCAGAATTAAATCCACATATAACTTATGTTTTCTTATCACCACAGGGCAATGTTTATGCACATGATTAACATGTATCACTTCTTTATTTGCAATCTCTATATTCAAGGGTTGTTCTAAGTTTTCATGAGTCAACCCTAGTCTTCTAGCAAATTCATCAGAAATAAAAGAGCACGTAGCACCCGAATCAAAAAGCACACATGCATTAGTATTGCAAACTGAAATGGTACCTAACACCACATCTTTCGACTTTTCCGTATCTTGTACCGTCATGTTAAAGGTTTGAGCAGTAGGACGACCTGGTGGAGTTGGTGCGGGAAGTGTCAGTTTCCCTCATCCACTTGTTACCTCCATCGTCTTCTTCAGACAGTTTTGAGCAAAATGATCTGTCGCTCCACAGTTATAACATCCAGTTTTCTTCAATTTTGGGCAATTTGGTGCAATGTGTCCCTCTTGCTGACACTTATAACATACCTTCTTCCCTTTCAGACAAACCCCAGAATGATTCTTCCCACAACTGCTACACGGCTCAACTTTCTTCTTTACATCTCCGGATTTGTTTCCGGAGGTGTTAGTACTACCACTCCACTTTTTCTTGCTAGGAGGGTTGGTGCTACTACCACTTCCCCCCTTGGAATCTCCTTCATTCTTTCTTTTCTTTTGCTCCTGATAATATTTCGTAATAGCTTCACTACCTCCCTCGGCTAAAATTGCCTTTTCCAACACATCAGCATATATTGTTGTCTGAAACATATTCACCTTGCTATAAATCCAAGACTTCAATCCCTGTTCAAATCTTTTGGCTTTTCGCTCTTCTGTACTGACTTGGTATGGAGCAAACCGGGCTAATTCATTAAATTTAGCAGCATACTCAGCTACTGACATGTTATTCTGTTTTAAAACCAAAAACTGTATCTTCAACTTGTTCTGCATACTAGTGGGAAAATAATTTTCGAAAAATAGTTCCTTAAACCTTTTCCAAGGAACTATTTCTCCCGCCTCTCTATTCCGATTTGCTTGCCACCAGTGGGCAGCTTCTCCTTTCATCATGAAGGTTACAAAAGCAGTCCTCTGCTCCTCAACTACTCTAACCACCTCAAAAACCCTTTCCATCTCCATAATCCAAGTTTGAGCTTCTATAGGGTTTATAGAGCCCTTAAATTCTGGTGGTCCAGCTAGTTTAAAATCTTTAAAATTTGCAAAATTTAAGGGTTGGGTATTCTGTTCAGCAGGAACTGGGTTCCTATTTTGCATTGTACCTGCTAGTAAATCTACTAACCTTTGTACTAGATTAACTGGGATTGTTTATGGTTCTATTCTTGTACCTGTCCTAGTAACTTCATTCACTGATTCTTCTTGTGCTCTTCTAGCAGGTCTATCTCTCTTTGGCGGCATTCTGGAATATGAACTTTATATTAATTTACATTACTATTTTTAAAATACAAAATTTAAAACTAGCAATTTATATCAAAACATACTTTATAACACCAGCCTTCCAATATTTACATTAACAACCAACTATTTTACAAGATACGTACATACCCCAGATCACACATACATCCTATTTACATATCATATCCCTGCTATTTACATCAAAAGTAGGGTTTCATACTATTTATATAAACGTCAATATATACATCAATATCACACTATCCCACATTCCACGGGTTCATTGCTCTTCTCATCGCATCTTCAAATTCTTGTCTTATAATATTGATCGTCACATCACGATCAATGTCTCGCTAATACTGACCTTCCTCTACTCGAAAGTATCGAATCCTATGTTATGCCCTTTCCGATACGCATTTAAAATCATACTACATATCATCCATTCTTACTTGTTTAGCTCTCACCTCGTTTTCTGTGAGGCCTACCTGTCTAGTTGCTCTTCCCCAAGCATTCTCAATTCTCGTCTTATCTGCCACCTCTCTATTTAACCTATCAACAAGAATCTGTCTTTCTATAGACAATTCTTCTATTCTATGTTCGGCTTGGCCCAGTTTATTTATTGCCTCATTTTTCTGTTGGGCGAGGACCTGGAGTTCTTCCTCTCTTTGCTGTGACACAACATTTTGAGCTACAGCTTGGGCTTCTAACTTATGTACTTGGTGTGTAAGATCGGCCACCTGAATCTCTAAACCATTTATAGTATCTATGGCATTAGCTATTAATTCTTCATTTGGGTCTAAGTTTTCGGGAGGAGTACCTTCAAAAGACCCTCCTACTCCATCTTCTTCATCTTCATTTACTTCCATATGTTCTTCTGGTTCAAAATTTGGTCCATAATCTGACCCTGGCTCAGACACTGGTGGACTAGTAATTACTCGCTTAGGTACTATATATATATCTCTAACCTCTTCTTCTTCAATCCTAGCCCCACTTGGTTCGCCTGCTTCCGTCATCGTATAAAACAACAATACAATAATCCTCTATCAACGTTAATCTAACCATTATATAATAACTTTTTAAGTAATACACAATTTATTGACTTTTGAACGTCCTAAATTCCCTACTTCCCCTTTTTTCTTAAACTCGATTTAAGTTGCGTGCTTATACCTAAAGTTTTCCCCTCACCCATAGTCTTAAATCTTTCGGCTCTGATACCACCCTGTGACGCCCACAAATTCAGGCTCCTAGAACCTTGAATTTGGTGTTCACTATTCATAATATCGTATACATTAATCACTACCCAGAATTACCATTAATATACATTACATATGCTAATCTCCAACATAATACAAAATACATCTCTCACACTCCCAGAGTCATTAACCTTCACATACATATAACATTACTAGGATAACATTTCCTATCTAAAGTCACAATATAGATTTAAGACTATCGGCTGGGAATACTTCACTAATTTCTTCATTCCGATACCTTTCATTTGCCTTTATCTTTCTTGTCTAGACCCTCAGGTTTTACATCCTTGTCTGCGATATTTTAAGCAAGTAAAAGTGAGCAACTAGAGTGCTCAGCAAGTAAAATGAAATGAATAACAATATAGTAAATGGATCAGAATTTGTACCAACGAAATAACATTAATTCAATTAAACGAAGAAAAATAATTGCAGGAATTGTCTTTTGAAACATGATATATATATATGAATTATACTGAGGGTCACAAGACCACTGAACATAGGTTAATCAATTTTTAATATTGATAACCCGTTTATGTCATAGCAACCTTAAACCCGTACTCGAGGTGATCAGCCTCTCGTACCTATGACTGTGCACATCATATTACCGCATATCGCGGGGGATCAGAATTTAAAGCATCCAACAAGTTATATCCCCTAGAATAGGGTTGTTCATCTCAGTTTCTAGGAATCCGCACAAAAATAATTTGGTTTGACTTAGCACTTAACAATATAGAGTAATTTGAAATTCAATTGTATTAGAAGTCTAGCCAAACAAATGGCATAAACTTACAACCATCAACTCACAAATAAATAATTATGATTCATTATGGCTGTCATAAAAATGAATGTGAATATCTACAGAGATTTTTAAAATTTTACTGAACAATTCACAACATTAATCGAGTTCAACATTCAAGGAAGTGGAATAATGACAAAACTTGGGAAATAGAGCTCAATAAAGATTTTAATGTCTAACATAAAATTAATAGTTCATAGTTAGGGTTTAGGAACTTGCATCGTTGTCCGTTTACTAATTTAACAGCTAAATTTTCCTTCCTTTCTTGAACACCCTATAATAATAACATAATCAAATAATAATAATTCAGTAACTCGAGATATTAATATATATAATTATTATCACTCACAACCTAATTATTCTACCCATCGGCTCTATATGGGTATTTATAATTAATTATAACCTAATTTGGTTATAATTCTAGTTATATTCTTTTAATTCCCATTATTAAACATTTAATATTTAATTAGAATTATTCCTTAAAATTGAAAATTTGTTAAATTTAATTTATAAAACATTTATATATATTTTTCTAATTTTATATGATTTTTACATAATTTTTATCAATTTTTAAACATTTATTTTAATTAAATTCACTTCCAATGACATTTCTGTAAATAATCTGAAAACCGGAACTGGGGGCAAAACGGTAATTTTGCGGAAAGCCGGTCAGCCGCATATGGCTCGCGCCCAACCTTCCGCAGCACCAAATGACATCGTTTGGCCCTGTCTCCCGGAAGATCAACAGCCGCGCATGGCGCGGGTCCCGTCTGGCGTCCCAAAACGACGTCGTTTAATGCCGGCTACAGAAAAAAAATTATGGCCGCCGTGCCATGCGCGGTCGGCCTTAATTTTTTTTCTCCTTCCTGGCGTTAACAGTAGCCAGCCGGAAGAATAATTTTCCATTTTTGCTCATTATTTCCACCACAAACTTATCCCAAACATCATAAAATTCATAAATACACATCTAAAAATTATATAGAACAATTATATAATTATTTACCAATTTTTCATACAATTAATTTATCCCTAAAAATTCCACTAATAATTCAAAAAAATTTGTTTTATACCTTCCTTTGAAGCTTTGTGGCACTCGAATGGCTTAAAATTTCTTCCTCTCTCTTGTTAGTGGTGGCGTTGGTGGTCGGTGGTGGCGGACGATAGTGATAAAGGAAGAAGATGATGAAGAAAGTTAATTTAGTTTGTTTTGCTTGATAAAGGTTGAGTATTGTTCTATTATTATTATTATTACTATGCATATATATATATATATATATAACTTACCCAGCTGGCTTGTTTCTTTGATTCCACCGACTTGCTTAAGTCGGTGAGAAAAATTTACCATTCATACGTACATTTTAATACATTACGCAATTAATTCGGGTAATAAATATTTTATATAATGTATATAAAATATTTATTTTAATTTACCAAAATTCATAAAATGATTTATAAATAATATTCACATATTTTTAATGTACATTACTTGATAAATTTTGTACACGCATAAGTACATGCATGTAACTATATGAAGTATAAAAATAAAATAAATTGCATAACTTAAAAAAATTAATTTTCCTATGTTTCAACTTTATTACATATACATTACGTAAACATACATGTATTTTCTATTACTACATAATATATATATATATATATATATATATATATATATATATATATATATATATATATAATTATTATATATATTATGTCTTATAACAATTTCTTTTTACCTATTTAATCCACAAAAATATTAAATCTCATAAAAATAGAAATAATTCTATTTTGCATAAACATATATTATTTTATTAAAATAAGACTTATCCATATTGATTAATTATTCCTTTTTACTATTTCATATAAATTATACAATATAATTCCGTATAATTTATATAATTATTAACCTTTTCCTTCATAAATTTATTTTCTTGTATAATTTATATATCACCCTCATATAATTTATATAATCAAAATTCCTTCACACATAATTATATTTCCTTATATAAAATATATATTTATTTCTATATATTTTATATATATATAATTACCTTCTTAATAATCTCCAAATTTCCTCATAATTATAAATTAATCCATGATCAATAATTTTGACTTCATTAATTACCTCGTTAACTTTAATTTAATTCAGGATTAATTTTCAATATTCATCCTCTTTTCATTAACATATATCATTAAATTAATAACCGTAATAAAATATACATCCATGATTAATTTACATAATTCACATTAATTGCTTAATTTAAATAACTAAAATACACACATTTTATTTATTTAAACTTTTTACACGTCATAATATCCTAGATATTACAGTAATTATGATTCCGAGGACGGAATCCTGTTAAGGGATGAAGAATGTGAAGACCCGAATTTTTGGGATTTCCTTAATAAAATTAAATAAGAATTTAATCAACAAAATTATCAAAGTTGTTTAAACTATTTATTATTCTGTGTGATTTAATGTATGTGAAGGGATTTAATTGGTAAATGAAATTTGTACAAATGTGGTAATGAATTGTGTTGATTTAAAATAATTGAAAAGTAAATAAATTGTTTAAAATTAATTTATTAAGAATAAAAGAAATTTCATGTAATGGTACAATAAAATTGTACAATTAAATGATTATAGAGGTACAAAAATTATTATTTAAATGGTGTTATGTGGTAATGTGAGATATATGAATGATATCTCTCTCTCTCTCTCTCTCTTTCTCTCTCTCTCTCTCTCTATATATATATATATATATATATATATATATATATATATATATATAAATGAGCATGTTTAAATGTGCATGTTTAATGGATAATTATAAATTTCAGTAATTTTGGAAATAAAAGGATTAATAATTAAATTAATCCAATTTTAAATAAAAAGGTAATGAGAGAGTTAGTAAAATTATAATTATTGATTTTAGATTTAATCAAGAATTATGGAGGAAGTTTAGAAATTAATTGAGAAGAAAAGTAATTATATAAATTATATAATAATAAATTATATAATTTATATAAGAAAATTAAAGTAAGGTATGAAGAAAATAATAATTATATAAATTATATAAAAATAATTATATAATTTATATAAGATGATTAAATTGAATAAGGATGGAAGGAAAATTTTATAAATTGTATTTTGTGTAAATTGGGAATTATATAAGGATAAGGTAATTATATAAATTATATAATAATAAATTATATAATTTATATAAGGAAAGTTAATGTAAATAGTGAAGAAATGGAAAATAAATGAGGAAAAAAAGAATGTTCTAATTTATTAAAAATTATGTTATGGTATAATGAAATTGTTATGACTTTTATGAGAGATAATATTTCAGAAATGTGAACATGTTAATGTAATATGTTGTCAAAGAAACAAAGTGAAAAAGTATGAAAAATAATTTTTATATGTTATATGAATTATTTTATGAATTTTGGAGGTATAAACTACTTCATATAATTACATGCATGTTATTATGCGTGTACAAAATTTGTCATGTAAAGTACCCGAAAATGGTATAAATATTAATAATAAATCATGTTATGAATTTTGGTGAATTAAAATAAATATTTCATATACGTTATATAAAATATTTATTACACAAAATGGTTACATAATGTATTAAATATTTAATTTTTGCATGATTTGTGGTTTAACCGACTTGGGTGAGGCGGTGGAAGTGATTTGGTTTTTAAAATTTGTTAAGCTTTTTGGTTATTTAAGAAAAAGGAATGAGCAAGGAAAATGAAAAAGAAAAAGAAAAAGCAAATAAACCAACAAACAAATATATATATATATATATATATATATATATATATATATATATATATATATATATATATATATATATCTCTTTCTTCCTTATACCATCCGAACACCACCACCCACCCAGAAAACTCCATGGCCACCACAAGAGAAGAAAATTTTGGTGCTATCAAGAAGAAGAACAAGCTTCATGGGAAGTCTCTCAAATTTTGGAAGGTATAACACAATATTATTTAATTTATTTGTGTAATTATGGTGATATTATAATTTTGTGGAAAAATAGGAAATAATTAGAATAATGGTTCTAAATAATTTTTGGATGAAGATACGTTAGTTATATAATTTTTAGAGTAATTATGTTATGAAAATTTGGTGGAAATTTGGTTAAATTATTGCTTGGCTTGTTGCTGTTCGCGGAAGGAAAGAGAAAAATTTAAAGGGCTGTCTGCGCATGGCGCAACAGCCATTTTTTTCCGCACGCTAAGCCAAAATGGCGACGTTTTGGCGCTGGCAGAAACAGGGACCGCGCATTGCGCGGTTAGCACCGCTGGTTAATTACCAGCGTGCCCCTGAGCTTTTTCCAATAATATCGAGCATATCCTTGGCTCGACAAAATTACGGATATCCCCCAGATCTTTTCTGTTAATGCCGGTTGAGTCTCTAAAGGCGCGTAATTTACTAAAATGCCCTCAGAATTAGTTTTTAATTAAATAAATGTCTAAAAATTGTTTAAAAATTATAAAAAATTATAGAAAAATACTAAAAATATAGAAATTATATTTGGGTATTAAATTTAATATTTTTGAATAAATATTAAATATTGGGAATTAATATTTAAATATTTAAATATTTAAATATTAATCTAGCAATGTTACAATTTAGAAAATGGTTAAATAAAATTTTCGGACAACCAAATATGCGAAATTTTTATCCGATGAGTCGGGTTGTCCGTATTGAAGATGTTTGATATTAAGTTAAATTAATATATTGAGGGATGAGGTTAATATAATTAACCATATTAATTAATAATTGACCCGGTAGCCTAAAATAAATCGTCGGGTATGGTTAATTACATTATAGATGATATTAATTAAGTAAATTAATATCATGAAGAAATGAATAATTATTATTTCATTATTTTATGATCATAGGTTGTACGATAAGCATTATATAATGGATATTTATTAATTCCACAATCCAGGCAAGTTCTTCAGTACTTTAATGTTAAATATTTATCTGTTATGATATGACTTGTTCAAATGCATATAAATTGTGTTATGTGATCTGTGGATAATATGACAACTATGTGTACTTTGTGCAATGATATGAGATATATTGCTATAGTAGTAGCACGACACATGATGTATGACACACACAGAGCTTGTTATGCTACGTGCTACGTGAAGCATGAAAGGTGTAAACTGTTGAACTTGCTGAGCCGTTGTGCTCATTACTTGCATAATATACATTTTGCAGGTAAAGATATAAATTTCAAGAATAACGGATTGTGATGGATTTTGCTATAAAAGGTTGTAAACGTAATTGTTATATATTTTTGATATAATACTTTAATGTGGATATATTGGCAAAGATTATTTATATGTGTTATATATTAATGTAAGTTGGATCTAGATTGGGCAAATAAAGTTAAATGGTATATGGTAATGATTCAAGATTGTTGTATGATAAAGAATAAGATATATTTAATTATGAATTATAAAATAAAAAATAATTGGATGGATATAAACAATATTAAATTTTGAATGTTGAGCTTTACGACACCTGTAATAGAAAGAAAAAGTAAAGGTTGCAATCTAGGGACTAGGATCAAGACAAAAAGTTTTAAATGCCAAATACTTTAATATAATGATTGAGAAAAAGAAAAATTTATACTGAAAAATTGGGAAATTGATGACTATAATGTCAATTAATGGTTTAAATAAGGTGATTAAGGATTTATTAACGAACCGAAATTTGAACGTAAGGTAAACGATGTATACTAAACATAAAAATTAAGGTAATAAAGTTGGTCGAATTTCGAGGTCGTTACAGGAAAACACCCATCGGATCTTCGTGTTCTCGTAGAAGGAAAATAGCCTTCCTTCTGTAACTATTTATGTTATTATGACTATATTGAAGCTTGGAATAAGGTTTTCTTATACCAAAATTAGTCAATGAGTCATTCTTGGTTCATACAATTTGATCATAAATTTAAGAGTCACATCCCTTATTGGTTTATTCTTTGGTGGTCTAGGTATGGATCTCCCATGAACCTCTTTCCTGAATTTCTTCAGTCACAGGTTCATAATTTCAGAAATTATGCTGTTCATAACCTTAAGTATGACGACATCCCTATTTTACTTCAATTCTCAAGTAAATATAAAATCCCTTGGATTCTCAAATGGTAGTACAACATTAGTTCTCCAATTGAGGCCCATGTTTTTACCCCAGTCAAAACACCTACCCAGTCATCTTCTCAAGCTATTGTTATCAAAGAAATAAGTCATATTCCATTGGTTTCGCACATCTTTTTTGTTAAATGGTGGGATAAATTTAGTGTCAAAAGAATAATTGGACAAGTCCAAAAGGAATTTTCTTTTATTCCAATTACACCAATAAAATCTGTTCATACTGAAGGATCGTCCGGTAAATCTAAGTCAAAACCGAAACGATCTAGTCCTAGTCCTTCTATTTCTGGTTCTATTGATGTTTCAAATGTTAAGAATTATTCCAGCACTGAGTTTGTGACACCCTAGGATTTTTAGATTAATTTCAAATAAGGATTATGATGAATTAAGTAAAGGTTAGCATTTAAAACCTAGTGTTGAATGATAGATGCATTAAGGAATGATTTATGATGTAAGCAATGTGCTAAATGACCTATGTGGTTCACGGAATATGTTGGATATATTATAAAGAGAAATGGAATGTGAAGAGGATTTATGATTAAGAATTAAGAAAAGAAGATTGAATGTGCAGAGTATAAATGATGTGCAATAAAGAGTATGAAATAAATGGATTGAGTAAGGGTAAGTGCTATTAAAGAAAGAAATTTTTTCAGAGAATGAGAAACTATCTTGATAAATACATCAAGGAACAAGTTAAAGTGTTATTAATAAAATTTCTAGAGAATTATGAAATGTAATATTATAAAGAAATTGTGAATTGAATTAAGAATTGAATACTCTCATAGTTGTGATCATTATGGTACTATCCATTAAAGCTGTGAGTTATGGATATTAAAGAAGTAAGATATGATTATTATTGAGTTTAATTGTTATTTATCAGAATAAAAGTATAGCAAAGTGCTATAAATGAAATACGTAAGGTTATTACGAAAATTGTGATTCTGAGGATGGAACCCTGTTAAGGGGGGAAGAATGTGAGGACCCGAATTTTCGGGATCATTTTTAATAACATTAAATAAGAATTTAAATAACAAAATTGTTAATGTTATTTAAATTACTTATGATTGATATATTTTATGTGATTTAAAGTGCGTGATGAGATTTTATTGATAAATTAAATCTGTACAAAGATGATGATAAATGGTGTTGAATTAAAATAATTGAAAAGTAAGTAAATTGTTTAAAAACAATTTATGAAGAATAAGAGAAATTATATGTAATGACACAATGAAATTGTACAATAAAATTATTGTGGAGGTACATAAATTATTATTTAAATGGTGTTATGTGGTAATGTGAGAAATATGAATTAAATATGTGTGTGTGTGTATATATATATATATATATATATATATATATATATATATATATATATATAAGTGTGCATGTTTAATTGATAATTATAAATTCCATTAATTATGGAAATAAAGGGACTAATAATTAAATTAATCCGAAAATTTATGAAAAGCTAATGAGGAAGTTTGTAAAATGGTAATGATTGATTTTAGATTTAATCAATAATCATGTAGGAAGTTTAGAAATTAATTAAGAAGAAAAGTAATTATATAAATTATATAATAATAAATTATATAATTTATATAAGAAAATTAAAGTCAAGTAAAGTAAAATAATAATTATATAAATTATATAAGAATAACTATATAATTTATATAAGGTGATTAAATTAAATAAGGATGGAAGAAATTTTTTATAAATTGTACTTTGTGTAAAATGGAAATTATTAATAAGGATAATGTAATTATACAAATTATATAATAATAAATTATATAATTTATATAAGGAAAGTTAATGTAAATAGTAAGGAAATAATAATTATATAAATTATATAAAAATGATTATATAATTTATATAAGAAGAGTACATTAATTAAGAAAGGAAATAAAATTGTACAAATGGTACAATATTTTATTATATGATGATATTTAAAGTGTGTTAAACAATAAAGAAATAAAAAATAATTGAGAAGAAGGAAGGTTTTAATTTATTAAAAATTATATTTATGTATAATTGATTTTTATGATTTTTATAGAGGATAATATTTCAGAAACGTAAACATGTTGTTGTAACATGTTGTCCAAGTAACGAAGCGAAAAAGTATGAAAAATAATTTCTATAAGTTGTATGTATTATTTTATGAATTTTGGAGGTATAAATTACCTCATATAATTACATGCATGTCAATATGCGTGTACAAAATTTGTCAGGTAAAGTACCTGAAAAAAGTATAAATATTATTTATAAATCATGTTATGAATTTTGGTGAATTAAAATAAATATTTTATATACATTATATAAAATATTTATTACACGAAATAACTATGTAATGTATTAAAAATATTTATTATGCTAGATTTTGGAACAACCGAGAGAGGTGTTAAGTCGGTGGAATTGATTTTATTCCAAAAATTGGTTAAGTTGCTTTTGCTTATAAAAGGAAAAAGAAATAAAGAAAAAGCAAAAAAAAGGAAAATAAAAAAATAACACAAACATAACTCTCTCTCCTTTCTTCTACCATCCGAACACTACCACCATGCCACCATTGGAAAACACCACTATCAAGAGAGAGATTTTGGTGCCATAAGGAGGAAGAAAAGCTTCAAAGGAATGAAGTTTCAAGCTTTAGAAGGTATAAAACCATTTTAATGGAATTACTTTAATATTTTTGGTGTTAATTAGATTTTGTGAAAAAATAGTAAATAATTAGAATAATTATTTCAAATAATTTTTGGAGGTATAATTGTGAATTTTATGATTTTTAGAACAATTACGTTGTGGAAATTATGAAAAAAAAATTGGTTTAAATTGTTCTTGTTGGCTACTGTCGTTGGAAGGAAGAAGAAAAAAAAAAAATTCAATATGCGATAGACATTTTTTTTCGGGATGCCGAGTTAAAATGACGGCGTTTTGGGAGCAGAAGGAAGGAGGTTGCGCCATGCCGAAGGCTTCGGTACGGTAGGCCGAACGATGCCGTTTGGCGTGGACGGAAGAAGAGGGTCGCGCCTTGCGCGGTCGACATCGCTGGTTAATTACCAACGTGCCCCTTGCCTTTCCCAAAAATACCGGGTGTGTCCTTTGACCTTGTCAAATTACGAACGTGCCCCTGGCCTTTTCAGATTATACCGAGCGTGTCCTGGCCTTGGCAAATGACCAGCGTACCCCCTGCCTTTCTGGGAAATTCCGATTTTATCCCTGAAGGTGCAAAAATTACGAAAATGCCCTCGGAAAATAGTTTTTAATTAAATAAGTGTGTATAAATTGTTTAAATTTTTTAGAAATTTACTAAAAATATAGAAATGATGTTTGGGCATTAAATTTAATATTTTTGTAAAAATATTAAATATTGGAGATTAATATTTGAATATTTTAAATATTAATCTAGTAAGTTTAAAAATAGATAAAATGGTTAAACAAAAATTCGGACAACCAAATACGCTAAATTTTATCCGACGAGCCGGGTTGTCCGCAGTGAATGTGTTTTATATTAGTTAAATTAATATGGTAAGGGACGAGGTTAATATAATTAACCATATTAATGGATAATTGGCCCGGTACCATAAAATAAATCGTCGAGTAGGGTTAATTACATTATAGATGATATTAATTAATTAAATTAATATCATGAGGAGATACATTAATTATTAATTGATTATTTTATGATCATAGGTTGTTCGAAAAAGGGTTTTGAGTTACCAAATTAATAATTGGACGTCAAGACAAGTTCTTCAGTACTTTGATGTTAAATGTTTACCTGTTATGATATGTTAATTCTTGTTCAAATGAATATAAAATTAGGTGTTATGTGATTTGTGGATAATATGACCACGATGTGTACTTGGTGCAATAATGTGACCATATGTGAATTTAATTAATGTTTACTTTATGTAAATGCTAATCTGAAGTAGATATGATGCATGTGAAATATATTATTTTAGTAGAAGCACAACACAAGATGTATGACACACACAGAGCCTGTTATGCTATGTGCTACATGAAGCATGAAAGGTGTAAACTGTTGAATTTGCTGAGCCGTTGTGCTCATTACTTGCATAATATAAACTTTTGCAAGTAAAGAAAACTATTAATTTGGCTAAACGAATGCGTAAAATTATAAACGTAAGTCTAAGATTTGCTCTTTAGCAGATCATGCCGCCAAGAGGTAGACCACGCAATCAATGTATAGCAGAATCAGAAAGTGTGGTTGGGGATCAACCCAATCCTATGAGAATGTTCACAGAGATGCTGGCAGAAGCCATACAAGCTAGACCTGCACCGGCAGTTGTGCCACCAACACCACAACCCACACCACACACGGCCAACTTCAAAGACTTCAAACTGGTTGGCCCACCAGAGTTCAAGGGAACTCTAAACCCGATTGAGGCACAGACTTGGATCGAGGAAATGGAGAAGGTATTTGAGGTTGCTAGGGTGGCGGAAGAGTAAAAGACTAGTTTCGCCACCTTCATGATGAAGGGGGAGGCGAATTACTGGTGGAAGGCCAACAAGGGCAGTGTGGGAGAAGGCGTTATTACTTGAGAACGTTTTAAATAAATGTTTCTGGAAAACTACTTTTCAGAAAGCATGCAGCAAGAAATGGAGGTGAAATTCCTCGAGTTAAAACAGGGAAGTATGTTTGTGACCGAGTATGCGACCAAGTTTAATGAGTTGGCAAGGTTCGCAACTCATCAAGTTGATACTGAGGCTAGGAAGGCTCGGAGGTTTGAACTGGGACTGAATTCGTAGGTGTACCGTTCTGTGGCGGTATTAAAGATTAAGAGTTTTTCAGAACTGTTGGAAAGGGCAATCATTACGGAGGGTGGCAGTCAGGCCCTGGCTAAATTTAACCAGGACAAGAAGAAAGGCCTTGAGGGCCATAAAGCGGGAAGCAGCGGAGGCAGCAACCCCAATAAAAGGAAGTGAAATGAGAGTCAATCGTCCGGAGGCAACAAATCCGAAGGAGAGGCTAAGAAAGTTGGGAGATGCAACAATTGTGGTAAGAACCAAACGGGCGAATGCATAAAGGGCAAGAATGTTTGTTATACTTGCGGGCAGCTGAGACACATGGCCTTACAATGCCCGAAAAAGATGAAAGGAGTATGATTTTCTTGTGGAGCAACCGATCACCATGCCAAGGACTGCCTGAAGAGGAAGGGAGATGCTGGGAGTGGCAACAGAGGCAACAACAACAGCACCAGCAGACTGAACATTGGAAGGACAGCCATCCAGGCTAATCGACCCACAACGCGCACCTTCAACATGACTATGCAGGATGTAGTCGACTCCAAAGACGTGGTGTCAGGTATCATTTCGATCAATGATAATAATGCATATGTATTGTTTGATTCAGGTGCTACCTGCTCATTTATTTCTGAAGATTTTGCTAAGAGATTAGATTTACCTCAAGAAAAGCTAGAACACCCTATGAACATAGAAGTAGCAAACAAAGAAATCATTCCCGTAGACTACATTCATAGGAACTGTTGTGCTGAATTGCGAGGGTTTAGACTTAACGTGGATTTGATACTGATTCCTCTGGGGAGTTCGACGTAATTCTAGGGTTGGATTGGCTATCGAGTCACGGAGCGGTTATTGACTATAAGAAGAAGTGTGTGCACCTAAAGACTCCGAATAAGTCAAAAGTTATATTTTACGGTAGTAAATCGCTGAGAGAATCAAGTTGTTTGACGATGATGTAAGCATGAAAGTTGCTTAGGAAAGGGTGCATAGATTATTTGGCTCATGTGGTCGATACTCGACGAGTCGAGGACAAACTGAGTCAGATACCTATTGTACGGGAATTCACTGATATTTTCCCAGATGAAATTCCGGGGTTATCGCCAGACAGAGAAGTGGAGTTTGTTATTGATTTGGTACCGGGGACCGCACCGATATCAAAGGCGTTGTACCATATGGCATCGGTGGAATTGAAAGAATTGATGGTTCAGTTGTAGGAACTGCTAGATAAAGGTTACATCAGGCCAAGTGTGTCACCGTGGGGAGCATCGGCTCTGTTTGTAAAGAAGAAGGATGGTTCAATGAGGCTTTATATGAATTACTGGGAGTTGAACAAGGTCGCCATTAAGAATAAGTATCCGTTGCCCAGAATGGACGATCTGTTAGATCAACTTAAGGGAGCGAAATACTTTTCAAAGATCGATTTGAGGATGGGCTATCATCAACTGAAGGTGAGAGAGGAGGATATCCCGAAAACGACATTCAGAACTCGTTATGGTCATTTCGAGTTTCTAGTGATGTCATTTGGACTGACAAATGCACCAACAACATTCATGGATATGATGAACAAAGTGTTCAAGCAGTACTTAGACAAGTTCGTTGTTGTATTCATAGATGACATATTGGTGTATTCAAAGTTAGAGGAGGAGCATGTAACACATTTACAGATCGCATTGGAGGCTTTGAGAAGGGAGAAACTGTACGCCAAGTTTTCGAAGTGTGAATTTTGGTTGAAGAGGCTGCAGTTTCTAGGTCATGTTATCGACAAGGACAGTGTTTCGGTGGATCCAGCGAAGGTGGAGGCAATTATCAATTGGGAACAACCGAAGACGCTGATTGAGATTAGGAGTTTCTTAGGGTTTATGGGGTATTATTAGAGATTCATTCAGGATTTTTTGAAGATAGCATCACCATTGACCAATCTTACCCGAAAGACTGTGAAGTTTGTTCGGTCGGAGAAGTGCGAGAAAAGTTTTATGGAGCTGAAGAAGAGGTTGAGTCAGGCACCAGTGTTGGCTTTACCGGACAACACAGGAGGTTTCGTAGTGTACAGTGATGCGTTACACAAGGGTCTTGGTTGTGTGCTAATGCAGCACGACAAGGTCATTGCATACGCATCACGTCAGCTAAAGGATTATGAGAAGGGTTACCCTATTCATGACCTGGAGTTAGCAACGGTAGTTTTTGCCTTGAAGATCTGGAGGCACTACCTATATGGTGAGAAGTGTGAGCTATATACAGATCACAAAAGTCTAAAATATATCTTCACTCAGAAGGAGCTGAATATGAGGCAGCACCGATGGTTAAAATTGATCAAAGACTATGATTGTAAAATTTTGTACCATCCGGGCAAGGCCAATGTAGTAGCAGATGCCTTGAGCAGAAAAGGCAGGGAGAAGTTACTGAAGCTAACAAATCAGGAAGAGTTGGTGAGAGATTTAGAACGTTTGGAGTTGGAGATCAAATATCCGATGGAGATAGACGGGAAGCTATTTACAGTAACAACAAGCCTGACCTTATTAGACAAAATCAAAGAGGCTCAGGAAACGGACGAAGATTGTGATAGTATTAAGAAGCGAATTACTGAAGGTGAGGAGCTTAAGTACAAGATCGATAGCACAGGGTTGCTAAAGTTCGAAGGGAGAGTCTGGGTACCGTTGGATCCGGAGCTGCGGGAAGAGATTCTTCAGGAAGCTCATAGTACGAGGTACTTAGTACATCCCGGAAGCATGAAGATGTATTAGGATCTACAGCAATACTTTTGGTGGCTGAATATGAAGAGGGAAGTGGAAAAATGCGTTAGTCGATGTCTGACATGCCAGCGGGTTAAAGTAGAGCATCAGCGGCCGAGCGGACTACTTCAACCACTAGAGATTCCGGAGTGGAAGTGGGAGCACATCACGATGGACTTTGTGGTGGGTTTTCCACCAACACATAAAGGTTTAGACGCCATCTGGGTAATAGTGGATCGTCTGACCAAGTCAGCCCATTTTCTACCTATTAGAATACGGTACAATCTGGAGCAGTTAGCGAAGCTCTATGTGAAGGAGATAGTGTCACTATATGGAGTGCCAATATCGATTGTGTCCGACAGAGATCTGCGCTTCACGTCAAATTTCTGGAGAAGTCTGTAAGTAAGGATGGGAACATAGTTGAGGTTAAGCACAGTGTACCATCCTCAAACTGATGGCCAAAGCGAGCGAACGATTCAAACTCTGAAGGATATTCTCCGAGCGGTCTTGATGGACTTAAAGGGTAGCTAGGACGACCATTTGCCACTGGTGGAGTTCGCTTACAACAACAGCTATCACGCTAGTATCGGCATGCCACCGTACGAAGCGCTTTATAGAAGAAAGTGTCGAACACCATTGTTAGGATGAGGTCGGTGAACGAAGACTGCTTGGACCTGAAATGGTGCAACAGACTGCAGACACAATGCAGCTGATTAGAAATCGGCTAGTAGCAGCTCAATATCGTCAAAAGAAGTACGCGGATTTGAATCGCCAAAAGCGAGACTTCGACGTGGGCAGTTTCGTATTTCTAAAGGTATCTCCCTAGAAGTGGGAAGATCCGTTTTGGCAAGAAGGGCAAGCTGAGCCCTAGGTTCATAGGAATGTTCGAAATCTTGGGGCGAGTCGGTGAAGTGGCGTACGAGGTAGCATTACCTCCTGAACTTGAGCACATTCACAATGTGTTTCATGTGTTAGTGTTGCGGCCGTATAAACCAGACTACAAGCACGTTATATCCTATGAGTCAATACAAGTCGAGAAGGACTTATCGTACGAGGAAGTTCCTATCTAGATACTTGAGAGGAAGGAACAGAAGCTGATGAATAAGATAATTCATTCTGTTAAGGTACTTTGGAGGAATCACGCACTTGAAGAAGATGCGTGGGAACTCGAGGAGAAAATGAGAGCGAATCACTCGTTTTTATTTGACTGACCTTATTTTATAATTCCGAGGACATAATTTTTATAGGGGGGGAGGGGGAGAACTTTCACATCATTATTAATTAAATTATTAATTTAATTTCTAACGAGTTAGTTTTACGAGGTTATTTAAATCTTTTTGTGTGATTAATTAATTACATGATTAAATGATTATGTGATTAATTGCTAACGTTAATTAAAGGGGGTCACTAATATGTTAATTAAATTAGTGAACAAACCCTAAGGTTTAATATCAAAGGAAATTGATAAGTTGTCCATTAATTAAATATTCAATTAAATTGAATAAAACGACTGAATTAAATTTTATAAATTAATTAATATGATTATTAATTAATGTAAACAATGTGAAATATTAAGAATATTATTTATTAGTCCATTTAGTAATTTAACACTAATGGGACAAATTATTTAATTAATTAATCAATTCAATTATTATTTAATCATGGATTGGATAATTAATGTGTAACAAAATTAATAACAAATTATTTGGGTTATATTAATTAATCCAATGATAAATTAAATGGACCTGACTAAATAATAGTCTAAGTCACTTAATAGGAGTCCATTGGGTATTAAATGAAGTCCAAAGTTTGAGCCCACTTAGAATTTATTGGTGTAACTTATTATTTATTAAAGGAGTAGCATGTGACCATCTTTTTGTGACAAATTTCATGCCATTAGCCATGTATGAGGGAGAGAAGGAGTGAAATGATATTTTTTTCTAATTTTATTTTTTATTTATTTAATAAATGGTTGCTTGTATTATTTTTTTAGTACACGGACCATCCCTTTTCTCACCTACTAAAGTCCTTAAGCCATTTGTTGTGCCAGTATCCAAGATAAGTTCATGATGGTCTAGATTATTAGATATAGTATGTGTATCTAATATTTTGTACAAGTATACTTGCATTAGTAAGGCACTTGCACTTCATCATTTTTTTTCCAAGTCCAAAAGAGAGAGTTTGAGAGAAAGTATTTGTGAGCAAAATATTGGGAGAAAAAGAGAAAGAGCTTGGATTGTTCATGCCTTCAAGCCTTATCACCTATTTTGAAAGAAAAAGGAAAATTGCCACTAAAACAAGGTAATGATTATTTTAAATTTAGCTTAGTTTTTAAATTAAATAAACCAACATGTTAGTATAAGCATGTTAATATAGTTATTAATGTATAGTAGTTGTATTTATGCCATACTTTAGTTTAATATACTCGGTTTGTATTTTGGTATAATTTGTAACGACCCCGAAATTCAACCCACTTTATTACTTTAAATCTCATGTTTATTAAACATCATTTGCCTTACGTCCAAATTTCGGTTCGTTAATAAATCTTTAATCACCTTAATTCATTCATTAATTGATTTCAAAATCATCAATTACCCAATTTTACGGTATAATTTTAATTTTTTTTTCTCAATTCAATCATTGTATTAAAATATTTGGATATGTAAAATCCTTATACCTCGATCCTAGTACCTGGATCGCAACCTTCACTTTTTCTTTCCTTTCTGTTACCAATATCTTAAATCTCATCATTCAAAATTTAATATCCTTTCATATCCGTACAACTATTCATTGATTCATGATTCATCATCAAATATATAATAGTCTCTATCTTAATATTCATATAGAACAATTTCAGTTCATAGTTTAACTATACACATCATATTCAGATCCCACTTACATGTACATATAGCATATCCAATTAACTTGGCAAATTTGTGCACATTAATTTATAATATTAAAATATAATAACAGTCTCAACCTTCCTTGGTAAACCGTCTCTATATAATCTGAAATTCTTGAAATTTATTTCTTTCCTGCAAAAACGTTTATTAAGCAAGTAATGAGCACAACGGCTCAGCAAGTTCAACAGTTTATGCGTCACGTAGCACATACCTTAATATGCTCGGTGTGTGTTATGCATTACGTGTTGTGCCTCTACTATAGCAATAAATCTCATATCATTGCACAAAGTACACATTGTGATCATATTAATCACGTATCACATAACACATAATTTATATGTATTTAAACAAAATTAACATATCATATCAGATAATCAAAGTACTGAGAAACTTGCCTCGGTTTGCGTTCATTACGTAACACTTACAAACATCCCACGTATAGCCTTGTTCGTCAATTTACATTTTTGCGATCTTTATTATTCCTCACATAACCTATATATCAAACTCATGTTATATCACAATCAATAATCTCGTTCGAGAAATAATATTCTTCTAAATTATTCTACTAAATTTTAACAACGTTGCCTTTATCGTAACTTTTTCGTTACTTAATCTTTTACGTTCACTAGTCAGTCAACACACGATCCATAACATCCTAACATCTCACGAGTCTAATAAACCTTTCAAAGTCTCCAAAATATTATTCTAGACTTTTCAACCCATTTTTACATTTTTTGAAATTATCCTACAATTTTCTGTAATTATTTCTATTTATAAAACTATTATTTAATAGCTTTAAAAATAAAAATAATAATACAACATACTTTTATATCCTCCAAACACCATCCATATTTATCTTATATTATTATAAGATTTTTCACCAAGTTTCATAATTTTCTAACATTCATAGAATTTTCTATGAATTTCCACTCTTTTTTTTAAATTAACTTTAAATAGCCTTAGAAATACAATAAAATACTATACTCCTCAATAAATTACCAAACTTTTTCACAAGTTCTGGAATAATATAACAGTAATGCTGTCCAGAACAAATTTCAGCACAAAATATTTTTAGTAATTAAATTTTAATTTTAATACACTGAAACTTCCGAAATTCACAGTAATTAGTACGTTTATCCGAAAATTATGAATCTTAAGTCCATTCCACACGAAATTTAATTCTCTACAACTTTGTAGAAGAAACTTTTTCCATATTCTGCACCGAAATTAACAGACCCTGGGCAGATTCACATTTTACTGCACTAAATCTTCCGAAATTCATAGAAATTAGCTCGTTTATCAGAAAATTACGAATTTTAACTCCATTTCACATGAAATTTAATTCTCTACAACTTTGTAGAAGAAAGTTTTTCCAGATTCTGCATCAAAATGGACAGAACCGTCACTGTTCGTGACTACCTCCTATAATTTCTATAATTAATATTTTTAATCCAATTTTTCCACAATAATTACTATAAACATCATATAAATCACAAATATACCTCCAAAAATTATCTAGAATAATTAGTCTAATTATTTACAAATGTTTCCATAATTTATTTTATCACCAAAATTACATAAAATAAATTAAATAAAAGGATTATACCTTCCAAAGCTTTGAAAAACATTCCTATGAAGCCTGTTATTCTTTTATTGGCATCAAAATCATCTCCTCTCTCGGTGATCATGGAGTTTTCCGGTTGGGTGGTGTTTTCCGGCGGTAGTAGCTTCTTTCGGGTGGACCATAAAAAGGAAAAGTGTTTGTCTTTTTTTTTTGTTTTGAATGCTATCCTTTAATTCCTTATTTCTTTCCTTTTAATAAGCAAAGAAATTTAACTATTTTGGAAACAAGGAAAAGTCCACCGCCTAATCCACTCCAAAACCAAATTTTAGAAATTCTCGGATGTTCTAAATTTACGCATGCATGGTATTTTAATACATTACGTAGTTATATCGTGTAATAAATATTTTATATAATATATATAAAATATTTATTTTAATTCACTAAAAATCATAACATGATTTATAAATAATATTCAAACCTCTTTTGGATACTTTTCTTGACAAACTTTGTACACACATAACGCCATGCATGTAATTATACGAGGTAATCTATACCTTCAAAATTAATAAAATAATTCATATAACATATAAAAATTATTTTTCGTAATTTTTCACTTCGTTGTTTGGACATCATGTTACATTAACATGTCCACATTTCTGAAATATTATTCTTCATAAACATCATAAAAATTCCATTATAAATAAATATATTTTTTAATAACTTAAAACATTCATTTTCCTTATTTATTATTCAATTTCTTTAATATTCATATTAATTTCTTTATATATAAATTATATAATTTAATATTATATAATTTATATAATTACATTCTCCTTTTAAATAATTTCTTAATTTTCTTCAACTTTATTCCATTTAATCGCCTTATATAAATTACATAATTATTCTTATATAATTTATATAATTATTATTTTCTTCATACCTTATTTTAATTTCCTTATATAAATTATATAATTTATTATTATATAATTTATATAATTACATTTCCTTCTCAATTAATTTCTAAACCTCCTCCAAAATTCTTGATAAATTCTAAAATCAACACATACAATTTTACCAACTCCCTCATTCACTTTTTATTTAAATTTAGATTAATTTAATTATTAATCCCTTTATTTTCATAATTAATGAAATTTAAGATTATCAATTAAACATTCACATATATAAATATACATTTTTAAATCTTACTTCTCACATTACCATATAATCTCCTTTAAATCTAAATTTCTGCATTTCCACAATAATTTAATTGTATAATTTATTGTACCTTTACCTGAATTTTCTCTTATTCTTCATAAATCGTTTCCAAACAATTTATTTACTTTTTTAATTATTTTAAATCAACACAGATCATCACCATCTCTGTACAAATTTAATTTACTAATTAAATCTCATCATATACCTTAATCACATAAAATAATAATTAATTTGAACAATCTTGATAATTTAATCAATTAAATTCTCATTTGATATTATTAAAGAAATTCTGAAAATTCGGATCCTCACATAATTTGTATGCTAAAAACATGTATTTGGTAATGTGTAAACAAGTCTTGAAAATAATGACCAAAAATATTTTTTTTATAAAACTTAGATTTAATGTGTTAATATTATAGAACTTTAAATCATGAGAAAAATAAGGTTTGAATCACTTAAAATGGAGTTGTACATAAAAAGTTATGATTTGTATAAATTTATTTGGTAAAATAATTTTGATGAAAAATATGGAATTAAATCATGGGTACTTAAATTTTCATGTTATAAATTGATATTAAGTGATGGGTAATTATTTTGGATTTTTTTATTAAGGGGTTAAAGCTTACTTGAAAGTATAATTTTCATTAGGGTGGAGTATTTTTCGTTACTGTAGCTAATCTGATTAAAGAAAAAAAAAAAAAAAAAAGACTGGCTGCGCATGGCGCGCCTGTGGTTTTTCTGCCAGTAGTAGAACCAAACGATGCCTTTTAATGTATGCAAAACTGCAACCCGCGTAATGTGCGAAAGCCGTCTCTGGTTCTTTAAAACAGTATCGTTTTAGGCCTAATTTTTATTAAGCGCGCGCAATGTGGTAGGGTTAAATTATACGATATTTTTATTCCCTAATACTTAATTTTTATATTTATTGTGTGCTTAAATGTTTAATTATTTAGCTTATTTTGGTTTTATATAGGTTTTTATAGGATTTTAGTTAATTTATGTTAATTTAGGTAATTTTATAGTATTTTTATATTTCTTTTTATTTATGTGTTTTTATTTATTTTTAGTATTTTAGGAATTTTAGTTATTATTATGTGTTTTTAGGATTTTTATATTATTTTTATTTAATTTTTCTAATTTATTTTGTAGGAAAAATGAAGCATGGTGGCAAAATTGTAATAAAGCAGCTGTTGGGGGCAATTTTATAAATAAGCAGGTAAGGCATGGCGCGCTTTGCATGCGTAAAACTCAGAACTCAAAAGGAAGTAGCCGAACGACACTGTTTGAGTCGGATTAGCAGCAAGGAAGAACCGCGCAATGCGCAGTTGGGTCTGTTAAGAAAAAATAGCGTGCAATGTGCGGGAATCAGTTTGCTGTGCATAGTTGGCCGCGTGGCGACAGGCTGGGTTTGTTTCTTTTATTTATTTTGTGCGGGTCCTAGGCACGTGTGATGATTTCCAACAGATTTGTCTTCAACAGTCCACGCATGGTTTTTGTAATGACCACGAATTTCATTAGTCATTATAATTATAATTAATAAATAATTAGCAATGAATTTAAGTTTTTTTTTTGTACTAATTAATTGTGCATTAGATAATTAAATAAATGTACTTATGTGTGTGTATATTTATTTAAAGAATTAAAGCAATGTGTATAATTAATTAAAGCAAATCTAATTGGATTATATTTTTAAATCCAAAGGAGTGTTAAACTAGGTTAAAGATACTTAGTAGTCCATGTAATTAATTTAATTACTAGTCCATGTAATTTATTTAAACAAGCTCAATGTTTATTTTAATTAAAGGTAGCATAGTTATTTAAATGCTAGCCCAATGTGTATTATAAATTGAGCCCAAGCAATCTAATTAAATGAGCCCAATAGAACTTACTTCCAAGGCCAATGTGGAGTCCAAATGAGGTCAAAACTTTTGCCAATATGTATATATATATATATATATATATATATATATATATATATATATATATATATATGGAAAATGGCCACAAAAAGTCCATATGGCCGGCTACTAGGGGCCCCCACAAGGGGGTGACTTGCTACTCCATATTGCTTCCAATTTACTCAATGACAAGGTTGGCCAACAACCATAGTCAATCACCATGTCACTCACCTTGTCCATCCTTGAAATAGTAAGCTTAATTAGGCTTTAATTTCACAAACATTGGTGAATTAGGAAGTTAATGAAGTGTTAGTGGATGGCTATAAATAAGACACTCCACACACTTGGATTGGTTTGCTAGTTCATTTGCTAGAGAATTCAAGAGAGAAAGTGAGAGCATTCCTAGAGAAAAATAAAGAATACACTTGTGTTGAGTGATATAGTTAGAGGTTGAGCTTGGTGGATGACACAAAGTTTTACCACATACTTTGATAGGAGAAGAAGAAGAGCCTTCAAAACCACAAGGTTTAAAAATGCTCTAAACATCTCTTTATTTCATTTTTGTAGTCTATATAGCTTTTTGATCGGTTAAAATCTATTTTTAACCGATAAAAACTCGTTTTGATGTGCTAGAAGTATTTAACTATGTAATATATGTATATTCATAGTATGATGTGTTTATATCATAATTTGGTAGGTGTGTAATGCATAAAAATTAGTAGAAATGTTCATAACACATTTTACCGGTAAAACTCTAACGATGCATGTTAGGTTTAATGTTGTATTTTGAAATATACAAGTTGGGAATTGAATTTTTATGGCTATAAAGTTAGATCTATGAGTTTTAAAGAAAACCTAACGTGAAGCTTTCAAAAATATTGAATAACGGAGAAATTATAGCTTTTACTACAAATGATGTCGTTTTTAAACCCTAGGTGCTTCGATCTTTAAATTTCGTGTCAAACGTTTTCAAAAATGTGATTGAACCATGAAATATTGTAAAACAAGAAGTTACAAGGTTAACAAAACTGAGTTTGTGTCATTTGGACATATAGATCATATTTTATTCAAGTTTGAACCAATAAAACCAAGGATTTATGAAGTTAGTTTTTACTCTGTCCTTGTGAGCCATTTTTAGTCCTGTTACAATTGGAATTTTGATTGGTGATCCAAAGAGAAATTGTATAGGGGAACATTTTGATGAGAATAGACTTAAGAATCACCCAAAAATATTTTAAAATGAAGAAGTTATGGCTGTCGGAGCATCGGAAGGTCGGGCAGTCCAAAAATCTGGAATAGTGGCGCGCCCCGCGCCACTCATAGGCCTATAGTGGCGCGCCCCACTCCACTTTAGCAGACTTTTGTGGTCCGGGTCGGGTCGAGCCGGTCCGGATCGGGTCGAGCCGGTCCGGATCGGGTTGGATTTTGTGATAAAATTAAATTAAAATAAGTGTAAAATAAATTTGTTTGAATAATAAACTAATAGAGAGTGTTTATTAGTAACTAATGGGTAACTACATGTTTAAAATAAAGATTAAGGTTAACACCATTAAAAAGTTAACTATTGGTATTGATTAAAGATTATTATTAAAATATTATTAAAGGATTAATAATATTAGTATATGATTAAAAAGTATTAAATGATGAATAATATTAACAATTTGATAAAATATTATTAAATGGTTAATAATATTAGTAAGAGATTAAAATATTATTAAATAGGTAATAATATTAATAAGTTAATAAAATATTATTAAATAATTAATAATATCAGATAATGAATAAAATATTATTAAATGGTTAATAATATTAGATAATGTATAAAATATTATTAAGTGATTAATAATATTAATAAGGTAATAAAATATTATTAAATAATTAATAATATCAGATAATGAATAAAATATTATTAAATGGTTAATAATATTAGATAATGAATAAAATATTATTCAATGATTAATAATATTAATAATTTAATAAAATATTATTAAATGATTAATAATATTAGATAATGAATAAAATATTATTAAATGATTAATATTATTAGATAATAGAATATTATTAAATAATTAATAATATTATAAAACTAATAAAATATTATTAAATTGCTAATAATATTAGATAAGTGTATGATCTATATTAAAAATTAATATAGGTTGATGTGATTGAAATATTATCAAGTAGTGATAATATTTTCTAAGTGTTATATAGTCGTAATTAGATAATTATGTGGTTAAGTATTAGAGATATAAGATGTATAGATGTTATCATTTGAATGTGTATGTGATACTAATTTAAAGATCAACTTGATTAATTATTAGGTCTATTTAAAGAGAATTAAATTCAATTGGTTAGCAGTAGACCATGCACAAGTCAAGTTTCTTCTTAACCCTAACTTGTATTTATTGTTGCAAGTATTCTTCAATCTTATTTACATTGAGCAATTCAATTATTGTTGAGCAAATATCTACACTCGTAGTTATTTGACAGACCTTTGAGTGAATTAATTATCGAAAATTACTTCAAATCATTATTGTATTGTATTCTCATATAGTGCCTTTGCAAATGTTATAGTTCAGTAATTTATGAACCGTTTAAGAATGTCTAAGCTAATTGTTTCGGCTAGACAAATGCATGTTTAAATTCATCTAATTAAATATTGTAAAAGCTTATCCAAACCATTGTCTGGTGCGGATTCTTATAGTAAGACTGAGAAAGAACAACCTTAGTTAAAGGGAATTTTTATATTGTTGGGTAACCGAATTTGCGCAAGAAATCTAAATGTTATGCATATGCATAGAACATAAAAGAACTGATCCCCTCAAGTGTCCCGTTATTTTTAACAAGGTGTCAGATATTGTATGTCTGTTCTACCTTAGTAGTAGTTCATGGTCATTAAAGACCACTCGGTAGTAAAGAGTCAATCCATTCTTATATTGAAACGTTGATTCTTGATTTCTTTCACAACTGTTATTCATTATTGAAAGCCCTGATGTTATTTCCCTTTTCATCATGATATATCGTATGTTGTTGTTTATAAACTTGATGAGCCATTTAGTTGCTCATTCTTGCTATATTATGACTATATTTCAGCTAAGCCCGAATGTTCTAAACCAGACAAAGGTAAGGCGAAAGCAAATGCGTAGATTAGTAAATGCATGCTAGATTTAAATTACTGTTATGTAATTACTGTGTAAATCTTTTGTATTTCCCTTACGATATGTAATGTTACGATTAAGGTTAATAGACCTTGGGAAGTGTAGCCTTTTGATAAGGAGCTTTTTGTATTATTCCGCGAAGTTTGAATACAATTTATGTATTTAATTGTTGTTAAGTATTGTACAGTGAGAATCAAACCCGAGGCTAAAGAACCCGGATTTGGGGTCATCACAGTTTCCTTCATCAAGCAAAATAAAATAAAGAATTTTAATTATAATTTGGAAAAGGAATTAAAATTAGAATTTTTATTTTGTATTTTATTTTATTAGTATTGTAAATCCTATTAGGGTTTGGAAATAATAAATCCTATTAGGATTAGGAGGATTATGTAGCCTATAAATAGAGAATCAATCTCTCATTATTCATTGTAAGTTTTTGGGAGATCTTTCTTCTAGTTTCTTGGAGAGGGTTTTTCAACTAGTTGAGATTATTTTGAAGCATGTCAAGCTAAGTTTTTATTTTCAGTTCTAAAGGGATGTTGAACCTTATTTTTAATTGATGTTTTAATTGAGTTTTATAATCTATTCCTTCATGCATGAGATTTATTCTTGATAATCTGTTTTAATTGTTTTATGATATTTGCTTGATTAATTTGATAAGGGCTTGTTAAGTTAATCAATAATTTATCATATGCTAGATTAAGATTTAATATTAAGCAAACGATATTTTATCTGATCATAAGTAGCAATTAATAATATTTGACTGTGGACAATCTTTATAATATTGTTATGATTATCAAGATGGCAAGTTACATAATCTCCGATGTTAAGATTGTTGCTTGGAATAATCTAATTCTCTAATTTTTAATGCAATTGTTATATTAAATCTAGACTGATAGTTCTAGGTTGTATGATACTTAGGGTCTTTTGTAAGCGATTGCTGCATTAGATTTATAATTTAAGGAGGATTTCAGGTAGCTTGGCGATTGTCGGTTATCTAGGATTATTAATTTCAATTGAAGAAAAAGATAATAATAACTTGATTGATGTGTTGATTATTTATTGTTTAGTTTTATTTGTTTGAATTTTAATTAGTTAATTAATAATTCAAAATCTCCCATTTAATTAGATATTTTTGAAAACATTAGGATTTATTAAAACAATTCACTCTCTGTGGGTTCGACTCTTACTTTCACTACTATATTAATATTTTTTAAAGTAAGATTTTATTTTTGGTTGCCTACGACAGCATCCCAAATTTTAGCGTCGTTGCCGGGGAGTGTTATTTGTTTTATTTATCTTTTTTTTCTTTAGTTAACTATTTAATTTGTTTTCTTTGTTTTGTAGTGTATGACCCGATCCTCTCAATTTAGTGAATTGAATTTTGATCCAGAAATTGAGAGAACTGGAAGAAGGTTAAGAAGAGAGACTCGTCAAGCTAAGAGAGCAGTTGAGGAAGAAGTTTTCATATCCTTACCAGGCCTCAACGTTGCACTTAAACTCTATTCCAATAGTTCACCTAGTGATTCCGAAGAGAAGAAATGGATGTAAATCATAACAATAACAGGATTTTAAAGGAGTTGGCTACTCTTAATTTAAATCAATAGTCATTGTGTATTGAGTATCCTACTTTAGATGCTTCTTTTGAACTTAAATCTGGACTAATTCATCTTTTGCCTACTTTTCGTGGTCTTACAAGTGAAGAGCATACAAGCATCTAAAGGAGTTCCATGTGGTATGTTCAACCATGAAAGCACAAGGAGTCAATGAGGAGCACATCAAGCTGAAAGCATTCCCTTTCTCCTTGGCAGACCTAGCAAAGGATTGGTTGTACTTTCTCCCTTTAGGTTCAATACAATCATGGAGTAACATGCAAAGGCTATTCTTGGAGAAATACTTTCTTGGTTCAAGAGTTGCCAACATGAGGAGATATGTGCCATCCGACAGTACAACGGAGAGACTCTGTACGAGTTTTGGGAAAGGTTCAAGAAGCTATGCTCAAGCTTTCCACTATACCAAATCGATGAACAACATCTTATTCAATATTTTTATGAGGGATTATTGCCAATGGATAGATGTATGATCGATGCTGCAAGTGGTGGAGCACTAGTTGACAAGACTCCCGACGCTGCAAAGAACTTGATTGCGAATATGGCAGCTAACTCACAACAGTATGGAACTAGGGTGGATCACTCACTGAAGAGGGTCAATGAGGTGAACACAGGCAATATTGAGCAAAAATTGTCAGATTTAACTACTTTAGTTTTAAAGATGTATGCGGGAAATACACCTGTTGCAAAGAGTTGTGGGATTTGTTTGTCATCGGATCATGCTACAAATGCTTGCCCCACATTATAAGAGGATGACACCACACAACAAGCCAATGCAATGGGGAACTTCCAAGGACAAGCTCAACATAGATATGATCCCTATTCTAACACATACAATCCAGGATGGAGGGATCATCCCAATCTGAGCTATGGAGGAAATAGGCCACCACCATCGCCACAGAATGCTTTTCCAAATAGACAACAGGGATTCCAACAGCATCAACAGCAGTATCCACCTCGTCAAGGAACACCTGTAAATTCTGGGACATGTTTAGAAGACATGTTCAAAACTTTCATGAGCCAAACACAAACTTCCATCCATAATCTAGAAAATCAAATTAGTCAGTTGGCTACAACTGTTGGCCAAATGCAAGCTCAAGGCTCAGGAAAGTTACCATTTCAAACTATTGTCAACCCTAAAGAGAATGCAAGTTCTATCACCTTGAGGAGTGGCAAACAACTGGATACACCAAAAGCTACTATTGAGCTCGATGAGGAAAAAGCTAAGGAGGAGGCAGAGACATCATAGGTAATTCCTAAACCTCCTGTTCAGCTTAAGACTAATCATTTACCTTTCCCTCTCAGGAATCACAAAACTTCAAAGAAAGATGAGCAAGAGAAGGAGATATTGGAAACTTTCAGGAAGGTAGAGGTGAATATTCCATTACTCGATGCGATTAAGCAAGTTCCAAGATATGCCAAATTTCTAAAAGAATTATGCACGAGTAAAAGAAAATTGAAAGATGTTGAAAAAGTGACGGTCGGACAGAACGTGTCAGCAGTCCTCCAAAGAAAGATGCCCCCTAAATGCAAGGATCCAGGTATGTTCACTATCCCATGGAAAATAGGTAATACCAGATTTGAGAAAGCCATGCTAGATTTAGGAGCTTCCATCAATGTCATGCCATTATCTATTTATGCTTCTTTAAATCTAGGACCTTTGGAAAATACTAGTGCTATTATTCAATTGGTTGACCGTACTAACACTTACCCCGAAGGGGTAATTGAGGATGTGTTGGTGCAAGTCAATGAGCTTATATTTCCTGCAGATTTTTACATCGTGGATATGAAGGATGATACATCTCCAAATCCCGCCCATATACTGTTAAGGAGGCCATTTTTGAAGACAGCAAGAACCATGATTGATGTGCACAATGGAACCTTGACCATGAAGTTCGATGGCGAGAAACTTTAGTTCAATATCTATGAGGCCATGAGGTATCCTAGCGATGTCAATCTTGTTTTTGCTATTAACGTCATTGATTCGTTAGTGTAGGATTCATTCAACCAAGTGCATAAGGATAGCTTGGAGGTTGCCATCACAAAGAGTTTGGAGGTGAACAAAGAGGAGAAGATTGAGCAAACACAAGAATTGAAAGAGACAATAGCTGTCTTGCATTCATTGTCAAAAATTTCAGCTAAGTATGCAGTTTCATCTATTCAATTACCTGTGACTCATCAAAAACTGCTACCTTCTGTTATGCAGGCACCCACATTGGAAATGAAGTCGTTGCTGACACATTTGAAGTATGCATACTTAGGGAAGGAGGACACCCTGCCAGTGATCATTGCCAATAATTTAACTAAAGTTCAAGAAGATAAACTGCTTCGAGTCTTGAGGGACCACATCACAGTCTTTGATTGGACTATCGCAAACATCAAAGGCATAAGTCTTGCTGTGTATATGCATCAGATACTTTTGGAGGAAGGTGCTAAACCGACAAGAGAGGCTCAAAGGAGATTAAATCCACCCATGATGGAGGTAGTGAAAAAAGAAGTGATCAAATTGATCGATGCATGTATTATCTATCCTATCTCTGATAGTCAATGGGTAAGTCTAGTACAGGTAGTTCCAAAGAAATCTGGTATAACTGTTGTTAAGAATGATAATAAAAAGTTAGTGCCCACACAGATGCAAATAGGATGGAGAGTGTGTATCGATTATAGGAAGTTAAATGCTGTAATTAGAAAGGATCACTTCCCTCTCCCCTTTATTGATCAAATATTGGAAAGATTAGCTGGCCATACTTATTATTGCTTTCTAGATGGTTTTTCAGGTTATAACCAAATTGTGATAGCATTGGAAGACTAGGAAAAGACCACTTTCACATGTTCATTCGGTACATTTGCCTATCGGATGATGTCTTTTGGATTGTGCAATGCACCAGGTACTTTTCAAAGATGCATGGTGAGTCTATTTTCCGATCTTCTTAAGAAATGTATTGAAGTTTTTATGGATGATTTCATAATTCACGGTGATTCTTTGGATGCATGCTTACACAATTTAACTCGTGTACTCGACATATGTTTAGAAACTAATCTTGTTCTTAATTGGGAAAAATGTCATTTTATGGTAGAGCAAGGTATAGTACTTGGTCATGTAGTTTCCGTTAGAGGATTAAAAGTCGATAGAGCTAAGATAAAAATTATTTATGCTTTGCCTTATCCTGCCAGTGTGCAGGAGATCCGTTCTTTTCTTGGTCATGTAGGATTCTATCGTAGATTTATCAAGGACTGCTCAAAGATAGCCCTACCATTGTGCGAATTGCTGAAAAAGGATGTGCAATTCCAATTCAACGATGATTGCAAGAAAGCGTTTAACAAGTTGAAGAAATTACTAACCTCCGCACCAATCATACAGCCACTAGATTGGAGTTTGCCATTTGAGATCATGTGTGATGCTAGCAACTATGTCGTAGGAGCTGTCTTGGGCCAACGAGTGAACAAAGTTGTGTATGCCATCTACTATGCTTCCCAAACTTTGAACGCTGCTCAGATTAACTACTCAACAATGGAAAAAGAATTACTCTTTGTTATTTTCGCTTTAGAAAAATTCAGATCTTATCTTCTTGGCACTAAAGTTGTAGTTTATTCTGACCATGCAGCTCTCAGGTACCTGTTAACCAAGAAGGATTCAAAATCGAGGATTATCAGATGGATCCTACTGCTCTAAGAATTCGACTTGGAAATCAAAGATAAGAAAGGAGCAAAAAACTTGGTGGCAGACCATTTGAGAAGGCTGATTAAGGAGGAAGACTCTCTACCCTTACAAGATTCTTTTCCAAACGAGCATTTCCTTTCCATTGAAAATTCGATACCCTGGTATGCAAATCTCGTTAACTATTTGGTTAGTGCTTACATGCTTAGTGAGTTCTCTAAACTCTAAAAAGAAAAGCTAAAACGAGATGGGAAATATTATTGATGGGATGATCCGTATTTGTGAAAATTTTGTTCTCATCCGGTAGATAGAAGGTGTGTGCCTAATAGTGAGTTTTTGTCTATTTTTACTTTCTGTCACTCTTATGCTTGTGGAGGACATTTCAGACCTAAAAGAACAGCCTATAAAGATTTAGAATCTGGATTCTTTTGGCCAGCTATTTTTAAAGATTCTTATTTGTTTTGTAAATCATGTGCAAATTGCCAAAGGACAAGAAATATATCAAGTATAAATCAAATGCCACAAAACCCTATCTTAATTGTTGAAATTTTTTATGTTTGGGGTATTGATTTTATGGGACCATTTTCTGCTTCTTATGATAATGTTTACATTCTTTTGGTTGTTGACTATGTTTCAAAATGGATGGAAGCTAAAGCCACCGGGACTGGTGATTCTAAAGTTGTTGCAGATTTTATCAAGTCTAACATCGTTATCAGGTTTGGAACTCCAAGGGCTATTATCAACGACAAATGAACTCATTTCTGCAATAGGATGTTAGTGGCTCTGTTTCAGAAGTACAATGTTATACATAGAGTCTCTACAGCCTATCACGCACAAAGCAATGGCCAAGCTTAAGTGTCCATGTAACGACCCCGAAATTCGACAAACCTTGTTACTTTAAATTTCATATTTATTATACATTGTTTCTTTAACGTCCAAATTTCGGTCCGTTAATAAATCTTTAATCACCTTATTTAACCCATTTACAGTCATCAATTACCAAATTTTTCGGTATAATTTTTTTTCTTTTTCTTTTCTCAATCCTTGTATTGAAGTATTTTGACATTTAAAAACTTAATTTCTCGATCTTAGTCCCTGGATCGCAACATTTACCTTTTCTTTCTATTACAAGTACCATTAAGCTCAACCATCAAAATTTAATATTCTTTATATCCATACCATATTCTTTATTTCATAATTCATAATTAGAAACTCTATATCGTAACAACTATCTGGAATAATCACAGTACACAATTTTATCTTTACTTATCTTATCCGGATCCACTTTATATGTACATACAGTACATCAATATAATCTTAGCAAATGTACTCACATTTAATTATAATATTGAAAATATAATAATAGCGTTCACAACCTTTTAGGGTAATCCATCTCTAACACAATCTGATATTCTTGAAATTTATTTCTTTACTTGCAAAAATGTATATTATGCAAGTAATGAGCACAACGGCTCAACAAGTTTAACAGTTTACACCTTTCATGCTTCACGTAGCACATAGCATAACATGCTCTGTGTGTGTCATACATCATGCGTTGTGCTTCTACTAAATCCATATATCTCACATGTCTCATATTTAATTCATATTATCATTTACGTAAAGTAAACATTAATTAAATTCACATATGATCACCTCGTTGCATTAAGTACACATCTTGGTCATATTATCCACAGATCACATAACACATAATTTTATATTCATTTGAACAAGAATTAACATATCAGATCAGATAAACATTTAACATCAAAGTACTTAAGAACTTGCCTTGACGTCCAATTATTAAATTGGTAGCTCAAAACCCTTCTCGAATAACCTTCATTGGCTTGTAATTCTTCCTTTGATGGTCCCAAAAATCTCTCCTTTCTTGGTGGTGATATTTTTCGGTGGTGTTCGGTGGTGGTGGCTACGGGTGGAGAAGAGGAGAGAGAGAGAGATAATGTTTTTATTTGATGAATGGTGCATGAGTTTTTCCCATTCCTTTTTCCTTTATTTCTTTTTCCTTTTATAAGCAAGATAACTTAACCACTTTTTGAGATAAAATCACTTCCACCGACTTTGAAGCTTCCGGACTATTCAACATGCATAAATCTGGCATAAATGAAGTATTTTTATACATTACGTAGTTATCTCGTGTAATAAATATTTTATATAATGTATATAAAATATTTATTTTAATTCACTAAATATCATAAATTGATTTATAAATAATATTTATACCTTTTTTATGTACTTTTCTTGACAAATTTTGTACACGCATAATGACATGCATGTAATTATATGAGGTAATTTATATCTCCAAAATTCATAAAATAATTCATACAACATATAAAAATTATTTTTCATACTTTTTCACTTTATTACTTGCACAATCATGTTACATTAACATGTTTACGTTTCTGAAATATTATCTCCCATAAAAGTCATAACAATTTCATTAAACCATAACATAATTAAAACATTTCTTTTTCTCATTTATTTTCCCATTTATTTACTATTTGGCATACATTAAATATACAACATATAATAAAATATTGTACCATTTGTACAATTTTATTTCCTTTAATTAATGTACTCTTCTTATATAAATTATATAATCATTTTTATATAATTTATATAATTATTATTTCCTTACTATTTACATTAGCTTTCCTTATATAAATTATATAATTTATTATTATATAATTTATATAATTACTTTTATTCTTAATTAATTTCTAAACTTCCTCCATAATTATTGATTAAATCTAAAATCAATAATTATAATTTTACTAACTCCCTCATTAGCTTTTAATAATTTTTGGATTAATTTAATTATTAACCCCTTAATTTCCATAATTAATGGAATTTATAATTATCAATTAAACACGCACATTTATATATATATATATACAAATGTATATATATACATATCTAATTCCTATATCTCACAATACCACATCACCCTATTTAAATTATAATTTCTATATCTCCACAATAATTTAATCGTATAATTTTATTGTACCATTATATATAATTTCTCTTATTCTTAGTAAATTGTTTTAAAAAAATTTATCTACTTTTCAATTATAAATTTTCATTAAGAGCCTATAAATGTTTTATAAAATGTGAATTATTACTTCATAAATTATATTAAATTAAATGAATGCATAAATGAATACGTGAAAAGTCGTGCTTAATTAACTTAATTAACTTACTTTGTTTTTTAGCCATAGTGCAAAAATTTGATCACGACTGAGTTGAATATCTTTATCAGTGATGCCATTTTGATTTTCTTTTAACTCTTCATCGTATAATTTATACATGTATTATAAACATTAACGTATAAATATATGAGATTGCAGGTTAAGATATAAAGTTAAATACACGTGATACATATGTACTTCATAAATTCATCAATCTCCTCACAATTAAGAAGAATGTAAGTATGTGCAGCATGTAATTCTCACTCAGGGAGGAATATGCACATCCATTTTCCATAAGTACAGAAAGTCGACCATTTAGTTCAACATTGCTCCCATGATCATGTCTTCTAGACTCGATTGGCCTTTGTCAAGCCTTCATCGGAAAAATAGTTTGATACAAACGTAGATATCTCATCGAAATTATATGCCTCACATATCGACCTCTTGACGTAATCTCTATTTTTCACCTTCCTCTTAAGGTTTTCCATCATCCTCTCGAAAAGGTACATCCATCTATATTGAACTGGACCACCAATATGAGCTTCATAGGGTAAATGAATTTGCAAATGCTCCATTGAGTTAAAAAACTTGGTGGGAATATTTTTTCAAGCTTACACGTGATTTCAATGATGTTCTTCTCAAGTATAAACATGTATTTTTCATTTAACATTTTTTAACATATGTCTCTGAAAAAAGGACTAAGATCAGTCAAAGCATCCCATATTAGTTTATCAAGCAAGTCCTAAAATGTTATAGGCATGAATCTCTCCATAAAGACACGACAGTCATGACTCTTCATCTCTTGTAATTTTCTACCTGTAACACAGCTGGCAATATTTGAAACATATCCATTTAGTAGTTTCAGAGACTTAATCCACATGCACACATCTTCAACATGCTTTTTGGACAATGTGTACCTTGCATGTGGTTTAACTATCTTACCATTAGGAGATTCATAATGTTCTAATCCATGACACTTATAAATATCTTTTATGTCCAACCGTGCCTTATCATTATCTTTTGTCTTCCTTGTAACACCCATGATGGTGTTAAACACATTGTCGAACACATTCTTCTTAATATGCATTACATCTAGATTATGACGAATCAAATTAGTAAACCAATAAGGCAGTTCTCAAAAGATGCTTCTCTGAACCCAATTATGAGATTTGCCAAACCCATCAATTATGTATGAGGTAACAATCTTACTAAATGGGACGACTGATAATCTCGTTACACGGTCACGCATCTTTGTCCCTGACAGTCGCGGTGCAGGCGTATCATTCTCCAATTTCTCTTTCCAAAAGTTTTCTCTATTTCATCTAAACGAGTGATCTACCGGCAGGAAACAATGATGACAGTCAAACCAACATGGCTTTTGACCATTTGACAGATTGAAAGACTTCGTATGCTCTATACAATATGGACAAGCCAATTTCCCGTGTGTACTCCATCTAGATAACATACCATATGCAGGGAAGTCACTTATAGTCCACATAACTGCTGCCCTAAGGTTAAAATTTGTTTTCATGGACACCTCCTAAGTCTGTACTCCATCCTCCCACAATACCTTCAACTCGTCTATAAGAGGTCTTAAGTAAACATCTGGATTCTTTTCATGACTCTTGGGACCGGGAATCACAAGTGAAAGAAACAAGTATGACTGTTTCATACACATCCAAGAATTCAAGTTGTACGGAGTAACAATCACAGGCCAGTAGGAGTACGGAATAGCTGAGTGACCAAAAGGGTTGAAACCATCAGTGGACAATCCAAGCCTAACATTTTTGGGTTTTGATGCAAACCCAGGATGTGCTAATCTTGAAATCTTTCCAAGCCTTCCTGTCCATGGGATGGTTAAGTTTCCCATCTTTAGTTGAAGATCTCGCATGCCAAGTCATATGTTCGGTTGTTCTTGAAGACATGTACAATCTTTTTAGTCGATATGTAATTGGAAAATACCGTAAAATCTTAAAAGATATATGTTTCTTTTTTTAGTCACACCCTCTTTATTAGGCTTGAACCGTTCATGATTGCATAACATGTAAGACCTCGAATTTTATGAAATATAAAATTTAATTTTTCTTCATATATTTTTTTCATGAAACAGTAAGTGGTTAAATTGACGAAATTGAAAGTTAAGGATGTTATGTGCAAATTTTATTTTGTCGAACAATATTCGTTTTGTCGGGAAATATTCGTTTTGTCGGGGAATATTCGGGCCGTACGACGGCGCCGAAATAACTAATTATTGGTGGACCCCACAACGGAATATTTGTCGGATATAGAAAAAGACAGAAGTAACCTTTTTAAATAAAAATAGTCAACGGTGTTAACTGTTAAAATACCGGTGATAAAAAAATAGTAGCATATGGTAATTTATGGTATTTTACTGTAGCACGCGATACTCTACAGTAGCACACGGTATTGCACAGTGTCTCATATTATTGGTCTGATAATTGACACCGTAACTGTTACGCATCATTTCATCGATGATTGTCACTGCATAATATTTTATATTATCAATTCAATAATTGTTGTTACACAGTATTTTGCATTATTGATTTAATAATTGTCATTACACTGTATTTCATATCATTGACTCAATAATTGTTGGTGCACTGTAGTTTAAAATTATTGAACCTAATAATTGGCACAGTAGTTGTTGCATTATTATGAATTATTACTATGGTATTATTATTTGGTAATTTGATTATTATATTATATTCATAAAGTTGTTTGTTTTATTAGACAATATAATAATAAAAAGTTATTTGTTTTATTAGAAAAATATTATTATATTCAGATGTTACTATGCAAGTTACTGTGCCAGTTACTGTGCCAAATTTAAAAATTCGCTGAATTCGTCTGCGTAGAGGCTGCGCAGCCTCTCCTGCCAATTTCAGCATTGGCGTGCTGCCAACAACCACGCATAGTACCCTTATTCCTCCTATAAATAGCTTGCTCAGCTGAATAAAAAAAATCACACCTAAAACATAAAATTTTTCTATAAGAATTTTATGAGTTTTCTCTTAGAATAGTAAGACTATTTTGAGTGTTTGAAAGCCAAAAGGAGTGCAGAAATTTTTCAAGTAAGTCTTTTATTAAAGAGTAGTAATTTCATAAATTCCTATTTTTCACGGTATTCACAAATCTTCCTTTAGAAGACTCTTCTTTAAGAAGATTTATTTTTAAAAGCTTTCTTTGGAAGATTTATTTTGAAATATTATTTTAAAAACTATTTTAAAGTTGTTATATTATACTACAAAAATTATGTTAAATATATATAATTTTGATAGTTCATATTATACGGGTTATCATACACTTTGAAATTCATATGTGGTAATTACTAATTTTATTATAAATATATAGGTTGATCAACCTCATTTAAATCAATATCTAGTCACGTGTTAAGGTAAAGAATGTCATTTTTTTTTTTTTTTGGAATATCATCTTCTTTCATATTCTATTATTTAAACTTACCACGGTAAGGGATTATCATTCTTTGATTCTCGAAATTAATATCGTTTCTTTCTTGTGCCGTTTATTTCCATGTATTAAATTGTGGGAATAACCTTGCGGCGCGGATTACCGTCTGTTGGTGAATAACCTTTCGTATTCATTCCTTATTAATCTCTGAGAATAACATTACTGCGCGGATTACCGCCTGTTTGGTGAATAACTCTTCGTATTCAATTTTTATTAAATTGTGGGAATAACCTTACGGCTCGGATTACCACCTGTTGGTGAATAACATTTCGTATTCATTCCTTATTAATCTCTGAGAATAACCTTACTGCGCGGATTACCGCATGTTTGGTGAATTACTCTTCGTATTCATTTCTTACTTGTCTCTTGTTGGTAAAGTTTCCTGAAATGAATATATATTCTTTAATAGTTTGCGCTTCATCTAATGTCATTTCAACTGAACCTTCCTATTTTTCTAAATCTTTCTATTGAACCTTAACTGTTATTCTGAACTGTGGATCTTAAATATCATTCTTGAATTTTAGTCCACATCATGTTGACAATTTGGACATTATTTGAATCTGCACAAAGAAAAATCATAAACTTTTGATATTTATTGATCATACTGTTTCTTCTGATTCATCATCTATATCACGGTGGTTATTCTAATCATCAAGAACCATGTTGTTGTGAATATCTGTGGCCTGAGGCACAGTTGATAGGATAAAGGCGATATAATTATTGTGTCTTTTAGGGCACGTGGTGAATATTCTCTTTGGCCTGGGGCAAAGATGAACTGTTGTTGGTATGATGATGACCAAAGGCTGAAAACTGGTATAATCATTACCGTTGGTGTTATATTTGAATATCTTTGGCTCGTAATGCAAAGATGAAGTATTAACTGGCATGACAATAATCAAGAACTGAAAATTTATATTATCATGATCAGCGGTGTTTAAGATGATAAAAGTTGATGATGTTTTTTCCTAAAAATAGAAGCGAGTGGACATTATAGTCTGCATTATTCTTCTAATAGATTGCTCTTTCCGCTGCTATTATTGATACAAAGCTTATTGTCTATTATATTCAATTAAGAACTCATCTGTTGAAGGCTAATGATAATTGATTTGTCATTATCTTAGTCATGATATTTCTTACTGGGCTATTTGAGCTCACCCTTTCTTTTGTTCCATTGTTTTTCAGAAAATGAGAGAGTAGCCGGGTCTAGCAGGGGAATGGAGTGACGGTCCGAGTGATAGCTATTATAGTCTTCACATGTTGTATATAGTGTGGCAATAATAGTGAAGACCTAGTTGTGTATTATTGAGTTTGTATTTCTGTTCTATGTACTATTTGTATTAGAAATTATGTATTTTATGGCATCTCAAATTGGGTTATGTAGGCCTAGATTTGGGGGTGTCACATAACATGCACTTTGTTTTCTATTCATTTTCCTTATAAAACAACATGCAATCATTCAGACATGCATCTTTTGGTATCCAAGACCTAACTTATTCACCATTTTTTTACAAAAGTAGTAGTTATCGGACAACTTTTCACCGTTAGGCAACATACTCTTAATGGCCTTCAATAGCGACTCAAAACACTCATGGCTCATGTTGTTAACAGTCTTGATGTTAAGTAATATAGCCACTGCAGACAATGTGGTTTGCTTGGTGCAACCAGGGCATAATGATTCACTACCCTCAATTAACAACTTAAAGAAAGCTTTGGCATTAGAATTCATATATTGTTCCCTGTCTTGTTCCCAATCAAAATCAGGGCTTGTAATATCATGCACCATATCATTCATACGATGGGTAGTGCTGCCTGGAGTATGTACTTGTGAGTAGTCACTATCTCTTCTCCGCCCATGTTCCCACCAGCATTCTTCGTAATTTCTCATGAACATAGAAACAAGTAAATGATAGTTGACCATGTCTCTGTCCATAGAATTTGTGTTCTTACACTTCAAACAATGGCATCTTATTTTGTTTTGACAATTAACACATTTCGAGTGACTATACACATAATCCAGAAACACTTGGCAACCAGTTCTAAATTCAGTTGTAGCACCTATTTGGGCACTTGACTTTCGCCATCTCATCCAACCACGGTCTAAATAGAAATCCATGATACTACGGTACCTATTTTTACTATGATTATTGTATTAAACTGTGTCATCTTTAGGTATAATTAACGCATATATAGTTCCTATCTAAATATGTTTACACCCTTATTACACCAATTAGGCTTCTATCCCATTCCTGTATGCGACATCCCACTAATGTCAACTATTCAAACAATGGATCAGTTGTTCGTTAATATTTCGCCAGCATCTCACATCGATCTCCAAGTACACGAAATAAACTATAATTTGTACAGTCTAAGTATGCACCTAGAGAACAATAGAAGATAAACAAACCAAAATTTCTTTAGAACAAACAGATACATTTGCTTCAGTCATTGACACCAGCCTAAATGGGAGCCTGACATACAAGAACAGTCCCAAACTGGGGACTATTCAAAATTCATTCCTAATAAGTAAATTTTGAACAAGTTTCTAAGCTGAAAATGATCCCATCATTTTAAATTATATCGTTAACAGAGATCTCATTCTAATGGTCTGAGCTCAGACAATCTTGGACGAATTAGTGCATGTTATATTATATTATTGTATAAAATATGGTATTATTTGTATTTTTTTTTATAAATTCTTTCATTTTTAATGTTTTTTTCTTATTGACATGGACGTATTAACGATCGCACAACAGTTACTGATACTAATCGGTCGGTACTGACATTCCCATCATTTCCCTCGCCAAAATTTATTGCGAGATAATTTTATCAGTGACTGCAGAGCGGTCGTGAATACTAATTGCAACGAAACTGACTAACGGTTGTAATTGGCGGTCACTAATAATATTATTAGCGACCGATTGTGGTGGTCGTTGATATGTTTGGTCGCTGTTGGCTTATTTTCTTTTTATACTATTATGGTGGTCATTACTAATATTATTAGCAACCGATAAATGCTATATTATTTGTATTTTTTTAATTTTTACTTTCATTGTAATTTTAATATATTATATTATTGTATCAAATATCCTACCATATTTAAAATTAAATTAGTTTATATTATTTTATGCTATTTTAAAGTATTTTATTTTATTTTAAATTATATTTATTTTATTTTAAATTATATCATATTATATTATTTGTGTTTTTTATTTTTTCTTTCATTTTAATTTTATTATATTATATTGTTATACAAAATATCATATGATATTTAAAATTAAATTAAATTATTTTATTTTATTTTATTTTAAATTATATGATATTATATTATTTGCATTTTTTTATTTTTTCTTCAATTTTAATTTTAATATATTATATTATTGTACAAAATATTAGATGATATTTAAAATTAAATTAAATTATTTTATTTTTATTCATATTATTTTATTTTATTTTAAATTAAATTATATCATATTACATTATTTATATTTTTAATTTTTTTTCTTTCATTTTAATTTTATTATATTATATTATTGTATAAAATATCATATGATATTTAAAAATAAAATAAATTATACTATTTTCAATCACCCTAATGAATTGTTGCTTTAGTTTTACAATGAAAGTAATCGACAACTTACTTGTAATTTTACAAATTTTGGATAATAAACTGACTACTATGCATTTGAGAGAGAGTTTAAAATTTAAGGAATTTATATTTATGCACATAAAATAATAGAGATAATTTTATAATGATTTTCACACATGAATAATAAGTAAATTTTATATTTGTATAAAAATGATATTGTGGAATTATTAATAATATTTAAGGGCCTGGGAGCTGGGTAGACATATGAACTTGATAAATTTATTAATTTATAGTTTTTGTCAGAGGAGATTCTTACTTCGAATTGAAAGAAATCAAATGAAAATATTTAATTGACTTAAGTGAGAATATAAAGACTTAATTATCGGAATAGTTATTAAACTCTTCTCAACCTATCAGAAAAATATACAAATTATTCTTTTAACACCAATAACAATGAACTTTCAAACAATTGTCAAAACTATCCAAATTCTGACCACAACTCCAACCATAGTTAAACAAGAGATGATGTGGCATAGATGTGATATTTAATATGTAAATTACTACTGATGTAGCATATGATGTGATATTTAGTATGTAAAAAATTATTAAATTAAAAGAGCTCAAATTATTTTTAAAAAGGAAAAAATGAGTATAGGAATAGAAGTGTTTATTTTCAACATCCAAAGTTCCAATTGCAATAATGATTCAAAAGATTACAACAATAATACTAAGTTGCCTATTTCTACCATAGTCCATGCTACAAGAAAATGAAATCATCCCAAAACAAAATGCAACAAAATGAAATCATGCTACAAGAAGAAAACGGATGTTTTACCAGAAAGGAAGGGGGGAAGCACAGGGGCGGCGGAAGGTGGCGACGAGGCTCCTTCTCTTCTCTTTTCTGGCCTCTCTGTCTATTCCTCATTTTCTTTCTGTTCTGCTTCACCTCTCTATCTATTCCTCATCTTCTTTCTGTTCTACTTCGCATTTATGAGTCTCATATGTGTTAAAAGAATCAACAACCGCCTTCAGCGATCGCTTTGGTGGCTGAAACGATCATACTTCCTACCATTAGCGACTGCTTTCAGTGACCGCTTTCAGCGACCGAAGGCGGTCGCTAATACAAAGTGGCAGTTTCAGCGACCGCAAGGCGGTCGCTGATAGTAACCTGTTGCATAAAATTCACGCGCCAACATCCGCGCCCAATTTTTAGGCTAGAAAATTTGTAACAGCAACCGATCAGTGACCACTTATCGGTCGCTGTTAGTAATAGCGACTAAGTTCAATGGCGGTCGCTGAAGTAGGTCGCTAAAAATACCAATATCGACTGAATGGTGAGGTCGTTGATACATTTGGTTGTTGCTGGCATATTTTCTTGTAGTGAAAGAATCTACCACTTCTATTAAAAGGAAAGAATGTTCTACGCGATCCGATAAATGACAACTCAGTAGTCCTTGGTCAAGGCAAAATAAAAATTAGAAATGAGTTTCTAATTTATATTAAATAGAGTTGTGCATTTGAAAATCGAAATGCATATGATCAAATAAAATAAAACTTGACAGTAAATCCATGTCTTATATTTGATTGAAACATTGTACAGTAGAATAATTGAATTATACGGTAACTATTCACTAAAAGGTTCTTTTATTATTAAATATTGAAATCTATATTATCTAGAAAGTCTTTGATCGCTAAGGGGCTTACCCTTATTGTAGAATAAACATTATTTATTTAAATGAATTAAATAATTTAATTTATTTATTTAAATAAGATTAGAATTGTTCTAATTGATTTATTCTACAACTAGTTTAATATAGAGAACCTATAGGGTCACATCGCCAAAGAAAAATATTTATTTAAGAAGTAAATGGCATAATCGTAATAATAGATTACGTATATTTAATTTATACTATGGTGATACATTAAATTAAATAGCGTAATATTTATTATTTAGTATTTTAAAAATACTAATTATAAATTAATAAGAGGAGTCTTATTATTATTACTATTATTATTATTTAGTTTCTAAATAGTTTAGAAAATAATTAATAAGAGTACTCTCATATTAATTTCTAATAAAATTAGGAGTTTAATTAAAAATCTTATTCCTAAAGGTGTTAGGAGGGAGTCTTATTATGGATTAGGGTTACATACACTTCCGCAATATTTGGGATAGTACTCACAAATTCTCTAGAGAGAGAAAAGCTAGGGTTTGTCATTACCCACTTCTTGAATTCTTATTTTTTCATGGTGGATCATCTTTAGAGGCCAAACACTTGGGTGGCTAACATTGATCACAGGAATCCAATCGGTGAAATCCAAGGAGAACCCGAAGGAATTTGAGTTGAATACGTACCTGTGGAAGCTAGTATATACAAGGGTATAATTCTCTATCTTTTTTCTTGTTAATTAATAATTGTGCATAAAGGTCGACCCTGATTATGATTTGTAAAATTTTAAATTTTGATTTTACAATGCTTTTGCTGCTATTGTGCAATTTGATTGTATGTTCATAGATATTACAAACTAACAGTGGCATCAAGAGTCAAACTTTATGCGAATTATTAATTTTTTTGATTATGTAAATGTATGGGTATGTGTTTAGAATAATTTATTGAGCATTATTTGTGTATAAAACCATTGATTTTGAAAATAATAAGCAAAAATTGAGTTTTGAATCAAAAAGGGATCAAATTCATAAAATTGCGAACTGCAGTAGTAGATTTTGCAGAATAGGGCCGAGGCCCTCTTTTTTAACTTCAAAATAGGGTCGGGGCCCTCTTATGCAGAATATGTTTTTCAATTTTTTGTGTGTGTGCAGTTTTTCAAAGTTATAAATAAAAGGTTTATTTTAGATGATTTTATAATTAAAATAAAAGAATTTATTTTAAACATGAAATTGGATTTCAAGCGACTTTAAATTGCCCATTAAATGATACCGATATATATATGGAATGATGTATTTAATTTAATGAGATGAATATTATTTACTGATACATATGTTGATAAGTATGATAATAAAATGAATTGATTATGAACTATTGACCAATATGATTGAATTTATTTTATGTGGATGCATGAATGAATATGTTTTCATAAATGGATTTATATGACTGTTGGTCAAGGTTTTTATTTATTGTAAATAGTTTTGTAATAGGATTAATTATAATTATTTTGAAGAATTGGATCCAAATAGCAAGGAGTGCTTGAAGACCCTTTTGTAATGGAACACAAGATTAAATGTAATAGTTATATTTAATTTTTTTCTTAAAACATAGGTTTGACCTTTTGGTTCACTTGGTGATTCTAATGAACCAAACTAAAATAAAAGTCCATAATCAATTCAAGTAGAATATAGTATTCTATATATATATATATATATATATATATATATATATATATATATATATATATATTACCTAACATGTTTCGCATGTTAATTAATATGACTCAAATTTTATATATGTGTGTGCATGCGTGCTAAACAAGATGAGACAATTAATAATAAATCCCTCAAGGTTAAATATATTAAGTTTTAACGTTCAAATATATTTGAAATATCGAACGTCGCCTTCTAGGATGGTAAAATAATAGAGTATCAAATAATCATTATGAGTTTGTTGTATTGCACAAGGCTTGTTTTAATTATTTGAGATGTTGCTTATTACATAATTGATGTTTATAAGGAATTGAACATTATTGTTTTGTTATGTCGCACAAGAACAATAATTTTCTCTTCACTTATATGAAAATGCTACGTCGGACTTAACTTGAATAATTTTAATTTGGATGTGTCGCAGATGATCATAATAATTCAAGAGGCAAAATATAAGGAGTTACATGTTGATGTAATTGATAAGAAGCTGTCTACCTATTTATTTATATATAATTTGTTGTGTCGCACAAGGCTATATACACTTGAAATAGGATCCTTAATATCACTAGCAAATCTTTAATTAGATTTGTCGAACTATATACGGTGGATAATATAGTATGCTGAAAATAATGAGAGATACTAATTTAAATAAAAATCTAATTTATTTTGGTAATTAATAAAATAAATGTATGCTAAAATGTTGTCTATTTCACATGTAGAATTTTACAAATGTCAAACTCACTATCACTGTGTAGCATACTTGGTGCTAATAAACTGACCGGGCCAAACTACACGGACTAGTTAAGGAATTTGAGAGTCGTTCTCACTGCTGAAAAGATTTATTATGTCCTAAATTCGCATATCCCTGCAACTGTTGCAAAATAAGCCACTGAGGAAAAAGTTACTACTTTTAAGAAGTGGGAAGATGATGCAACTGTGGCTCGGTGAATCAAGCTTGCATCCTTGAGTAACGAGCCTCAGCATCAGCATAAAAAGATTGATGTTGCTACTATACTGCTGCACCTTAAAGACCTTTATGATGAGCAAAGTAGGACTTCTAGATATCAGATATCTAAGGAGCTCTTCCGATCTCGAATGACCAAGGGCACTATCGTTGAGACTCATGTCCTTAAGATGATCAATCTAGTTGAACAACTTGGACAGTTAGGGTTTGTGATAGATGGGGAGTTGAACTAAGATTTGATATTACAATCACTTCCCGAACACCTTCTCGTAATTTGTTGTGAATTTTCACATGAATAAGTTAGATGTCAGCTTTCCTAAGTTACTTAACATGTTAAAAATTACGGAGGGTCACTTCCCATCTAAGAAGGGTCAAGTCTTGTTGGTGGATAATTTTTCTAAGAAGTGGAAGAGGCCTAAGGGTTCTTCTAAAAAGAAGAAAACGAAGAAGGCTAAGGGCAAGGCGAAGACAAAGGATAACAAGAAGACTAATCCTACTAGCAAAGGAATATGTTTCCATTGCAAGAAGCCAGGTCACCAAAAGAGAAACTGCAAGGAGTATCTTGCAGATCTTAAACAGAAGAAGGTTGGAGAAATTTTAACCTTAAATCAAGGTTTGTTCATTATTGAAATAAATCTTTTTGTAAGTCAAAGTTTTACTTGGGTATTAGATACCAATTATGGTTTTCACATATGTAATACTATGCAGGGACTAAGCAGAAGTAGAAAGCTAAACAAAGACGAAGTCATCTTATGCATGAGGAATGAAGAAAAGGTTAATGCATTAGTTGTATGAAGTTATTGTTTAGCACTACCACGGGCAAGTCCATTAGTTTAAATAATTTTTATTATGTTATAGTACTTAGTAGAAATATTATTTCTATTCCTATGTTGGACAAGGATGATTTTGAAGTTATAATAAAGAACAATAGTTGTTCTATTTATAATAGTAATGTTTTGTATGGTGTTGACAATTTACTAAATGGACTTTACTTACTTGACTTGTATGAAAAAATATTATATATTAAACAAACTAAGAAAAGAAAAGGAGATAATGTAAATTATACATTTATGTGGTACTGTAGGCTTACTCATATTAATGAAACAAGATTAAACAAGTTGTATAAAGATGGAATTTTAGAGTTATCTGATTACGAATCATATCCAACTTGTGAATCTTGTCTCATGGGAAAGATGACCAAATCCCCTTTTAGTGGAAAAAGAGAAAGAGTTATAGAGTTGTTAAAGTTAGTACACACAGATGTATGTGGACCTATGACAACGCATGCACGAGGAGGGTATTCATATTTTATTACCTTCACAGATTATCATTCTAGATTTGGATGTGTATTTGATGAAATACAAGTCTGAATCATTTGAAAAGTTCAAAGAATTCAGAAATGAAGTAGAGAAATAAATTGGCAAGAGTATTACGATTATTCAACCGGATCGAGGAAGTGAATACTTAAGCAATGCGTTTCACGATTATCTTAAAAAAAATAGTATAGTCTCGCAATGGACTCCACCAGTAACACCATAATTAAATGGTGTATCTGAAAGGATAAATCAAACCTTGTTGTACATGGTTTGTTCTATGATGAGTTTTACCGATCTTTCAATTTTCTTCTGAGGTTATGCCCTAGAAACAGCTGCACACCTACTTCACAAGGTACTTTCAAAATCCATCCCAAAGACCCCATATGAAGTATGGACATGGAGGAAACCAAATCTTAAATATGTTAGGATTTGGGGTTGTCTAGCTTATGTCAAAAGGTTTAAGCATGATAAGCTAGAGACAACATATGATAAGTGTAAATTTGTGGGATATCCTAAAGAATCTGCAGGGTATTATTTCTATCATCTTATTAATCAAAAGGTGTTTGTTGAAAAACATGTTACCTTCTTGGAAAAAGAGTTTATGACAGAAGGTGTTGACTGTAGATGAGTCTTATTATTAGTACTATTATTATTATTTAGTTTTTAAATGGTTTAGGAATTAATTAATAAGAGTACTCTTATATTTGTTTCTAATAAGATTAGGAGTTTAATTAAAAACCCTATTCCTAAAGGTGTTAGGAAGGTTTACTATATCTATAAATAAGATGAGTCTTATTATGAATTAGGGTTACATACGCTTGCACAAGATTTGAGAGAGTACTCACATATTCTCTAGAGAGAGAAAAATTAGGATTTGTCATCACCCACTTCTTGAATTCTTATTCTATCTTGGTAGATCATCTCTAGAGGCCAAATACTTGGGTGGCTAATGTTGATCAAAAGAATCTATACAGTGAAATTCAAGGAGAACCCGAAGGAATTGGAGTTGAACACGTACCTGTGGAAGCTAGTATCTACAATGGTATAATTCTCTATTTCATTCTTGTTAATTAATAATTGTGCATAAAAGTCGATCCTGGTTATGTTTTGTGAAATTGGAAATTCTGATTTTACCATGCTTTCACTGCTATTGTGTAATTTGATTGTATGTTCATGCATATTACAAACCAATAATTGGGCCATCACACCTTATATTTAGTAATCATATTGAACTTAATTAAATTTTCATTAAGCTATGTCTGGACATAACACTTAGGCTAGTCCATTAGTCACATACATAATACTTAAGCTTCTCATGAGACTTAACTCATAAATTAAATGTTAATTTTATTTTGCCACACAAGACATATCACTTAAGTTTAGTTAATTATAACATAAGCTTTCACATAATTATTCCTTCATTCCTTATTTGTCACATGCTCAATCAATTTAATTGAATTAATTAACGTCACACACACATATATATACATATAGTCAACTTCAAGTAATTTTATTTCCATTAATAATAAAATTACATTTTCTTTGGTCAATACAGAAACAGTTAGAGATAAGTATGAAAAAGATATAAGGACGGGCAATTTACCTGAGCTGGATGCAATAGAAGCATCCTCATAAGGGACTAGAGATCTTTTCCTTTGAACATTGGCTCATCAGCAGCAGATCAGAAACATTCAAGAGCTTCAGATCCAAACTCCTTGAGGCTAATAAAATAAGTTATGCTAGTAGGGTCCTTGGAGATAGCCCCCTTGGACATCACTTTTTTTTTTAAGAATGGGCTGAGTGTCTGGAACTTTCTCTATTCTCTTTGGTTTTCTTTTCAATTTTATGAACTCCTCTAAAATGGTAGGCCCTTCCTCTATAGTAAATGTTTTCTAGAGAGGCTCTTTTGGATTGGCACCAATAGAAGGGTTGGAATATAATAGCGGAAGGTTCTTCCCAGAGTTTGACATAAGGACAAGCTTTGGCTAGACTTCAAGGTTAGGAACCAGAGCCATTCCTAAAGAGGATGCAAAAATGGTAAGGGTGGTCGCATTTTGCTAGGGATAAGGAGATGCTTTGACAGAGCCCTTCGATCTAGACTGGTCAAAGAGGGTAGCTGGCCTAAATTCTTCAACTATTTAGCCTCAAGAAGCTTCTCAATTCCCAGGATTTTCCTCCAAACAATTCCAACGACTTCCAAGATGGACTCATTATGGAGCGACTTATGCTGATTGGCCACTGCAAGGAAAATGAAGTGGAATTAGTTCGAATAGCAAGAAGTAATTGACCCAAAAATCTCAACTAGACACAGCTGTACAGATACAGTCAATCTTGATCATTAAGACGATCTCGATTTGCCCTCTTCGGCCTCTGACTGTATAAAGACTCAAATTCTTTCGGCCTTTCAGTACTGATCCTAATTTGATTAATCTGATCTAAGTTTGGCACTGACCAAGGATCGACTAAGTTAATATCTTGACCCTTGATGAACAACCATTCCTTATGGCACCCTTTGTTATTGGTAGGGGTTTCCATCAGTGAAAGTAGTATACCCTGAAGCCAATCGCATTTGATATGATAAGCATATACTTTGTAATCTTATTCATTTATTAATAAAAGTTTTATTTAAAAGTATTTATTTATTCATGATTAATTGGAAGAATTAATTAAATGGATAAATCCGTAGTTTTGAACAATGTTTTTAGAATTATAATGTTGATTATACTAATGAGATCTAAATTTTAGATAGCTCAAAACTAAAATATTCCTAATCGTGGGATCACTAAAAAGGGGATTAGTGAATTCGGATAAATTTGAATATATTATGCTTACTCTTTCGAAGAGGATGATTGATCTCAAAATTATTTGTGTGGAGACATTATAGCAAGTATGGAGGTGCTTATTAGAGAATAAATTTACTGAGTATGACTCGCTTAAGAAACACTTAATAACGTTTTACTTGCATGTCAATAAGAGTTTCTAATGTGATAGTAGTACAACTGATTCTTGAACTTGAGATCATCATAGTACCTTGTGTATGATGAGTTATACTTTGTCATATTCCTTAAAGACTATATGGGTATATCAAAGAATATGTTCGGGTATAATAAGTTGTACGTGGAGGTAGGTGAATGATCAACAAATAATTTACTACTTCTAGTAAAGGGAGAGAATGACATATGTAATTCGATAAATGACAACTCAAAAATCCTTGGCCAAGGTGGAACGAAAATTAAAAAGGAGTTTCTAATTTACATTAGAGTTGTGCATTTGAGAATTGAAATGCATATGATCAAATAAAATAAGATTTGACAGTAATTTTATGTCTTATATTTGATTGGGACATTGTATAGTAGAATGCTTGAATAGTACGGTAACTATTCGCAGAATATGTTCTTAGTGATCAAATATTAAAATTCATATTATTCGAAAAGCTATGAATTGCTAAGGGGGTTACCCTTATTGTGAAATATATAAGTATTTATTTATAAATAAATTAAACGAGTTTAATTTATTATTATAAATAATATTAGAATGATTTCAATTTACTTATTTTACAACCTATTTAATATTAAACATAAAGGGTCACATCATAAAAGAAAAATATTTATTTTAAAAATGGATGACATAATGGTAATAATAAATTAAGTATATTTAAGTTATACTATGGTAATAGAATAAATTAAATAGCTTAATATTTATAATTAAATATTTTTGAAACACTAATTATAAAATAATAAAAGTCTTATTATTATTATTATTATTATTATTATTATTATTATTATTATTATTATTATTATTATTATTATTATTATTATTTTGTTCCTAAATAGTTTATGAATTAATTAATAAGTTATATTATTATTATTATAAATAATTAAGTTCCTAAATGGTTTAGGAATTATAATTGTTACAATAAATTAATTTAGTTCCTAATTAGATTAAGAATTAAATTAAAACCCTATTCCTGAAGAGTTTAGGAAGGTTAAAGAAATCTATAAATAAGAGGAGTCTTATTATGGATTGAGGTTACTCACTTTTGGCGTATAGAAGAATACTTCATATTTTCTCTACAATCTAAAAAATTATAAGAGAGAGAAAATCAGGGCTAGTCACCCATGGTTTGGAGAAATCTAAATCTACTTCTGGAACCTATATTATCTCTTAGTGGATCACCTTTAGAGGTTACATGCTTGGGTAGCTAACGTTGATCCGCATATTCTAATCAATGAATTTGAAGAAGAACGTGAATGACCAATGGAAGTGAACTCATAACTATTCAAGAGTTGAATCTACAAAGATATAATCTCTTATCATTCATCAATTAATAAGTATCACATAAGAAAGATTTTGAATTTGGTTTGTAGAAATTTTTTAAACATGAATTATGTTTGCTTCCGTTGTGTTACATCAATTTAACTGTATGCATGTTTTGTTTGTGCAAACCAATGATCAGGACTTCCCTGCCCACCTACTTGGTGAGTTGATAAAACCCTCTCCCTACTGTTTCATAGGACAAAAAATTGGTAAAGTAAATGCTAGATGGGTTCTACATTTTTTGAGGCACAAAAGGCCATGAAACTAAAAAGGTTAATAAAAGAATTGAGAAGTAACTGGTTTAGGCTAAGACTCGTGGTGTGATGAAAATGGAGAAGAAAAGGCATAAGAGGGAAATGAAGGCCGAATATGAGTTGTTGTTTAGAGATGGCGATCCATCGCCCGCATTCAGTATCCCTAGGTTGCTAGTACATCTTCTCTTTAGATGTGGGTCCCCTAATCTGATAATCATCGGGTATGTAAAACTTTACCCTTGACAGTGGTCAAGCGTCCTGATAAATTCAAGCGTTAACAATGTCATTACCGTTAATTATGATATGATTGAGTACTATGATGTTACTATTGTTATATTATTATCTTACGCTAATGATATATTTAGAAAATCATTTTTTTTAAATATCATTTTAGAAATGTATATTTAATTTAGAAATGCATGTATAATTTATCCCCGAGATAAGGTATGTGTGGGTGGCGAGTAAAAATAGAAGCATTTGTATTTCGCATACTGTATATATAAGAATACAAATTTCATAATAATTAACAAGACATTAAGCTTCACAATAAAATTAAAGAAAGTTTTACAATAAGAAAGATATATTATTTTCTTATATAACAAAAATTAAATCTACAAACTAATAGTTACGTGGTCTTAATGATCTTTTTAGTGCTTGTTCATCTATCGGCTTTTAAAGCATTTTGTATGTTTGGAGATTTTAAACGCACTTTGTTTATAAACTGCTTATTTTAAATACAATTTATTTTACTTGCAAATATTACGTTTGAGGTCTTAACACAATGCTTCAAAAGAAAATGTACTTTAAGAGATGATTCTCAATGTAAGAGTGGAAAATGTAAAAAATGCGCCTAAAATCAAGTTCTATACAATTTATAAAAGCCATTGTAAGATTACATTTTTCATTTTTTTCCTTTCCATTCCTTGTTACTTTTCAAATTCTAAAAAAGGCTTTATTTTGAAACTGAAGAATTTTACATCATGTTGAAAAAATCTTGAAATAAATTTACGAGTTATAGAAGAAAATAATTGTTAAGTATTTTCTATAATTGAAATAATAAAAAAATTTGAGAATTACTATTTGATAAAATGAAGCACTTTTGCAAAAAAAAAAAAAATAAATAAATAAAATGAGAATTATTTCTTGAGAATAGTTTTTGGTTCAGCCTTCATGAAAAAAATATAATGAGCACCTAACAACAAATTTTAAAATCACTATATAAAATGTTTCAGTAAAATTTGAATTTTAAATATGATACTTTTAAACACCAAATTTGCCTTATTCTGAAAGTGTTTTTTTTAACCTAAAATTTCTAATGGTAAAAGTATTTTTATTTTGCGACTAAAATATTTATGTTATGATGTCTAACTTTTTAAATATTAAAAAAGTGTTTTTACATATGATGATAAATTTGTATCGATATCAAATAACGATGTATGTGTGTACATGGAATATAAAAGAATAAAAAGAAAACGTATACATTACTATTTAGAATGAAGCTGAAACAAAATATTCTCATATCGTTGAGATACTAATATCATTGAGAAACTTAGAAATGTAGAGTAATAACATTTATGAGCTGAACCATACTTATCATAGAACATCATGCCAAAGCCACTAAGAGTTAGATTCACTATAGCACAAAGTTGGAATGTTTTTACTAAAGAGCTCTTAAGCAAAGAAGTAGTTTGAGGTGACTTAGCTGAAGGAGTTAAGGATTAAAATAAGATCACAAATCAGCTAAGAAGAAGAAGTAAATCAATAATTATGAAGACAACAATGATCAAATAAGGGGGAGCTGATTAAGCAAAAATGGAATGTGCTTACGACGAATGAAATATTAAATTCTGGTTCTCAGGATGTGAACCAAAACTGGCTAGCAGACTCTGAAATTGGAAGATGAAGACTGAAGCACAATTACATAATACAAGGGAGTCATAGAGCCTGCATAATTGAAGAACAAATACGTTTGTAAAGTCTACAAATCATAAAACTCCAAGTTCATAGAGTGGATTGCAGAGTAAAAGGATCATAAAGTCTACAGATCGTAAAGTTGAATATCGCAATGCAGATCGTAGAGTAAAATGAAGAACTGATCATAGGATAAGCCAAAGACTACGATGAGAAGCCAAAGATTACGATGAGAAGGCAAAGATAGATCAATCAGATGTAAGGATGGATTGATACTTAGAAGATTATATGAACAAAAGATCATATGTACACTGTTGTGAATCCAAAAGCTCGATCTAAACATCACTGAAGAAATATTCAACAGCTGTTTGACTAAGATGACGCCATCCACGTGATCGTCATGCTAAAGACTGATGTGACATAACAAAGCAGAAAGTTAGCTGACATGTCAGAGGAGGGAGAAGATTGGCATAGAAAAAAAAAGCAACAAAAATCAAGCTGGCACTTCTTAAACACCAACATTAAAGATCGTCGATATCAAAGCATTTAAAGAAGCAATGACTATCTTCCAACGAACAAAATCTCCACCGTACAAAACTCTTAACGTTCAACTCTCCAATGGAAAAATGACAGAAATCTCTCTATATAAAGACTTTAATGAAGATATCAAGCAAAAAGAGAGAAAATGGCTAAGATAGATATCAAAAGAAATGAGAGGATAGAAGAGGGAGCTGAAAAGATTGGTGGTGTGAAGAAAAAGGCAAATGTAGAAGAACCTACCAATGAAGACAAAACGTAGAGTCATTTTGGTAAAAGGTGAATGGAGAAGATTGATCCATACACTGAAGGAGTTTAAGGAGAAAATGATTAATCTACAAGAGACCGAATGGGAGATCGATCACTTGCATGAATATCCTCAAATGTGGTACCATCATAGGGTACCTCCTCTGAATCATCTACTTGTTCACTATCTACTGGGCCCCCTTCCTGCTCCTCTGGATCAGTCTATGGCTCAGACTCCTCAGGCTCAGGCTCTGCTAATGGGGATACTGCTGATATGAGCTCTATTACTAACGGTGTCTCTGACACAACATGTATATCCCTCAGCTCATCTTCCATGATGTAATCGGGCTCTCCCAACTCTGGCATCCTACAACCACAGATAAGAAAATAAACTAAGTTAGTATCCCATACTAAAATATAATTATTGTATGAAATAAAAATATTTTATGACATCACTAACTCTCTATGACACATCTTTTAAATTAATCTCATAAAACTCTACATGAGTTTTATCTCCTTCAATTCTTACTCTCTTTTCTAAGGTTATAGTTTAAGAATTCTCTTTCCTAAGGTTTATAACCTATAGCTCTGATACCAACATGTGACGCCCCCAAATTCAAGTACGTCTATCGAATTTGGTGCCCCACGATCCAAAACTTACGTTCTTACTCAGCTTCAACTCAATACAGAATAATATAAATATTTACATTAATAGTATATAATAAAACCTTCTTAGGGTTCATTAACCTTAACTAAGTACATCATATTCAAACACAAAATATAAATCTTGTTCATTACAATAACTAATGGAATAACTAGGAATAATGGCTAATCTGTAACCTTGCCCTTCCCTTTATCTTTCTCGGAAACTCTACCCTGCTCGATCTTAACTATAACATTTAATGAAAGCAAGAATGAGCAACAAATTTGCTTAACAAATATAAATCTAGCAATAATAGGTAATCATAATAAAGGTTTAATAATTTTGAAAGCTTTAATAGTTTATGAACTGAATTGAATGAACTGAAGATAAAAAATTTCAATGGTTTTCGAAGTCTGAATAATTTCATTACTGAGAGGTCACTATGGACCATGAACTCTTAGAAGGATTAATAGTATTTTACTATAAACCTTCAATAATATAAATGAGGTGATCAGTCCCGTTGTATTCATATTATGCATAACATTCAGTCATAGCGCGCGAGTCCGTTCGTTGACATAAAGTATTTTCCCTTTATTAAGGTTGTTCATCTCAGCATATCAGAGGAATCTACACTAAGGCAATTGGTTTGGATAGCTTTCTAAAACATGATTGATTTTAGTCATTATATGTCTAACCGAATCAATTAGCATAGATTATTTTCTCAAATCACTTACGAATAATTTCAATTTCAACACTCACATGTTAGGATTTGAGTATATATAATTTGACTCTCAAATTTCAGTATTCGAATTTAAGGTTAATCATTCATGAATATAAGCATGATCATCGATAATTGAGTTCAATATGAATTATCTTTCAATAAGTATATAATTCAAAATTACTTGTACAAAACAGTAAGATGAACCGAAATTACTTGTACAAAATAATAAGATATACAAGTTAGGGTACTTGCCTTGTTGATTGTCTCTAGTCAATTCTAGGTTTTCTTTCTTCGGATAACATATACCATAAATCGCACTAACGATTATTCTCTATTGAACCTCACATAATCAATCTAACTCGATTTATACATTCGTGTATATTCACCTCATAAATCTTCACAACTAGGACTCACAAATAAAATAATCTTCATTATTATTTTATTTGTTTAATTACTTTTCATTTACTATATTATTCGATATTAATTTCCATATATAGACCTTACAAATAAAATAATTGTTATTATTATTTTATTTGTTTAATTATTTCTTTCATTTTATTTATTCATCATTATTCAAAAATAAAATAATTGTCATTATTATTTCATTTTTTTAATCATTTTCCTTTTTTTCAATATTAATCTTTACAAATAAAATAAACTTTATTATTTTATTTATTTAATCATCCCTTAATTATTATTTATACATATCCATCAATCTTTATTAAAATATTTTTACAAATACAATAATTCCTTATTATTTGTTTTCTTATTCCTCGGTCATTATTTATTTCATTCCTCATTTTTCACAAACAAAATAATCTATATTATTATTTTATTTGTTTAATTATTTCTTAAACAATCTTTATAATTTTATGTGTTTATTTATTTTTTGTTTCATTTGACTCAAACCTGACCTGGTTTGACCCAGGCCCGATCCAAGTATATTTGTCCTGATCTAACCCAACTCGGGTCAGATTTTTAATTCTGCCAGACCGGCGTTGCTGCGCCACAAAACACACTGGGACCGATGCTTCAAAAAACCAGAAATTACCTAACAGCACTACCTCGCCCAAAAGTGAACTAGGATCGGCGCTGCCACGCCAAGGTCTCCAGAAAGTGTGCTTCTCTATTTTTTGGTTTTTCAACTTTTGCAGTTTTGATTCTTTTTGTTTTAAATGTTCGTAACTTGTTCATTTCACTTCCAAATGAGTTCAAACTTGAACTATAACTTAGTAAATTCAAATTTTAACAACATTGAAGGTTTTTAATCATTTCCAAAAACATTTGTTCAACAATATAATGGTTCAAAAATTCTAGGGTTTACCATAGAACACATTTTCTTAGAAAATTCATAACAAATCATTTTTAACTCATTTTCTTTCATTTCACTTGGATTATCTTCGTATTTTAAAGATCTTTAACCTTACATTTATATATTTCCAAATTAATGTACACATTTTAGTTCACATTATCACGAAAGTCATGTTACCACTTAAGTTAACCAAGTTACATGGTCATTTGACACTTTCACACAAACACATATAAACACATAACGTCCTTCATATAACTAACCTTATGTCTTCGGATCCTTCATGATCCCATAACACATAAACCTCCTATAAGCAAACATGCATAACTACATTGTAAGCTTAAATATACAACTTTATCTAAGGATTTAGGGTTTAAGGATTTTATACCTATTTGATGCTCTTTTTTCTCTTAGCAAAGTGTTTTTGCAAGCTATCCACCTTCTTTCCTTCTACAAAAGCCCCCTTGCTCCTTAAGGGTTTCAAATGTACAAGAGTTCCCTCTAGAGTTTCATTATTTTTCTCACCTCTCTCTATTTACTCTCTAGCTCTCCACTTTGTAAACTTAGGAAATTGGCAAATGAACTAACATGAAATGGGAAGAACTCTATTTATAGAGCCTCTCCAAGTATGCATACAATACATATACATGTGCATATACATGTATTTTGTCTAAACTAGGTAGGCATTAACCAAATGATAATCAAGATTTGGCGAACTAATCAATTAATCCACGCTTTAAGGATATATAGCCATACTCTAGCTTATAATTTCCTTCATTTTCTCGAAAAATTACATAGCTAAAAAAATATATAGGAGAATTAGGGGTGGCCGAATTTTTGGGGGAGGGAATACTATTATATGTTTTTTTCATGTTCTAGAATTTGGGTCCCCAATTTGGACCAATATGTTTGGGATTAATTTAATTAATCCTTGGGCTAACTTAATTAATTCCTTGGACTTAACCTTTTGGACTTCTCATTAATCCAATTGAACCCCATTATACTAAACCATATTACTTGTAAGCATTCCTATTGGGCTTATTAATCAAGCATGTGAACAAGTGTGAGGTGTGATAGCCCAATCCATCGAGCTTATTCTTAATCCATCTTGAATTTAAGTTCCCTAATAATAGATTGGGCCATCACACCTTACATTTAATAATCATATTGAACTTAATTAAATATTCATTAAGCCATGTTTGGACATAACACTTAGGCTAGTCCATTAATCACATACATAACTTACTAATGCTTCTCATGAGACTTAACTCATAAATTAAATTTTCTTTTTTATTTTTTCACACAAGGCTTGTCACTTAAGCTTAGTTAATTATAACATAAGTTTTCACATAATTATCCCTTGATTCTTTCTTTGTCACATGCTCAATTTAATTTAACTGAATTAATTAGCTTCATATATATATATATATATGCACATAGTCCACTTCAAGTAATTTCATTTTCATTAATAATAAAATTACATATTTCTTTGGTCATTACAGAAATTGTAACGACCCCGAAATTTGACAAATCTTATTATCTAAAATTTCATATTTATTATACGTTATCTTCCTAACCTCCAAATTTCAGTTCGTTAATAAACATTTAACCACCTTATTTAATCCATTATTTGATTTTACAATCATTAATTATCAAAAAAAAATCCGGTACAATTTTTTATTTTTTTTATTTTTTCAATCATTGTATTAAAATATGTTGGCATTTAAAATCTTTACATCTCGATCATAGTCTCTGGATCGCAACCTTTACATTTTTTTCTGTTACAAGTATCGTAAAGCTTAACATTCAAAATTTAGCATTGTTTATATCCACACAAATATTCTTTGTTTCATAATTAGATATATAATACTCTCTATCGTAACAACTATCTTGAATAATCACAGTACACAATTTAACTCTACTTATCCTATCCGGACCCAATTTATATGTATATACAACACATCAATTTAAACTTTGCTAATTTATCCACATTGAATTATGATAGTGAAAATATATCAATTACGTTCACAACCTTCTAGGGTAATCCATCTTTAACACAATTCGATATTCCTGAAATTTGTTTCTTTACCTACAAAAGTTTATATTATACAAGAATGAGCGCTAGGGCTCAGCAAGTTCGACAGTGTGCACATAATACGACTCACGTAGCACATAATATAATATACTCTATGTGTGTCATACATCATTTGTTGTGCTTCTACTAAAGTAATATATTATACGTGCATCATATCTAACTCAGATTAACAATTATCTAAAGATGACATTGAGCAATTTCACATATAGTCACATAATTGCACCGAATGCACATTGCGGTCATATCAACAATAGATCACATAACACATAATTTTATATGTATTTGAACAAATATTGATATATACTAATAGATAAACAATTAATATCAAGTACTGAAGAACTTGACTCGAGTATCACAATGTCCCGGCTTAACTTGTAATTACTGAGTTAAGTCACTCCAACTTGTTAAGATCTAAAACCTTAATTCAAAATTCATAATTCACATTTCAGTGATATCTAAACACTAATTACCAATATCATACTATAAAAGTATAAATAATTTTTTTTCCCGGTCAATTCTCGACCCTCGCGTAAAAATTGTTATGCTTATTTATTAGCTAGTCAACATGCGACCTATAATATTTCTACATCTCATGAGTCTACTATACCTTCTAAAGTGTCTAGAATATTATTCTAGATTTTCAACCAATTTTTCATAATTTCTGGATTATTCGACAAATTTCTGTAATTATTTATATATATAAAAACTATTATTTAATAGCCTTTAAAATATAAATTATCACTCAACATACTTTTGTATCCCCCAAACACCATCAATATTTATCTTATATTATTATAAAAAAATTTCACCAAGTTTCATAATTTTTCAACATTCATAGAATTTTCTATGAATTTTCACTTATTTTTTTACATTAACTTTAAATAGCCATAAAATACAATAAATACCCATGCTCCACAATAATTCATCAAAATTTTAAAAAAAATCAGACATAATATTACAATATTTTTTCCCAGAAATGATTTCAGCACAAAATATTTTTAATAATTAAATTTTAATTTTTAATGCAATGAAACTTCCAAAATTCACAGTAATTAGTACGTTCATCCAAAAATTATGAATCTTAAGTCCATTCCACACTAAATTTAATTCTCTACAACTTTGTAAAAGGAAATATTTTCAAATTCTGCACCGAAATGAACAGGATTTGGACAGATCATGTTTCATTTCACTAAATCTTCCGAAATTCATAGAAATTAGCTCGTTTATCAGAAAATTATGAATTTTAAGTCCATTCCACACGAAATTTAATTCTCTACAACTTTATAGAAGAAAATTTTTCCAGATTCTGCACCGAAATGTACAGAATCTCCCCTGTTTGGACTGTTCACTCTAAATTCTACAATTTAATATTTTTGATCCAATTTTTCCACAATAATTACTCTAAACATCATATAATCCTCATATATACCTCTAAAATGATAAACAACAATTATTTTTATTATTTATTAATTTTGCACAAACTTTAATTAAAACCATAAATAACAAGAAAAATGAACAATTTATTGATTTTTATACCTTTTTCTTACTTGGAAAAATCATTTTCTTGCACTTGATATCCTCCTTGGTAGCTTTCGGATGGTGGTAGAGAAAGAGAGAGAGTTTTTGTTTTGTTGGTGTTTTTAGTGAATGGTAATTGGGTTTTTTTATTATTATTATTTTTTCCCCTTCATTCCTTATTTAGCCTTTAGGGTGTGAATTGTTTTTAAATCCTCCTCCACGTCCATCGCCTCTATCATCCAAATTAGCAACACATCAAGCCTAAATAACTATTTTAATACATTACATAATTATTTCGTGTAATAAATATTTTATATAATATATATATAATATTTATTTTAATTTACCAAAATTCATAAAATAATTTATGAATAAAATTTATACCTTTTTAAGGTACTTTACTTGATAAATTTTGTACAAGCATAATGATATGCATGTAATTATATGAGGTACTTTATACCTCCAAAATTAATAAAATAACACATACAACTTATAAAAATTAATTTTCATACTTTTTTACTTCGTTACATGGACAACATGTTTAATTAACATGTTTACGTTTCTAAAATATTATTTCCCATAAAATTGAAAATAAATTCCATTTTACATAATTCATAACTTAATAATTTAAAATAATCATTTCTCTCATTTATTTTCTATTTCTTCATTACTCATTACATTTTATGTAAACTATACAATAAAATATTGTACAATTTATATAATTTTTCTTCCATCCTCATTTAATTTAATCCTCTTAAATAAATTATATAATTATTCTTATATAATTTATATAATTATTCTTTCATTAATATTTTACTTAAATTTCCTTATATAAATTATATAATTTATTATTATATAATTTATATAATTACTTCTTCTCTTAAATAATTTCTAAACTTTCACCATAATTATTGATTAATTATATAATCAATATTTACAACGATACTAACTCCCCTAATAACTTTTCATTTAAATTTGGATTAATTTAATTATTAATCCATTCATCTCCATAATCAATAAAGTTTATAAATATAACAATTGAACATACACACACACACACACACACACACACACACACACACACACACACACACACATATATATATACACACATATCTAATTCATATACCTCACATTACCACGTAACAACATTTAAATAATAATTTATGCACCTTCACAACTAATTTAAATATCAACAATTTAATTGTACAATTACATAAAATTTCTCTTATTCTTCATAAATTATTTTTAAACAATTTATTTACTTTTAAGTTAATTCAACACAATTTATCACCATCTCTGTACAGATTTAATTTACTAATTAAATCTCATTTCACACTTTAAATCACATAAAATATATCAATCATAAATAATTTAACAACCTTGATAATTTTTGTTAATTAATTTCTTATTTAATATTATTAAGTAATTCCTAAAATTCGGGTCCTCACAGAAATAGATAGAGATAAGTATGAAAAAGATATAAAGATAGGCAATTTATCTTAGCTTCATGCAAGAGGAGCATCCTCATAAGGGACTGGGGATCTTTTCCTTCGAACATTGGCTCATCAGCAGCAGATCAAAAACATTTAAGAGCTTCAGATCCAAACTCCTTGAGGCCAACAAAATAAGCTATGTCGGTAGGGTACTCGGAGACAACCACATCAGATGTCACCTTTTTTTTTTTTGGAGTGGGCTGAGGATCTGGAGCCTTCTCATTCCTCTTCAATTTCCTTTTTAATTTTATAACCTCCTCGAAAATGACAGGCTCTTACTCCATAGTAAGTGCTTGTTGGAGAGGCTCTTTCGGATTGGGACTAATAGAAGAGTTGGAATATAAGAGTAGAGGGTTCTCTACAGAGTCCAACATGAGGATATGTTTTGGCTGGAGCTCAAGGTTATAAACCGAAGCCATTCCTGAAAAGGATGCATAAATGGTGAGGGTGGTTGCACTTTGTTGGGGATGAGAAGATGCTTCAACAGAGCCCTTCGGTCTCGACTGGTCGAAGGGGGCTACTGGCCCAAATCCTTCAACATTTTAGCCTCAAGAAGCTTCTTAATTCTTGGGATTCTCATTTTAGCCTCAATAAGCTTCTTAATTCCCGGGATTCTCATTTTAGCCTCAAGATAGACTCATTGTGGGGTGGCTTATGCTGATTAGCCACTGCAAGGAAAAGGAAATGGAATTAGTTCAAATAATAAGAAATAATTGACCCAGAAAAACTCAACTAGACACTCATAGCCGTACATAATATAGCCAATCTTGATCATTAAGATGATTTTGATTTTCCCTCTTCGGCCTCTGAGTGTATAAAGAGTAAAATTCTTTTAGCCTCTTGATATTGATCCTAATTTGATTCATCTGGTATCGGTTTAGCACTGACTAAGGATCGATCAAGTCAGTATTTGGACCTTTGATGAAAAACCATTCCTTATGCCACCCCTTGTTGCTGGTTGGGGTTTTCATCAGTAAAAGTAATATGTCCTTAAGCCAATCATATTTGATGTGATAAGTATATACTTTGTAATTTTATTCGTTTATTAACAAAAGTTTTTTTTAAAGGCATTTCAGTATTCATGATTAATTAAATGAATTAATTAAATGAATAAACTCATAGTTTCGAGCTCTAAACTAAAATGTTCCTTATCGTTAGATCACTAAAAAGGGGTTTAGTAAATCCGAATAAATTAGTACATACTGTGTTTGCTCTTTCCATGTGGATGATTGATCTCATAATCATTTGTGTTGAGACATTAAAACAAGTATGTAGGTGCTTATTAGAGAATAAGTTCACTGAACATAACTCGCTTAAGGAACACATAATGGAGTTTTACTTATCTGTCAATAGGAGTTCCTAATGTGATAGCAATACAAGTAATCCTTGGACTTGAAATCATCATAGTACCTTGTATATGATGAGTTATACTTTGTCATATTCCTTAAGATTATATGGGTATAACAAAGAATATGTTCGGGTATAATAAGTTGTACATAGAGGTAGGGGACTGATCAATAAAGGATTTACCAGTTCTAATAAAGGGAGAGAATGTCATATGTAATTGGATAAAAAACAACTCAACTCAGAAATCCTTGACCAATGTGGAATGAAAATTAGAAATGAGTTTTTAACTTATATTATAGTTGTGCATTTGAGAATTGAAATGCATATGATTAAATAAAATAAGACTTGACATTAATTTCATTTCTTATATTTGATTGGAATATTTTATGGTAGAATAATTGAATTGTACATTAACTATTCACGGAATATGTTCTTAGTGATCAAATCAATATTTCTCTTTTATGGTGTGACTCTTTAGATTCAATATTAAACCGGTTGTAAAATAAATAAATTAGAACCATTCTAATATTATTTATAATAATAAATTAAACTCTTTTAATTTATTTATAAATAAATACGTATTTATTCTACAATAAGGGTTAAATTAAAACCCTATTCCTAAAGAATTTAGGAAGGTTGAAGAAATCTATAAATAGAAGGAGTCTTATCATAGATTGGGGTTACTCACTTTTGGAGTATTGAAAAATATTTCATATTTTCTCTACAATCTAAAGAACTAAAAGAGAAAAAAATTAAGGCTAGCCACCCATGATTTGGAGAAGCCTAAATCTACTTCTTCAATTTATATTATCTCTTGGTGGATCACCTTTAGAGGCTACACGCTTGAGTAGCTAACGTTGATTTGTAGATTATAATCGGTAGATTTGAATAAGAACGCGAAGGATCAAGGGAGGTGAACTCTTAACTATTCAAGAGTTGAATTTACAAATGTATAATCTCTTATCATTCCACAATTAATAAGTATCGTATAAGAAATATCTTGAAATTTGGTTTGTAGAAAAAATTTAAATATGATTTATGCTTTCTTCTGTTGTGTTACATCAATTTGATTGTGCATATGTATTATTTTTGCAAACCAACAATCAGGACTTCCCTGCCCACTTGCTTGGTGAGTTAATAAAATCCCATTTCCCTACTATTTCCTAGGGCAAAAAATTGTTAAGGAAAATCCAAGTTGGGTTCTACATTTTTTGAGGGACAAAAGGCCATGAAACTAAAAAGGTTAATAAAAGAATTGGGAACTAACTGGTTTAGGCTAAGACATGTGGTGTGAAGAAAATGGAGAAGAAAAGGCATAAAAAGGAAATGAAGGCCGAATATGAGTTGTTATTTTGAAATGGCGATCCATAGCCCGCATTCGGTATCCCTAGGTAGCCAGTACATCTTCTCTTCGGATGTGGGTCCCCTAATCTGATAATCATCGGGCATGTCTACATCTGTAATGGCAGAAGGAGTATTGGTCACCCTATACTCATCAGTGGCATACTTGACTCGATTATGTTGCTCAACATCTCTCTCTTTCACTACTACTAGGATTTCACCTGCCGTTCACCCAGAAACACTGGGCTCAGCCACTATAACTCCACCTTCAATAGGGGAAGATAGAGCCAGTGTGGAGGAAGATCAGGACACACCTTTGTTTGGGTTACTCATTTTGAAAAAGTAAAAAAAAAATGAGGGAAAACTTACTCTGTGTTGAGAGAAAACTAAATCGAAATGAATGATCGACGACAAGTTGGACGGCAGCAGAGAAGCTAGAGCTCAAAATCTCTCTTCTCTAGGAACGAAGACAAGTGAAAAAGTGGACAAGGGTCACGTTTTCACTATTTATAGGGGTTTTTATGAGATATGATGGACAATGTAGCCTTCCCAATGACAACTTGAGTCATAATTACGACCAATTTAATCATCTTGTCTTTTTATCTTTTCCACTTGATGTTCCCAAGATGCCGCCTGAATATTTGTCTTTTCAAATTTCTAATTGAATTAATTTGACATTTAATTATCCACAACTCTTGGGAATCTTTCTCTTCGGTTAGAGGTATTTAAACTCCTAAAAAAGCCTGAATTCAGACAGAAAATTTCCTATGGATCCCAAGGGTATTTTCCTCTACTCATTCGCCACATCTTATATGCCAAAAGGAATGAGGGACAATGTTGAGCTCCGTATTTTTACTAAAACAGATGGGTTGATACAATTGGGCTTTCGTCCTTAAAGCCCATTTGTCTTAATAACCCAATTCAAGAGGCGTGGTCCAATATATTTAAGTACTTTGGATAATTAAAGGACGTGGCAATTACGTAACAGTTACCACTCACATTTTATCTGGAGGTTACAACAGCTACCAATCATGACAGGGAATGTGCATTACCACTCCAATTATAATAGTTGCACACGTTCGACAGTTAGAGGAGCGGGGCATTTTATAAAAGGAATGTTAAGAATTCAGGTAGTCTCTACTGCCAAATTATCCCGCTAAACTCTAAGTACCTCAATTGTTAATATTTCTTGAGACATGTACTTACTCTCGCGCTGGAGGAATCCCCTGTCGGTTTAAGCCATCAAGCATTCAGTTCTTTACTTGTGCAGGTTAGTGTCGTTGACAGTGGTCGTCAAGCGTCCTGACAAATTCAAGTATTAACAATGTCATTACCGCTAATTATGATATGACTGAGTACTATGATGTTACTATTATTATATTATTATCTTACGCTAATGATATATTTACAAAATCATTTTTTTTAAATATCATTTTATAAATGTATATTTAATTTAGAAATGCATGTATAATTTATCCCCGAGATAAGGTATGTGTGGGTGGCATATAATAATAGAAATATGTGTATTTCACATACTGTATGTATAAGAATACAAATTTTATAATAAATAACAAGAAATAAAGCTTCACAATAAAACTAAAGAAAGTTTTACAATAAGAAAAAAATATTATTTTCTTATATAATAAAAACTAAATCTACAAACTAATAATTACATGGTCTTAATCATCTTAGTAGTGAACATCATTAATAATTTTTTCTTTAGTGCTTGTTCGTCTATCGACTATTGAAACATTTGGTATGTTTGGAGATTTTAAATGCACTTTGTTTATAAACTGTTTATTTTAAATACAATTTATTTAACTTACAAATATTACGTTTGAGGTCTAAACGTAATGCTCCAAAAGAAAATATACTTTAAGAGATGATTCTCAATGCAAGAGTGGAAAATGTAAAAAACATGCCTAAAATCAAGTTCTATTTAATTTATAAAAACCATTGTAAGATTACATTTTTCAATTTTTCCTTTCCCCTTCCTTGTTACTTTTCAAGTTCCAAAAAGAGCTTTATTTTGAAACTGAACAATTTTACATCATGTTGAAAAAATCTTGAAATAAATTTACGAGTTATAAAAGACAGTAATTGTTAAGTATTTTCTATAATTGAAATTGAAAAAAAACAGAGGATTACTATTTGATAAGATGAAGCACTTTTGGAAAAAAAAAATGAGAATTATTTTTTCACAAAAATCAAGTATTGTTGGTAAATATGACAGCTATCTCTTGAGAACAACTTTAGGTTCGGCCTTCATGGAAAAAATAAATGAGCACCTAACAACAATTTTTAAAATCACTTTGTAAAATGTTTGAGTAAAATTTGAATTTTAAATATGATACTTTCAAATACCAAATTTTTCTTCTTCTGAAAGTGTTTTTCCTAAAATTTCTAATGCTAAAAGTATTTTTTTTTTGCGACTAAAATATTTATGTCATGATGTCAAACACCTTTAATATTTAACAAGTGTTTTTACATATGATGATAAATTTGTTTCAATGTCAAATAATGATGTATGTGTACATGGAATATAAAAGAATAAAAAGAAGATGTACGCATTATATTCGATTAGTCGCAACTCAAATTCATTATGAATTAGTCATCATGTAAATCATTTTTCTTATTCAAACGTAATTTTGTTTTTATTTCAAAGTGTTTTTGTCTATTGCATTGCCGAACTAGTACTTAAAACTTTAAATTTATTTCAAATTTGTCTCTCTAAGAATCAAATTTACTAAAATCCCATCAAAGGATATGCACCTTAAAATCTTTTACTCATCCTCTATAAGCCCATTTTAGTCCTATAAATTCTAGACAGTAAATACTTTCAAAAAATAATATTTGCACTTCTATAAGGGATAAACGCCGCAATTTTTTTTTTAGTTTACAATAGAGGAAAAATAAAAATCTCAAGTTTAAAATCAATCTCCATTAAAATCCATTTCAAAATTGTCTATCTAATTTTCAAATTTCTAAAATCTCAAAAACTAAACCTTTTTATCATCATTCTTAACCCCATTGTAGTCATTTAAATTTGAAACGGCTAAATAGTATAAACCAAATAATGAGATTACTAAAATTTATTCCAAATTTGTCTCTTTAATAATTAAATTACTAAGAGAATTAATTTATATGCAACTAATAAAAGACAAATTTGACTGGCAACCAACATATAACTATAAACTATAAGATATTATAGGAATGTGTGGGCCCTTTTTTTTGCTTCACATCTTTTATATATATATATATATATATATATATATATATATATATATATATATATGTTATCTAATATTAATATAAATTTAAATTATTCATAATACCAGAACAATAGTCTTTATCTGTCGATGAAAGTTCAAAGTGTCATTTAAATAAAAGTAAAAGTGTTGCTAAATATTTATTTATTCTTATAACATAATTATTACTCTGATATTATCAAATATCTCTAAATTTATCATCATATATAACAAAAACAATTACTAAAATCACACCTAAATTTAATATTTTCCTAAACTCATTTTACTCATCACACCAAAGCTCGTTACTCTTTCAAATTTCAAACGGCTAAGTAGTTTATAATCTTAAATTAATAAAATCCACTTCAATTTTGTCTCAAACTTTAAATTACTAAAATTCATTTCAATTTTCTCTCTTTTTTTCCAAATTACTAAAAACCCATAAAACAATATTAACCCTAAAATCTTTAACTCTTCTTTCATAAGCCCATTTTAGTCGCTCAAATTTTAACGGCTAAATAGTGAAAAACCTCATAATCAAATTACCAAAACCCATTTCAAATTTGTCTCCTTAATCATCAAATGGTCCTCTTAACATGCGCCTTAAGGGCACATGCTAAGTACAAAAAGCAAGAGATATAATTCACTAAATATTATTTATTTATGTATTTGTACTGAATTCAATACATGTGGTTCACTAACATATTATTTTTTTATGCATTGAATTCAGTATAAATGTATAAATAAATAATATTTAATAAACCATATCTCTTATTTTCTGTACTTAACATGTACCCTTATGACACATATTAAGAAAACCCGTTATCAAATTACTAAAAAGACCCACAACTAATATTCGTCCTAAAATCCTTTCCTCATCACTCTTAAGCTCATTAAAGTCTTTCAAATTATTTCAAAAGGTGCACACATTTACATACCGCAACCTGTGCGCACATTAGCAAAATCTATCACATTTCACCAACTATATTTACCCACACTCACACTCACACGTCTTCTCTCTCACTCCAATTTCCTTCTACAAAATCTCTGTGCAACAAAAGGAATAAAATTATTAAAAAAATAAAATAAAAAATAAGTACTGTAAAAATTGTCACTATCAAACTTAAATTATTCCAAATTCAGCCGCGTACAATTCCCAAAATCTCCGTACGGTCCCCCCGATGGCCCCTTTCAACTCGCCGCATTTTCGAACGCCACCACAGTCGCAACTCCCTGCCTTCTGTCGTACGGAGGCGTCGCACAAACTGTCGTCCTTTCCGCACTCGAAGAAGTTCAGGTCTATTGTGGACGTCATGAAGATTGTCGAGTACGCGGTGGTCGACTCCGGCGCCGACTACTACAACCGATTGGTGTGCGAGCAATGCAAGTCGGGCGAGCTTGACGAGGAGATGCTCCTTTGTGACAGCTGTGATAAGGGATTTCACATGCTCTGTAACTGGCCAATTGTGGTTCAGGTCCCCATTGGCTCTTGGTATTGTCAGCCCTGCTCCGGTAATCCTAGTTGTAACAACCCCTTCCCGACTAGTGGAAACGGAGGTTGTGCACGAAACGAACTCTAAGCAGAATATCAAAATAAAAATGAAACTCTCCTCACATTTTTCCTTTGAATCCCCATGCAAACCTGCCAGAAGAAAAACACAGCATGAGCCAAATGCCCAATACGGATAAAGAGTTCAGAAATAAGAACTGAAATTGAATAACAAAATCAACTGAACCAAACTGAGATTAACAAAGTCAACTGAACTGAATAACAAAATCTACTAAACTAAACTAATCTACCGAACTGAATTGATCTAATGAACTGAATAATAAAATCTACTAAACTGAACTGATCTATTGAATTAAACTGATTTACCAAACAACATAAAAGGCTGAATTGAATGGCTGTGTTTATTTCATACCGAGCTCAGAACAAAACAGAAATATACCTTGTCATAAAGACAAGTCAAAATACTGCCACACAGGCAGGCACACATTAGACTGTAGATCCAAATGTATGCAAAATTGGAAGGTGTGTTCGGCACAAACAACACCAAACCGCAAAACAGAACATAATAAATAGCTAGGGTCGACCCATACGCCTCCCACAACAAAACACCAATTGGCCAACTCCCATCAGAGCACACAAAATGGAGACGTCGTGGACTAATCACCCTGCCATGGAAGTGTCATGCCTCGGTGCCAAGAGGACATGCCCGTGGTACCCCCACAGGTGGTTATAGCTCAGGTATACCCTACGATACTTTCTAACAAAAATATTATGTCACAACGAATGCTACATAATATCACAAAAGGGGTTCTAATATGCACATGCTAAACCGAAACAAATCGACACAAAGTCTCCCAAATATATTAGCATGTACGTTTCTACATAATCAAAATAAATACTAGGCATGCTTAATAAGTCTAAAGAGTACAAGATAAGTTGAGAATATCTAAAATCAAACAAAACTATCATATGCATTTGACTATGAACAATATATCGAGATAATATCCAAATTCTAATGAGGAACAAAACAAACAAATTAAAATCAAATGAGTATCGCTGAAGGAGTATGAAATTTCGTACCTGGAATAAGCAATGTAATACCCAAAATTATACTTCAAAACTGACTCGTTAAATTCCCTCCGTCGGAACTAATTAAACAAAATAAAGGAATTGATAAATAAATAGTTAATCAATTGATTAAGTTTTACACATTTTCTTTCTCTTAGGCGAATCTGAAATAGTTCCGTTCTAAACAAAATTCTACCTAAAGGTATACATACATAAATATTTTAATCATGGTAACGTATATATTAATAAATAATAGTATTCTTGTTCCTTATGAAATACATATAAGTATATTTACAAAAATATTCTTTCCATTTTTAATTATGTTACAAACAATTATTATTATTATTATTATTATTATTATTATTATTATTATTATTATTATTATTATTATTATTATTATGTCAAAACTCTAAAGTTACATAAATAATAATTTAATATTCCAAAATGCTAATTACTAACAGAGATATACTAAAATATATAAACTAACAAACTAAATAGTATACAAAAATTAAAATTACAAAATTAAAATTAATACAGAAAATTAAATAATTACACAAAGAATGAAAAAGAGACATACCGAAATTTTGAGGTCCGCAGTCCGCCCACGTACTCGACACCAAAAATTTTAACTAGGGAGGTATTTACTAAAAAGGTCCTCACACAAAAAGTTGCTCACACAAATAAGAGATACTTAATGTTTATTATATGAAACTAAAAGGGGGTGAAGTCATATATATAGGTAAAGGTAAGGGAAAGTTTCAGTAGATTGGGCGATGTGGGACTCTAATAAAGGAACCGGGTATTACATTACTCTCCCTTTAAAAAGGATTTTGTCCCCGGAATCAAAAAATAAAATGCGACGAACTTAATTATCAAAAGATGCAAAAACTTCACTCGAATAGAACTTTTCACAAAACAAACGAAATAGTTTTCCTCCGAAATCTTATCAAAACAGATAGTGCACCACATGCAACAGATGATAATGATAACTCTTCAGCACTAAGACTCAAAATACATGATGCACATGAGCTGACTGTGAAGGCAAAGCTAACTGAGATGCAACTTTGCCAGCCCTTTCTAAAATCTCAAATGGGCCAATAAAACGCATACTGTGTAATTTCCCTAGCACCTTAAGCCCTTCAAAATATCACAATCTCAATTCGAATTAGTTCTCAAATATTATTACTCCAAATAATATACCACTAAAATATCTAAATCACCATATTAAACTCCAAGTCATGTTCCATTATCTGTATAAACAAACTGCATACTCTAAACTATTTAAGGTCTCAAAATCTATAGAATTTCATCACTTAATATATAACCATTTAAATAAATCAATCATTTCTTAGTGCAAACCATAGTCCAACAAATTCCATGATTTTCTCATACTATTACAAAATCTTCATATAACAAAACTCCAAAACAGCTGCAAAATTTATCATTAGCCTCATTGATTAATCTAATTACCTCGAATATCTATAACTCAAGTTTACAAGAGATCATTTAAACATACTTAATAGTTTTCACTTATCGTACTGTCTCATCAATATACCTACCTCACATCATCCGCGAGCTTAACACAAATCCAACATAACCCAAATCAAATCCTTAAGTTTAAGATCATAACAGATTGTTACTAAAAGCACTCTAACGATTAATTCTCCAAAATCAAATACTCATATCATAATCATATTACATATATGATCATTTCTTAACTGTACAAAATATAACTTTATTTCCCTTAATGCTCCAATCACAATTCTTAACTAATATCCTTACTCCATTGTATAACAATAATAACCTTGAACAAATTATCTCACTTTCCTCATATCAACTACAAATCAAAACAGATTAACATTTGGTCAAAATCAAGACCAACCAAACAGAGAACAAAATCGAAATAAACTTATATGTCTACCTAGTGATTTACTCATAACTCACAGATCAAGCCTAAAGGCAATCTACATAATCATAACCTAAGCTTTGACATCCCATCCCAAGAATCATATCAAAGTCGTACATATGCATCGACTGAAAATTAGCCCTACGAATCTTTATTTCCAAAACTAATAGAAACAACCTCGATATAAATCAAAGAACAAAAAGAATTCCCATCGGAGCAGCAATAGATATAGCAGAATCTAAGGACTGAGATGACATACCAAGATGTCAAACAAAAGAATACGAAACAATCAAATGAGAAGAGTCAAAATAATTAAAAGTCTCACGAATGCCAATTAAAAAAGTGCCAAAATAGAATATTGCGCATATATCACCTAATTATATGATAAGGCGAACAAACGTCCTCCGTGGTACCAACCAATATTACCACCATTATCACCGCCTCCACCACCTTTAATGGTTTTACAAGCCTTCAACAAAATAAAACGAACAAAATCAAAATTGATTTTAAGGCAAATTCGAATAGAAACTCATATGATAGCTGAATAAAATTTCAACAGAACAATAACATATCCTAGATGTCTACCCATAACGCACAGGTCAAACCTAAATAGATTTTCTACAAGAAAGAACCCTAGCTTTGATACCAACTCTGTAGCACCCCCTTCCCGACTAGTGGAAAGGAAGGTTATGCACGAAACGAACTCTAAGCAGAATATCAAAAAAAAAAAGAAGGAAACTTTCCTCACACTTTCCCTTGAATCCCCATGCAAACCTACCGGAAGAAAAACACAGCATGAGTCAAATGCCCAGTACGGATAAAGAGTACAGAAATAAGAACTAAAATTGAATAACAAAATCAACTGAACCAAACTGAGATTAACAAAGTCAACTGAACTGAATAACAAAATCTACTAAACTAAACTAATCTACCGAACTGAATTGATCTACTGAACTGAATAATAAAATCTACTAAACTGAACTGATCTATTGAATTAAACTGATTTACCAAACAACATAAAAGACAGAATTGAATGGCTGTGTTTATTTCATACCGAGCTCAGAACAAAACAGAAATATACCTTGTCATAAAGACAAGTCAAAATACTGCCACACAGGCAGGCACACATTAGACTGTAGATCCAAATGTATGCAAAATCGGAAGGTGTGTTCGGCACAAACAACACCAAACCGCATAACAGAACAGAACAAATAGCTAGGGCCGACCCATATGCCTCCCACAACAAAACACCAATTGGCCAACTCCCATCGGAGCACACAAAATGGAGACGTCGTGGACTAATCACACTGCCACGGAAGTGTCATGCCTCGGTGCCAAGAGGACATGTCTGTGGTACCCCCATAAGTGGTTATAGCTCAGGTATACCCTACGATAATTTATAACAAAGATATTATGTCACAACGAATGCGACACAATATCACAAAAGAGGTTCTAATACGCACATGCTAAACCAAAATAAATCGACACAAAGTCTCCCAAATATATTAGCATGTATGTTTCTACATAATCAAAATAAATACTAGGCATGTTTAATAAGTCTAAAGAGTACAAGATAAGTTGAGAATATCTAAAATCAAACAAAACAATCATATGCATTTGACTATGAACAATATATCGAGATAATATCCATATTCTAATGAGGAACAAAACAAACAAATTAAAATCAAATGAGTATCGCTGAAGGAGTATGGAATTTCGTACCTGGAATAAGCAATGTAATACCCAAAATTATACTTCAAAACTGACTCGTTAAATTCCCTCCGTTGAAACTAATTAAACAAAATAAAGGAAATTGATAAATAAATAGTTAATCAATTGATTAAGTTTTACACATTTTCTTTCTCTTAGGCGAATTTGAAATTGTTCCGTTCTAAACAAAATTCTACTTAAAGGTATACATACATAAATATTTTAATCGTGGTAACGTATATATTAATAAATAATAGTATTCTTGTTCCTTATGAAATACATATAAGTATATTTACAAAAATATTCTTTCCATTTTTAATTATGTTACAAACAATTATTATTATTATTATTATTATTATTATTATTATTATTATTATTATTATTATTATGTCAAAACTCTAAAGTTATAAAAATAATAATTTAATATTCCAAAATGCTAGTTACTAACAGAGATATACTAAAATATATAAACTAACAAACTAAATAGCATACAAAAATTAAAATTAAAAAATTAAAATTAATACATAAAATTAAATAATTACACAAAGAATGAAAAAGAGACATACCCGAAATTTCGTGGTCCGCAGTCCGCCCACATACTCGACACCAAAAATTTTAACTAGGGAGGTCTTTGCTAAAAAGGCACTCACACAAAAAGTTTTTCACACAAATGGGAGATACTTAATGTTTATTATATGAAACTAAAAGGGGGTGAAGCCATATATATAGGTAAAGGTAAGGGAAAGTTTCAATAGATTGGGCGATATAGGACTCCAATAAAGGAACCTGGTATTACACTAGTCCCCTTAAACGTACGGTTATTTATTTAATTAATTCAGTTTATATTTATTTGATAATTTTTGATTTGATTTTTAAATTAAGAATTTTTGAGCTGTGTGTATGAAATGTGGAATTGAAGATTGTATGTTATTTTTATTTGTTTTTTCAGAGTTTAAGCAAACTAAGATTTTGGATTTCTTTCGGATCGAGAATTGTGAGAATGTTTTCGTGAAATGTATATCACCTCAAGGTAATTTGTTGTTCTTATATAATAATGATCATGATCAGCATTGTTATCAGTTTATGTATGTTTTTATTTTACAAAATTGGTGTATGTCTAATTTTTAAAGTTTGTATATTTCGTTATAATTACTAATTTTTTATGTTTGTATGATAAAGAAAATGTGAGTTGTATCTGACCTCTACAAATGATTGGTGAAATCTTAAACTAGGGATTATATTAAGTGTGAGTTTGGATGCTATCGGCACCTCCAAAAACACAACTATCCTTCTTTGTTTATAGTTTTATTAGTTGGGGTTTCTATAACCCGGGGAACATGTTTGTATAAGCTCGAGGAAGGTAAGAAGACGATGCTCTTATATGATAAAGTGACAAAAATTTATTGAATGTTTTAGGTTTTATCTCATGAATTACAATATACATATTTTGGCGGCTCGGGTAGATTAAAATTCTTGATAGGAATTAGAAGTTATAATAAATAATGAGGCATTAAACATTGTAGGAATTGAATATGGAGTTTGGTTGATGTTAGAAGGGAACTTGGAGTATAAGTTGGTTCTAAGGAACATGGAGTGTTGGTGTCATGTTTACCTAGTGTCTAAGTTCAAGCACTTTTTTCATTTAATCGTGTCCAGGCGTAGCTAGTTTCCTAAACTAGTGATTTTGAAGCTTGGTCACATTTGATCAAAATTCATCTTAATATAATTTCTCGTTTAAAGGATTAAGATTTTTAGGTCTATATATAATAAATCATAAATCCATATCCTAGAGGTTTGCGAGCGAGATGTTGCTTACTACTGCCCCTGTCAGTAGAAAGGAGGATTGCATTTACTCTAGCAATTCTTCCAATCACTGTGATTCTTTTTGTAAATCATTTTGTAACATGTTTACCTTAATAATGTTTGGCTTTATCTGATGGCATGTGAACAGATTTCATGCGACAAGGAAAAGTTTCCAACACCTTGCTAGCATAAGGGTTCAGATTAGGTTTCAGCTATTCTTCAAATTCACCTTCAGTTATGAAATTTAACGATGACTTATACAATGAAAATGCAATGAATACATACATCTGAAGGAAGGGGTGTATTTAGCCTGCTGGAGAAAACAATATATAAAATTGGAAATGTGAACCCTAACATGCTATATTAGATTTCTTTTTAACTTTGTTTCTTTTTCTTTCTTTTTCTTTTTTGGGGATAATTATCCAATGACTTTAAACATTTGTTTGTATATTTGCATAATGTTGTGGGTAAAACATGCTTGTTGCCATTCGAACGATGTGGCTACTGTCTTGCCAAAAATATTTGTAGGTAGAAAATTAGTTTTGAAGAGGGCAAGCAAATCCCTGTTTTACCGTCCAAACTCAACAAGGCCTTTCCTTTAATTCTTTTCCTTCTAATAAGATTATAAGACTTTTGCAAAGTGATTTTACATGTATATTTTGTTGTTTATGATTTTTAGGTTTGAAATTGGAATTACGTCCGTGCTTTCAAGTATATTTGATACATTGTTTTAATCATATCATTTTTATTAGAGATTTTTTGCTTATAATCATCCATATCAACATCATCAGAATTACTATACACCATGGTTGTTATAGTTTACATTTGATTGAAACTAATGAAAACCTTGAAATACCTAACTTTTCTTAAATCATATCATGTTCTTGAGTTTAAACTTTAAATATTTCTTAAAAATGCTCTAAATTAACTAGCAAGTCATGTTCTTTATTATATGAAACCATATGATATTAAGTTGCAGCTTGTAATATCTTTTCTCAGTCAAGTACCATATATTTGTGTTGTTTAGCCAAAAATTTTAATCAACTACTTTAGTGAAATGAATGTTCATCCTTAAGCTTTGCAAATTTGGGCCAAGTAGGTTGATAAGCTCTTAAAAGAAATACATCATTTTGATTAAGTAATAAAATATTCATAAAAATGCTGGAAAATGGGGGCACCGTCCCAATAAATGCAGAGTATAAAAAAAGCAGACGAAACCAAAAAAGACCTACAAAGCCTTTAAAAATAAGAAAACACCTCTCTTTATACAAATTTGGGAGAATAATAATAAATATTTAATTCACAACACCACCAAAAATGGAAGTCATTTCAGTACACGTGGAGCCATTAGGCTTTCTGATGTCTTTATCATGTCCTCAGTGTTCAACTCTTTGCTAAACTTTCCCCTTACTCTAGCTGTTTGTTCACCAAGTATGGTACAAAAATAGTTAATATAAGTTTTATGAATGGTTTTGTTCTTCAGTATATTTAACGAAAAGCTTTACCTTTTCACTTGGGTACTTACTTTGTCTTTACAATCTGGTAAAGTATGTAGGTAGCCGGGCTACTTTACATAATTTAACCTAACATGGTTTAATAGTCATTCAATGTCCAAATAAACACTCCCACTTCTAAGTCACATGCATTGGTACTGTCATTGCCTATGAAGTTTGTAGTTCCTCTTTCATCTTTATTATCTAAAATAATTCCCGAACCACTTCTAATCAAAGAGCCAAGACTTTGATCAATAACTTATAAAATATTCAGTCAAAGGAACTGGCACCTCCTTTTAGGGACTATTTAGAAGTTAAAAAGTCATTACCCTTTCTTCTCATTGATCAAGGCTGTTAGGAGAGTGGAGTAGGTAAAAGTTACTTTTAACATTATTTGGAAAGTGACTGCCTTCATGTTTAAACCTGAAAGCTCCTAATTGTTAGTTGAGCTCTTACCACTAGACGATTTGAAAATCTCAAGTGTGCTTTTCTTGTTTGATTGTAAGGAATAAAATTCTATAATTAGAGAACTAGTTCGTGGCTAAGATGTCTTTGGTAAATCTGTCTTCATTTTCTGCTCCTTTGTGCTCTGTTAGGCCCTTTTCTATGAATTCTTTGATACTTTGTTGGCACTCTCAAGCCTTCACGAGCATCTTATGTGTTACATGGTTTCTCTTTTTTGAACAACTAAAGCTTTAATGGACGTATGACTAGAAGTTTAACTCTTAAGTATTTGTCTTGTGTTCGAGTGGTGAAATGGTGATAATTTTTCTCATACAACTTCAATACTCAATTTCCCAGTTAAAAGACTTCATAACTTTATTCCCTCACTTTTTTCTAGTGCTTTATTAGGCCATATATTTCCGTATTATTGTTCTTATTATTTAGTTTTATTCTTTATTAGTGTTCTAAAGTTCCCGCTTAGGTTCGCCTAATCCCTGTCTTGGCACTAGGCGGTTCTTTACCGCCTCAATTGGGTTGGGCACCTAGGTCCTCGCTTAGGCAGAATCAAATCTCTACTTTAAAATTTTACAATACTTAAATGAATTTGGTAAGCCATAAAAGATTATTTTTTTGGTAATGTTTCATACAATATTTAAAAAAATTATATCTACTACATGTTTTGTATAGTATAACATGTATATACAGTAAGAAAAATAAATAAATAAAACCACTTTAAGGAACACCTAATCCGACTAAGAAAATGCTTAGACACTGCCTAAACACTAGGTGCCCCTTCCGCCACCTAGATCCGCCCAACTTTTTTCAGAACACTATTCTTTATTGGTGCTTTGTTATCAATCTCAAGCCTTCGCGTGCATTGATATACGGAGTATCGGTTACTTTTCTTGTCTTAGTTATGGCAATGCTTTTATCCTCGTGTGTTGATAACTTTTGATACTATTATTAAAAAAATTCCAATCTTACCTGCATGTTAGACGCCTAATATTCCTACTGTCTCTCTTAGTTTCTCTTGACATAATTTAAGACCAATAAATAATGTGTGGTCACTTTCTCATTTGTAAACATTTTTGATCCTCTTCATTTTATCCACTCTTTAAAACTAGTTCCTGTTAAGTAGGGGCAAACATCATGTATAGCAATTACATGAAGTTTCTAATTAGAGGTCCTCTATGTTTGGAAATTATCTGTCATTTATGTAATCAATACCTGCGCACAACATAGGTGAAAAGCTTAATTTCTCACTAACATTTCCCCCCCTTCTTGACTGAATTCTAGTGGCTAGAAAGTGACGAAAACATACTGGTTTACTTGTACAAAAAAAAAGCAAGAATTCTGTTGCTGTATACTCCAAGCAAAGATCCTGCACGTCGGCTGCTGCAAATGGGCTCTCTGGCTTCAGCCCTAACATCACTAAAACTTGTATTTAGTGACGAGCTCACTTACTCATGTGGCATGGCCCCAAGATCTGCCAACCAAGCTAAGTTTGAATGTGATGGCACGCAGGTATGGATTTGAAACATCCCAATTTCAATTGAGTTCCCTATTTAAGATCTTATGATTTGATTTAATGTATGGACAAATATTTCTTATCTTCACAATTCCATATTGCTTACCCTATTTTGTTTACCTGTTAGGTTCTGTCCAAGAAGGATACAGAAACCTTGGACAAATGTAGAAACATGTAAAGAAGGGATGAATGTCCTCCCCTTGTAGTAGGGTTTGATTCGTGTGAAGGGTATATAACATTTGTATCAAACCACTATTAATACTGCAGTAGGGAATGCATATTGAATATATATGTAATATATTTATTATTATTATTTTGTTTTTTGCAGGTATACAGTTGAGGCTGATGACCCGATAAAACCAATGACATTCATTGCAGAATTTATAGGAGATGTGGACTACATTAAGAATCGGGCTAATGACGATTGTGACAGCTTGATGACGCTGCTTTTAGCAACAGATCCATCTGAAAGTCTTGTTACCTTCCCTGATAAACGTGGAAACATTGCTCGCTTTATCATACACTGTAAGCCTGTGAACTCTTTGTTGTTTTCAAATTCTTGATTTTTCTGTTCCTCCGTTCTTGGTCTTATATCTTTCAATTAAATATTCAATTGTTCAATCTATCAAAGCTTGAGCTCCATTGACAAAAATATTACAGAATTCAGTTATTCATGTCAAGAAATTGTTCAAAAATATATTATATTTTACTAGTGTGTTGAAACAAATTTAATGTTGATATGCAGGGAGGGTAGGAAGAAGGAGAACCTCAAATGCGTAAGGTACAGCATAAATGGTGAACCCCGGGTCTTTTTGGTCACTATTCGTGATATTGCCAAGGGAGAAAGGCTGTATTATGACTGTAATGGATGTGAGCTTGCATATGCAACCCATCATTTCGTCTGAGATTCCAATGATTTTTGACAACTTTTATCCCCTTGCATAGCTCCGCCCTGTTGTTGCCGAGTTAAAAAAGTAGTTCTCTTTATTTATGAACCATTAATTGTATCTTGTAATTTATCATATACTGCTGGTTATTAAGTGGCCATGAGAGCATTGGGTAGCTGAAAGAGAATTATCTTTATTTTTAAATGTGTAAAAGAAAATATTTCCCAAATCTGAGTTAGATCACAGTATTTTGTGCATTGCAATTTTATAGAGCAACTTTATTTGATTTCAAATATGGCTCAACTCTTGATGAACTGTGGAGGGATTTATGCTTATTTATTGATTTTTAATCGGCATTCAAGCATCTGTCTTCGTTTGGAGGAAGTAGTGCTGTAATAATAGCAACCCTTGTAACCTTTCAATGCATCGTCCTATAGAATAATAGGGTGGAGTTGTTTCTTGCAGGGATCTTCAAGAAGTATATTGTCATCATTAGTCTATGCATAAGTGTTGTAATTATGGTTCCTGGAACAACGTATAACATGTAGGGATCTCCAAGAAGCTTATTATCATCATCAATATATGCAGAAGTGTTGCAATTTATGGTTCCTGGCACAACGTATTAGGTAAGAAATTTACTTTCGATTCCACAAATCATGCATAGGTAAATTAATATCGTTAATGCTTCTGAATTACTGATAAAGTTAACTATTCATAGAGTTCTTCCCCAGTTCAATTGCTTTGGCTGTTTAAACAAATTATAGGGGATTGTGTATGATTCTTGTTTACACTGATGTTTGCCTTCTTTTCTGTCTAATTCCAAATTTATATTCAGTCTTCTCTTCGATTTTATAGTGTTAAGCTGTACGATTGATTTATTAGGGATCTTATAATTTTATATTTTGTCATTTTACTGGCCTTTTGCAGCTAATTTTATTGATACTTCTTGTTGCTGCTACTTTCTTACTTTCTCATTTTTATCCTTTTGAATTTTAATGCTTTTAGTTCTTCATCTATACTTGTGGAGATGTCTGGTAGCTAAACTTAGAAGAAACTAGCACTAGCAAGATAGGTTTCAAATTATGAGGTCAACTCAACCCAATTATATTTTTATGAGTTGATTACCTGTTTTATGAACTATGGTATGGGTTGGGTTGAGTTGAATTTAAAACTATATTATTGATTATAAATATGATCTAACTAGTCTTAAAGCTCAAATTTAGTTAGTTTTAAACCAAGAATACTATTATTTTTTCTAAAAGGTTTTTTCAATTCTTTCTAAATAATTTTAACTCTCCCTCTCTCTAAAAATATTAACTTTCCCTTTCTTCAAAATTTAACTTTCTCTCTGTGAGTCCGTGAATAAAATTAGGGTTTGCATTTGACTTAATAAATTAAATGAACTAAAACTAACAAACTGAAAAATAAATAGACGAGACCCGAGAGGGGCCCTCATGAGTCCCGAGACAAAAGGCTCGTGGGGGAAACTCATTTTTCGGAATTGATTGATGGATTGGATTGACGGCTAGAAGGGGATGATTTGGGCATTACTCGGGTAATTAAGGGTATTCTAGGAATTTCCCTACGACTAAGGGTATTTCTAGAATTTGCCTTGAAATCACATGTCTGGCACATGACCCCTTTGCTAGGAGACTCTATAAATAGTCCCCTCATTTCAAGATAAAGGGGGTTGGAAACCTAACAATTCACTGGGGAATTCTCTCTAAGTTTGAGATACAAGAGAATACTCTTGAACCCTCAAAATTTGGACCTAAATTCTCTTGAGACCCGAGACACCGGAGAAAGCTTTTGATCATTGGATTCTGTTGGGTATTTTTTATATGAATATATGCGTGCAAGTATACACGGTCAACAAGTAATAAAGTAATAAAGTAAAGTGTCGAACCCACAGAGAATTAAATAATAATAATTAACAAATACTAATTTAATATCAAATTAATTCTATATAAACAATCTCAATTTAATTGTAAACTAAACTAATTAAAATTGCTAACTAAATTAAACTAATAAAAATGATTAAATCAAATTAAAATAGTTAAGATCACAATTTTCCCTAATGTTTCATTTAAATCTCTTTATTCTATTTTTAATTAATTAACTATATAGAATTGTTAACTGAGATTTCTTAACTATTTACTAACATTTTTCAAGAATTAATAAAAAGATTTATTCCAATTAAGTTACTATATTTCTATGCAAAATAATTTGAAATAAACTCATTAAGATCCAACTCTCAATAAAGTTACAAGTGGCATATAGGTATCTGTTGGGTGTCAAACCGTGCGTATGACAAATCAACACTTACACGCAAGTGCACGTGGTAAACAAGTAATATAAAGTAAGTAAAGTATCGTTCCCACGAGGACTATGGTTAGCTATTACACTATCATGCAGTAGTTTTATAACTATTTTGGTTTCTTTAAACAGTTGTCAAGGAAATTAAGTAATTGTGAATTAAATCTAAGTTGTGAAAATTAAAGACAAATAATTAATAAACGATTTAAGCAGACAAAGGAGGCATGAGATTATAACTTCACCTAGGGTGTCATTCAACTGTGCTACTTCCTGTTAAACCTAACTGATTATTTCGGATTGTTAGTCGAAAACACGAAACTAAAGTATGACCAACTCTTGTTGCATCATACCCATATCCAACCCAGATCCGACCCAAAGGGCAACATAACGGGAAAGAACACCCAAGTTAATTAAATCACTATATGTCTATGTGACCTAGAGAAAAACGGGTTTAAGCACAGGTTTTCAAAAGACTACGTGTGGTGCTTCGGTATATGTCTATCCTTAGCACTAATCATGCAATCCAACGTCATGTGAAATCATGAACACAAGCTAACATGGTCGGTTCTAAACTCACACTCCCCATCTCGGTTCCGTGTGAGTTAACAAGGTAAATGAAGATCAAGCATTTAAACAAGTAAGATAAACCACATTAGACAATCCATACATAATCATTTAGCCAAAACAAGGAAGCATACAAATTGAACTAAACCCTAGGTTTCATTATAATCCCATAAGAGAAGTTAGTTCATAATAGAAATAACAACCATCATCCACATATGTTCATACATTGAAGCTACAAATGAAAAGAAAGAGAAAACAAAGTTAAGAAATGCAAAGCTCGGTTTCTCTTCTTCAAATCCAGAGTTACAAGGTTGACACAATGCTTCAAACTTCCAATGCCCAGCTCTAAGCTAAACTACCCTAGCTAAATCACAAGGAACAAGAGAGAACAAAGAAAACAAAGAATGGAAATGAACAATGCACTCTCTCTTCTTCCTTTTGACCTAGCTTTTCTATCTATTATCTTCTCTATGGCTGGCTTGGACTGATACTACTGATATATATAGCCTCAAGCTGCTCCTTCGCGATCACTGTAGCAAGAAGTTTGTGATTGGCCCGTTTAAAATAAGTCATCTCGGATTTTGGAGCGAAGGACCGGCGCAGCTGCGCCGTGATTGTACTGAAATGGGGCGCAGCTGCGCCTCACGGCAGTCAAAGACTCAGCAGAGGGACTACGCAGCTGCACAGAAAACGTGAAGGAATTAGGCGCAGCTGCGCCGTGCACCAGTCAGGCAGCCTGAAGAGCTACTGCGCAGCTGCGCAGTGTTTGTGAAGGATTGCGGCGCAGCTACGCCGTGCACCAGTCTTGGAATCTGTGCCATCTTTTCTGCTACATTCGATCATCGCGCATATCACTCCCGCATTGAACCACTTTTGTCCCAAAAACTGCAATTTTTCCTCCCCGCACAAGTTCTAGTCCGAAACACGCCGGTTTGTCCCCAAAAAGACGGAAAATGCCAATAAAGAGCTAAGGAGCATGAAACCTACATAAGAGACATAAAAGCATGAAAAGTAATAAAAACTAATGAGAACAAGCGAAAGTTAAAGCAAGTTGGCATCGAAATAGTAGGTATAAAACCTACTTATCAAATACCCCCAAACTTAACCCGTTGCTTGCCCTCAAGCTACATAATAAGTAAACTGAACAAGCAATTTGAAATGCAAGCTAAGCTACAGATGCAGTCTATGCTACATGCCTATGAATCCACGCCAGTCAGTACAAAGCTTAATTGAGCAGCCTCAGAAAAGTTGCAATGATCATTAAACATAGCATCTAACCAAGAAATAGTCAGTAGGTCATATCGATCGACAATTCCACAACATATTATTACTGATACAGTGTGTAGTGTGCTTGGCCATCATTAAGGTTGGTATGATGCAAATATTGCCATAATGCGCTTCTTAGAGGGAAAATAACAGTTCTAACTCAAGAAAGACGATAACAGGAAAACTGTCAGCTATGACTTCACATTAATCAATATCAGGGTTATTCAGAATTAACCGACTTTAAATACAACCACGAGGGCAATAATTGCTCTATCTCGCGCTGACATCCGGCTGTGCAATGTCTAGTCCTATTAGGCTTCGAAGATACCCATGTAGCAAGCTTTCGACCAACGATTCCCAAACCAGTCGGCTTTAGGGCGCTAGGTGTAAAGACACCCCTACGGGCCTATTAACTCGAGTATCTACGGCCACAAAACTAAACTAGCCACATGTGATTATTTATTTATTTATTTATTTTTTAAATGAGTGCGTTTTAACGCTCCATCTCACGCAATAGATTTCTTATCCCCCAAACTTGATTTCTGTGTTATTATAGCCGACACAACCCATTCACCAAAATTCTATTGTTTTAACGAAAAATTTTCCACCAGAAGACCATTATGCACAAATTTAGATTAAACCAAACAAAACAATTACACATAAAGTGCTATCCGGTTATATCAGAGTCAAACAAGTTAGGAATCATAAATCAACATGACACTAAGACTATGACTCGATTTTCAACCCCGTTATATGATCAAGCAAAGCCGAGTATCATCATAGGCCAATATGACTTCGACCGACAAAACGCTAGGATTACGAGAAATAAATATGATGCAAATTTAAACAAATTAAACTAAATGCAATGCAACTAAAAGCAAAATATGATAATAAATAAGATATAGCAAAACATGGCATGCACCCAATACCCCCAAACTTAAATGTTACAATGTCCTCATTGGAGATAAGGGTGAAAGAGAAAACTCCCCTAGGCCTCGGGTGGTGAATCTGGCGGTGGGTACAAGCCTCCTTACCCGAAGGTCGGGAACTGTACGTCCGCGCCTAGCTGAGAGAATGCACTGGTCAATGCCGCTGAGAAGTCGGCAGTATATGAACTGAAGTCCGTGTGCATAGCGTTCATGCGCCTCTGCAAGCGACGCATCTCTCTATCATGCCTAGCTACAAAATCAGGAGGAAGCCCTCCGGCTTGTGGCTCATCAGCTGCCACAACCTGCTCCTCAGGAACCTCTTCCCTAATAAAACCGAGACCCCTTGGATGCGATCTTATACCCTTCCAGACCGTGAACTTCTCAATGACAGTATGATCGATATCCCTCATCGGCAACTGAGAAAACTCCTCGCCCCACTCTACCTCTGCTGCTGTACATAACCTCGTAATGATGGAGGCATGCGGGATTCCGCCTGAAGTACTGGCCCTTATGAACTTTAGCATGGAGTGATGGATGATGTATCCTACATCCATACTCTGACCCTTGCAAATGCCATACAAAATTATGGCCCTCTCCTTAGTCACGTCCTGATGGTGGGTCGTAGGCAGTATGCTGCCACATATGAAACTGTACCAGGCCTTAGCATACCTGCCCAAGGCCGTCTGAGGAAAATGTACTTTCTGATTCGTGTCCGGCCTAATCTTCCATTCCACACCGAGCCTGCACATCTCCTCCATCAGGGTGTCCAAGTTGGTCTGGAACCGCAGTTCTCGCGTCCACTGAATTGCCTCCGCAGTCAGGGCCGGCATCCTGAATAGCTCGTTTATGGCTCGAGGGGAGTAGTCTACTTGTTTGCCCCGCACATATGAAATTCCGTTCTGAGTCTCTCGGGCATTGGCATAGAACTCCCGCACAATAGACATCGGTGCCGCTATGGGCGTTTCCACAAGCAAAACCCACCCACGACTCCTGATATGCTGTAGCAGCCCTCCATCCGCAGAACTGGGCTTGAGGCCCCTTTCTAACACAAATGATTTCGTGATCATGACATCCCAATAGTAGTGTTGTGCAGAAAGGTTGACAAACCGGGATGCGTCTAGCGTGTTTCTGTCATCGCCTTCTCCCCCCGCATCACTACTCGCCGATGAAGACGATGGAGTACGGATGCGCTTCGGCATTTTGAAAGTGCTAGGGCTAGATGTGATTCACTGTAAAAACGTAGCCTCTCAACCTTGAAGAACCCCCAAACTTGCTTCACACAACCTTAGTGTTGGTAATCTGAATATGTGCTCGACTAGGGCTAGATGAGGATTCTATGTATGGAGGTTTCTATGGATGGAGATTAGGGCAAAGGTGTGCTAGGAAATGGGTAGGGGAAGTGAGGGTTTGATGTTGTTTGATAGGTCTTATCTCGAATTTCTGATGTGGAAGGCTTAGGGAATGAAATGATTTGACATATAGAGGGAAGCCAATCGGTCGGGTTTTAAACAAAACTTAAAAACTGAAACTGGCGTGAGGCGCAGCTGCGCAGCAAATGAACTGGAACACGGCGCAGCTGCGCCTTTCCCTGTTTCCAGAATCTGACTGCTTCCCTGCGCAGCTGCGCCTCTGTGCAGTGTAAACACGGCGCAGCTGCGCCTCCTGCCAGTCAATCCAAAACTGAGGCTTCAAATTTTCTGTGATCCATACATGCTTATTCAGCTCTACTCCTCCTGAAATAAATCACAAAAACAAAATTCAAATCTCCAAGAGTATTTCAACATTAAGCTTAACAATTTCATAATTCAAAAATTGAACAAATGGAGATTTAGACAAAAAGTGGGGTGCCTCCCAACAAGCGCTTTAGTTATAGTCGTAGCTCGACTGTTCTTCGGCTCATTCGGCCTCCTCGAGGGCAATTGAGGACTGTTGGCGATCAAAGTCGCCTCCCCAATAATGCTTCAGACGCTGCCCATTGACTTTGAACGGTTGTTCATGCTCTTTTCCCACAATCTCGATGGCGCCATGAGGATAGACAGTTTTGATTGTGAATGGTCCTGACCATCGAGACTTGAGTTTGCCCGGGAAAAATCGAAGCCTGGAATTGAATAACAATACTGCTTGCCCCGGCTCGAACTTCCTTTCAATTATTTTTCGATCACGCCATCGTTTCACCTTCTCCTTATACAGTTTCATATTCTCATAAGCTCGCAGTCGAAATTCATCTAACTCGTTAAGTTGGAGCAGTCGCTGCTCTCCTGCGGCTGAGAGATCGAAATTCAACTTCTTGATGCCCCAGTAAGCCTTGTGCTCTAACTCAGCTGGAAGGTGACAAGCCTTACCATAAACCATCTGGAAAGGCGACATGCCAATGGGAGTCTTATAGGCTGTCCTGTATGCCCATAGTGCATCGTCAAGCTTCATTGACCAGTCCTTCCTTGACGGATTTACCATCTTCTCTAGAATTCTCTTCACATCTCGATTAGATACTTCCGCTTGGCCACTGGTCTGGGGGTGGTAGGCTGTGGCTACTCTGTGCTTCACCCCATACTTGGCTAATAATGTTGTGAAGAGCCTGTTACAGAAATGGCTACCTCCATCACTGATGATTGCTCGAGGAGTGCCAAATCTAGTGAAGATGTTCCTTTGAAGGAATTTCAGGACTACTCTGGCATCGTTGGATGGTAGAGCACTGGCTTCTACCCATTTTGAGACGTAATCGACTGCCAAGAGAATATACAGATTGCCGGACGATGATGGAAATGGGCCCATGAAGTCGATTCCCCAAACATCAAAGATTTCCACTTCCAGAATTGAATTTTAAAGGCATTTCATTTCGTCTGGAAATGTTACCCACTCGTTGACATCGATCGCAGCTTTTTACAAACTGGTGGGCATCTTTGAATATAGACGGCCAATAGAACCCCCCTTGAAGTACTTTAGATGCGGTACGTTCCGTCCCATAATGACCTCCATAGAGAGAAGAATGGCCTGCATGCAATATACTGGACGTCTCACTGTGAGGGATGCATCTGCGGATTATCTGATCTGCACACTGTCTGAACAAGAAGGGTTCATCCCACAGGTAACTCTTTACTTCATGGAAAAACTTTTTCTTTTGCTGGCGAGTTAACTCTGGTGGGAGAACATTGCTTACTATGTAGTTGACAAAGTCAGCGTACCAAGGAATCTCTGAGGTCACAGTGAAGAGCTGCTCATCGGGAAAATACTCATTTATATCCGCCTCGTCCTTCCTATCCTGCCCCGGATGTTCCAGTCTAGAAAGATGATCTGCCACTTGGTTTTCTGAACCCTTTTTGTCTCGAATTTCTAGATCGAACTCTTGGAGAAGAAGAATCCATCTGATAAGTCTAGGCTTTGCATCTTTCTTGGAAATCAGATATCTAATAGCAGCATGATCCGTATACACCACAACTTTTGTTCCAACGAGATATGACCTGAATTTGTCGAAAGCGTATACAACCGCTAATAGCTCTTTCTCAGTGGTGGTGTAGTTAAGCTGAGCATCTATTAAGGTCTTACCGGCATAGTAGATAGCATGAAAGATCTTTTCCTTGCGCTGACCCAAAACTGCCCCCACTGCATAATCGCTAGCATCGCACATCAGTTCGAATGGTACAGACCAATCCGGTACTATAATTACGGGTGCTGATGTTAGCTTTGACTTCAAAAGCTCAAATGCCTTTAAACAGTCTTCATCAAATTTGAACTGGACCTCTTTTTCTAGTAGACTGCATAAAGGCTTAGAGATTTTGGAGAAGTCCTTGATGAATCGTCTGTAAAAACCCACATGACCTAAAAAACTGCGCACCCCTTTAACAGTTGTAAGTGGTGGCAATTTCTCAATAATCTCCAGCTTCGCCTTGTCAACCTCCAATCCTTTCCCGTAGACCTTGTGTCCAAGGATGATTCCTTCCTGTACCATGAAATGGCATTTCTCCCAGTTTAGAATCAGATTTGTCTCTATGCAGCGTTTCAATACCAGAATCAAATTCTCCAGACACAATTCAAAGGAATCCCCAAATACAGAAAAATCGTCCATGAAGACTTCGACATTCTGCTCCACCATGCCAGAAAAGATGGCCATCATGCACCTTTGAAATGTTGCTGGTGCATTGCAGAGCCCAAAAGACATTCGTTTGAACGCAAATGTCCCGTAGGGGCAAGTGAAGGTTGTCTTTTCTTGGTCCTCAGGCGCAATGGCTATCTGATTGTACCCTGAATATCCATCCAGCAGACAGTAGTATTCATGACCCGCAAGTCTGTCCAACATTTGGTCAATGAACGGCAATGGAAAGTGGTCTTTTCTTGTTGCCTTGTTCAGCTTTCTGTAGTCCATACACACCCTCCAACCGGTCACTGTCCTTGTCGGTATCAATTCATTATGCTCATTCTTCACAACTTTCATCCTTCCTTTCTTGGGCACGCATTGGACAGGGCTCACCCATGCACTTTCGGAGATAGGATATATGATCCCTGCATCTAGCAATTTCAGAATCTCCTTCTTGACAACCTCTTTCATGATGGGGTTGAGCCTTCTCTGATGCTCCACAGTTGGTTTACTGTCATCTTCCATAAGAATCTTGTGCATACAGAAGGACGGACTTATGCCCTTGATGTCGGCTATTGTCCATCCGATAGCTTCCTTGAATTCTCTCAAGATTCTTATCAGCTTATTTTCCTGTAAAGGGGTTAGTGCAGATGCAATAATCACAGGTAAAGTACTTGATTCACCTAAATAAGCATACCTGAGATGTGATGGGAGCGGTTTAAGCTCAAGAGTATGAGGTACCTCCAAAGATGGTTTCAAGCGATCTGGAGGTTCTTCTGCACTTTCTAACTGCTCAACAGGTATCTTGCATGTGTTCACCTGTGGTAGTGCCTCCAGCTCATAGATACAGTCATCCATCCCCGACTCATCATTGTCACTGTCACTATCCCTCACCAAGGTAGTTTCCATCGGATCTTTACTTGCTATTCTAAGAAACTCATCTTCCACCACCCTCTCTACCACATCCATTCGGAAGCATTCTTCTTCATCGGTAGGGAACTTCATTGCCCGGAACACATTAAAAGTTATTATTTGGTCCTGGACTCTCATGGTTAATTCTCCCTTTTGTACATCGATGAGAGTTCTCCCCGTGGCTAGAAATGGTCTCCCCAAAATGATGGGAATATCCTTGTCCTCTTCATAGTCTAAGATAATGAAGTCCGCGGGGAATAAAAATCGTCAACTTTGACCAGAATGTCCTCCACAATCCCTCTTGGATATGTAATTGATCTATCTGCGAGCTGCAGGGATATGTTTGTGGGCTTTGGTGCAGGAAGTCCCAACTGTGTGTAAATTGACAATGGCATGAGGTTAATGCTTGCTCCTAAGTCACACAAGCATCTGTTGAAAGACACACTCCCTATCTCGCAAGGAATGGTGAAACTCCCCAGATCTTTCAATTTAGGAGGTAGTTTTCTCTGTAAGACCGCACTGCATTCCTCAGTTAGAGCCATAGTCTCAAAGTCTTCCAATCTCTTCTTTCTTGACAGAAAACCTTTCATGAACTTAGCATAGCTCGGCATCTGTTCTAAAGCTTCTGCAAATGGTATGTTTATTTGCAGCTTCTTGAAAATTTCCAGGAACTTAGCGAACTGCTTGTCCAATTTCTGTTTCTGAAGCCTCTGTGGAAAAGGTACTGGAGGATAGACTCGTGTGTGAGTAACCGGAGGCTTTTCTGGTTGATCCTTATTTCCTGCTTCTGTCCCCACTACACCTTCCTCTTTTTCCTTAGAGCTTTCTGCACCAACTGAGTCTGAGGCGGGGTGCAACTGTTCTGTTTCTCTTTGTACTGCCGGCTCATCCGAGCCAGTTGGCATAAACTGTTTCCCGCTTATAGTCATGACAGCTTTGCAGTGCTCCTTTCCCTCTCTTCTTGGGTTTTCTTCTGTATTGCTTGGAAGAGATCCTTGAGGTCTGTTTGCCAGCAAATTGGCCATTTGGCCCACTTGGTTCTCCAAATTTTTTATGGAAGCAGACTGACTCTTTATCAACACATCAGTGTTAGCCATGTATTTCAGCATTAACTCTTCTAAGTCTGGCTTTCTCTCTGGTTGGGACGGTTGTGCTGCATGGTGATGACTCTGAAATCCGGGAGGATAGTGTGGTTTTGGAGCTTGTTGATGGTTCTGATTATTGCTCCATGATGAGTTTGGGTGATTCCTAGCTCCAGAGTTATATGTATTCTGATACTGATTTGGTTGCCTCTGGTAGCTACTCACAAACTGTACTGATTCTGAGTTGATAGCACATTGCTCTGTAGGATGTTCCCCTGCACATAGCTCACATACATAAGCCACCTGCTGCACTTTGTTATCCGCAATTGCATCAATCTTCTTGGACATGACTGATAATTGAGCTGCTAAGGCTGTGATAGCATCTACTTCTATAACCCCGGCCACTTTTGGTTGATTTAGCCTAGAAGTAGGCCATTGATAATTGTTGGCAGTCATGGTTTCAAGCAGCTCGTATGCTTCATCAAAATTCTTTGCCATAAATTCCCCGCCAGATGCTGCGTCAATGCTAGTCTGAGTGTTACCACTCAAACCACTGTAAAATGTGTTCATCTGCATCCATTGGGGTAGTGCATGATGCGGGCATCTTCTTAGCAATTCTTTAAACCTCTCACATGCTTCATATAATGACTCTCCATGTTGTTGTGCAAACATAGAAATATCATTTCTCATTTTATTTGACTTTGCAGGAGGAAAGAATTTCTTCAAAAATTTCTGCGCCAAGTCTTCCCATGTAGTAATCGACCCCGGAGGTAATGAGTGAAGCCAACTCTTTGCTTTATCTCTCAGTGTGAATGGAAAGAGTCTAAGTCTCACTATATCATCCGTTACTCCATTAAACTTGAACGTATCACATATCTCCAGGAAGCTCAGCAAGTGATCATTCGGATCATCATTAGCCATTCCCCCAAACTGTACTGAATTCTTCACCATTTGAATGATGCTCGGTTTAATTTCAAAAGAGAGGGCTGTGATTGCTGGCCTTGTGATACTTGCTTGCAGTTCATTGATTCGCGGCGTTGCATAATCTCTTAGTGGCTTAGGTGCCTCTTGTTCTCCGGCCATGACTTCTGGCTGTTCAATTTTCTCTTGACTGTCAGGGCAACTCTCAATCACTTGTTGAACTTGTGTATTAACATTGTCGTTGCGAGCCAACAACTTACGTTTCTTTGATCGAGTTAGCATGCACAAGTCACAAGTACCTGAAACCAAAGAAATTGATAAAAATAAATGAGGTACGAAAAGATTGTTTAACTAAACCAATCTAATTTAAACTGACGATGAAAGTGATAAAAACTACTCAAAGTCCCCGGCAACGGCGCCAAAAACTTGTTGGGTGTCAAACCGTGCGTATGACAAATCAACACTTACACGCAAGTGCACGTGGTCAACAAGTAATATAAAGTAAGTAAAGTATCGTTCCCACGAGGACTATGGTTAGCTATTACACTATCATGCAGTAGTTTTATAACTATTTTGGTTTCTTTAAACAGTTGTCAAGGAAATTAAGTAATTGTGAATTAAATCTAAGTTGTGAAAATTAAAGACAAATAATTAATAAACGATTTAAGCAGACAAAGGAGGCATGGGATTATAACTTCACCTAGGATGTCATTCAACTGTGCTACTTCCTGTTAAACCTAACTGATTATTTCGGATTGTTAGTCGAAAACACGAAACTAAAGTATGACCAACTCTCGTTGCATCATACCCATATCCAACCCAGATCCGACCCAAAGGGCAACATAACGGGAAAGAACACCCAAGTTAATTAAATCACTATATGTCTATGTGACCTAGAGAAAAACGGGTTTAAGCACAGGTTTTCAAAAGACTACGTGTGGTGCTTCGGTATATGTCTATCCTTATCACTAATCATGCAATCCAACGTCATGTGAAATCATGAACACAAGCTAACATGGTCGGTTCTAAACTCACACTCCCCATCTCGGTTCCGTGTGAGTTAACAAGGTAAATGAAGATCAAGCATTTAAACAAGTAAGATAAACCACATTAGACAATCCATACATAATCATTTAGCCAAAACAAGAAAGCATACAAATTGAACTAAACCCTAGGTTTCATTATAATCCCATAAGAGAAGTTAGTTCATAATAGAAATAACAACCATCATCCACATATGTTCATACATTGAAGCTACAAATGAAAAGAAAGAGAAAACAAAGTTAAGAAATGCAAAGCTCGGTTTCTCTTCTTCAAATCCGGAGTTACAAGGTTGACACAATGCTTCAAACTTCCAATGCCCAGCTCTAAGCTAAACTACCCTAGCTAAATCACAAGGAACAAGAGAGAACAAAGAAAACAAAGAATGGAAATGAACAATGCACTCTCTCTTCTTCCTTTTGACCTAGCTTTTCTATCTATTATCTTCTCTATGGCTGGCTTGGACTGATACTACTGATATATATAGCCTCAAGCTGCTCCTTCGCGATCACTGTAGCAAGAAGTTTGTGATTGGCCCGTTTAAAATAAGTCATCTCGGATTTTAGAGCGAAGGACCGGCGCAGTTGCGCCGTGATTGTACTGAAATGGGGCGCAGCTGCGCCTCACGGCAGTCAAAGACTCAGCAGAGGGACTGCGCAGCTGCGCAGAAAACGTGAAGGAATTAGGCGCAGCTGCGCCGTGCACCAGTCAGGCAGCCTGAAGAGCTACTGCGCAGCTGCGCAGTGTTTGTGAAGGATTGCGGCGCAGCTGCGCCGTGCACCAGTCTTGGAATCTGTGCCATCTTTTCTGCTGCATTCGATCATCGCGCATATCACTCCCGCATTGAACCACTTTTGTCCCAAAAACTGCAATTTTTCCTCCCCGCACAAGTTCTAGTCCGAAACACACCGGTTTGTCCCCGAAAAGACGGAAAATGCCAATAAAGAGCTAAGGAGCATGAAACCTACAAAAGAGACATAAAAGCATGAAATGTAATAAAAACTAATGAGAACAAACGAAAGTTAAAGCAAGTTGGCATCGAAATAGTAGGTATAAAACCTACTTATCAGTATCTCCATCCTACACACTATTTTGTTACTCTTCCTAGAAAGAATCAACAAATTCACATGTTATCATATCCGGATCTAATCCTAGAATTCCTTTTACAATTCCTTCTAAGATAACACAATTAATTATTGTGCAAATAATTATACATGAATGCATAAAATATGATAAACAACTCATATATAATCATCAATAATTAAAAAAAAACAAATTAAATTAAACTACACATTGGGTTCAATTGCAATCTCAAATAAAAATTAACTCATAATTAAATAATAAATTAACCACAAATAATTCAACATCTCAAAATTACAAAAATAAAAAAAGAAAGAAAAGAAAAGAAATCAAATCTGTGTTGACATCTTTCTGTCACTCGGATCACAATCTCCAAGCTCCGCCTTTAATTATTGAATTCTTCGCGTTAAATATTTGCTCATAAAACTACTCCTAAATTACTCTAATATAATATATTCTATCATAATCTATTCTAATCTATGTTAAAAGTGCTGAATATAATAACTACATAGTGTATTTATAGGAGTACAATAATAATCCTAAACTAATGTGGAAAATAAATTCAATTTGGAATCAAATTAATGCACAAATCCCACGAATAATGTAGTTTCTGAATTAATGCACTTGCCAAACAGAATCTTCGCCTCTTTGACCGGGTCAACGGACCGCCATGCGCGCATTGCGCCTATTCCATCTGTCATTCCATCAAAACGACACCATTTTTGGTTCGCGATGCTGTCTCCCTCGCATTGCGCGATAGGCTCCTTATTGTTCAACAAACGGCGTCGTTGCTTCTTCAGTTTTTGATAATGTCGCGCCATGCGCGCTTGGTGCAGCCTTACCAACTTATTTACGAATATGCCATCAAGACTTGTAGAATTACGATAATGCCACCAAGAATTATTTTTCCTACAAAACAAAATATAAATTAATAAAAAAATAAATAATAAAAATAATGTAAAAATACTAAAAATAATAATAATGCATAAAATTAAATAAATTACCTAAAATCAACTAAATTGCTTTAAAAACTAATAATTAATTAAGCCTAAAAATATATAATAAATAGGTATAAAAATTCATTATCAAATACCCCCAAACTTAACTCTTTGCATGCCCTCAAGCAAAACCATAATATTACTAAAATTAAGACTCTACTAAATTACCAAAAATTACTCGAGCAACTCAAGCAATGAATCAATATGAATTTCAACTTTAACCTCAAAGATTTTTAAATGATAACTTAAAGAAAATTTTAAAATTATGCAAAATCATAAAATTTTAACATATTTATTAATCTTACTCTAATCAAGACCCTTCGTGTGTGTGTGAATCTAAATGTATCAAACTAGCAAAAAAAAAACCTAGATCCGCTCATATAATTAAATGCCACATAAAAGATATCAAAAAAAAAAAAAAATACAACAAAACTCTATATTTTTATTTTTCACATCACTCAAAGCTAATACATGCAAATATAACTTAGGAGATCAAAACATATTTAATCTTTCAAGCACCACTAGGATTATTAATTTTCTTTTAAGCTCTTTTTTCCCATTAAATGGGTGCATTTTATGCTCCATCCCATTTTTTTCTCCTTTTTTTTTTCAACATTAGTGAGTGCATTTTATGTTACATCTCACCAGCGAGTGCGTTTTACGCTCTATCTCGCTTTGCTTCACATAACTCTCTTAACTTTTTTTTTCCTCCGCAAGATAAATTAATTTTACTAATCCCAGAAAATTTACTTAAATCATCTCTCCTAAATTATATTTTACCACAATTTCGCTTCAAATTACGATCAAATAAAAATATTGAATTCAAAAATATCTATCATGAGCATTTAACCCAATAAACTTCATTTAAGTTAAAACTAGCTCAAACAAATGGACATGTGCATAAAAATTTGAAGGATCTCAAATAAAATAATAACCAATAAATAGCCAAAATTCAAACTATGCAAAAACTCATCCATTTTCCAAAAGTTATTAAATAAAAACTAATTTTTATCATCGACCAAAAATTTAATTCAATTTTTTCATTGCCCAAGAGACTTTGCCTAAAAACTAAGTTACCCCATTTTCATAGGAAACACGATTGCACTTAGCATGTGCAACAAGCCTTTAAATCTCATGGTTACCCCAAGTGGACGACTTGTGTCTTGTGAAGGTTTGTGGTAAATTTACCCACAAAATTCTAAAATTTTAAACTAAAAATAAAACCCTAAAAAAAATTAAACAAATTTTATTTCAAAATTTACTCATACCCCCAAACTTAAAAAAGACATTTTCCTCAATGTATAAAATAAAGAAAATTAAGAATAAGGGACTCCCCTGAATATGTAGTATTTTTTCCTCATCATCTGCTAAGTCTGAGCTGCAATGAATAAACCTGAAACAAAATAAAATATTAAAATAAATAATTAAATAACTAAAATTTACTACTAAAATAAAATCTACTAAAAATAAAAATAAACTAAAAACTAAAACTAAAACTTGGGTTGCCTCCCAATAAGCGCTTGTTTTTAAGTCTCAGCCTAACTACTCATTTTTCTTCAATCAGGCTCAATCGCAAAAATTGTCTTTTCATGACTCCTTTTTGTCTTTTCTTTGATCTCCATGGCATTCTTGAAATATTGCGAACCACCCCCAAACTTTTATTCATCCAAGTTATCAAAGTCTTTAACAAAGTCAACCCAATAGTACTCCTCAAAATTCTAAATTTGTTGCACTAAAGGCATAATAGGATTTTTCTTAATATCATTTGAATTCAAGAGTTGATTATCCTCATCATTCTCTTCTTCTTCCCAAACCTTGCTTCTCTTATTTTCAACCACATCATCATCTTCCTCATCCGAATGAGACCTCTGAAGATTTACTTTTTTAGCCTCTTGAAACTCCTTGTCATTTTCTAATGTAACTGCCTCACACTGCTCTTTACCTTCCTCCTCAAGATTTATCTCTGTATTGCTAGGTAACATATTGTGAATGCAATTGTTAACTAAAGTAGAAACTTGTTCCCTTCGAATCTCATCATCTTCTCTTTGAATTTCCCAATCTCGTATTAATTCTTCATTGCGTTTACTACTCATCTCGTTATACTCTGTAATCCGCGCAAGAATTTTCTCACAAGTTGATAAGTGATCTTGCTGCGGTGGAGGTTGTTGATACGAGAATTCGTATGATTGAGGTTGATACGAAAATTCTGACGGGTATAATAAATTTTGAGCACAAACTTCTTGATTATTCATTATTGCCTCAGTTCGCTCTAAAATTTTATCAAGAATGTCCTCCAAATTAGATTTCTACTCTTGTTGTTGTAGAGGTGGGTATTGAAAATCCTGATGATAATACCTTGGGGCAAAGTATTATTCTTGATTGTTATTCCATGAATTGCTCGGATGATCCTGCCAACCCGGATGATAGTAGTTTGGGGTGTAACTAGGCTGCTGATTATAAGTATTCTGAATGGATTGATTCCCAAGAATGTCAATTTTTCTTTCAAGCTCCGAAATTTGATTAACCAATGGCTCAAATATTACCGCACTTGATGGATCCATCCTCTCAAGATGCCTTTGATAATTAATGCTAGCCATTGTACCTGAAAATAAAAATATAAAATAAAATAAAAATCAAATAAATAAAAATATACAAGTTTAAATTAAAATTAATTTGACTAAAATTAATATTGGCAATAATTATTAAATTAATTCCCCAGCAACGACGCCAAAAACTTGTTCGGTATTTTCTATATGAATATATGCGTGCAAGTATACACGGTCAACAAGTAATAAAGTGATAAAGTAAAGTGTCGAACCCACAGAAAATTAAATAATAATAATTACCAAACACTAATTTAATATCAAATTAATTCTATTTAAACAATCTCAATTTAATTATAAACTAAACTAATTAAAATTACTAACTAAATTAAACTAATAAAAATGATTAAATCAAATTAAAATAGTTAAGACCACAATTTCCCCTAATGCTTCATTTAAATCTCTTTATTATATTTTTAATTAATTAACAATATAGAATTGTTAACTGAGATTTCTTAACTATTTACTAACATTTTTCAATAATTAATAAAAAGATTTATTCCAATTAAGTTACTATATTTCTATGCAAAATAATTTGAAATAAACTCATTAAGATCCAACTCTCAATAAAATTACAAGTGACATATAGGTATCTCCATCCTACACACTATTCTGTTACTCTTCCTAGAAAGAATCAACAAATTCACATGTTATCATATCCGGATCTAATCCTAGAATTCCTTTTACAATTCCTTCTAAGATAACACAATTAATTATTGCGCAAATAATTATACATGAATGCATAAAATATGATAAACAACTCATATATAATCATCAATAATTAAAAAGAAAACAAATTAAATTAAACTACATATTGGGTTCAATTGCAATCTCAAATAAAAATTAACTCATAATTAAATAATAAATTAACCACAAATAATTCAACATCTCAAAATTACAAAAATAAAAAAAGAAAGAAAAGAAATCAAATCAAATTTGTGTTGACATCCGTCTGGCCCTCGGATCACAGTCTCCAATCTCCAAGCTCCGCCTTTAATTATTGAATTCTTCGCGTTAAATATTTGCTCATAAAACTACTCCTAAATTACTCTAATATAATATATTCTGTCATAATCTATTCTAATTTATGTTAAAAGTGCTGAATATAATAACTACATAGTGTATTTATAGGAGTACAATAATAATCCAAAGCTAATGCGGAAAAGAAATCCAATTTGGAATCAAATTAATGCACAAATCCCGCGAATAATGTCGTTTCTGAATTAATGCACTCGCCAAACAGAGCCTTTGTCTCTTTGACCGGGTCAACGGACCGCCATGCGCGCATTGCGCCTATTCCATCTGCCGCTCCATTAAAACGACACCGTTTCTGTAACGTCCCCAAATCTGGGTACCTTGAACCCTAGACTTGGTACGTCACGATACATCATCTTCATACATGTTATATAACTAATGCGGAATATATAAACATAAATTGTTTATTCTACAACATTTCCCAAGGTTTCTAACCTTAACTTACATATATACCTTTAGATTCATAAAAAGGTTTACAAAATTACTTACATCATATAACAATTTAGTTATCATGCATAACACTATAATCTTGTCTTTTGCTTCTGTCTCCGTCTCTTCTCGGACATTCGTATTATTCTGAAATTTGTTATCATGATATAGCAAGAGTGAGCAACGACTTTGCTCAGCAAGTTTAAATACAATAACGATATATCATGATTGAAAGAAAGAATAAGCTTTTGGATTTTCAACAATATAATAATTGTGAAAGAGTACGAATCATAATTTCAATAATTGAATGACTAAATCAATTAATGTTGAGTGTCAATAATGACCATGAATAAATTTAACTGAACCTTATGGTAATGAAGGTGATCAGCATTTCATACCTGATGAACACATGCAACAAGCACTATGTGCGAATCAACAATTTAAAGAGGTGGAATAATTATACAGAATTAAACCATAGCATGCTTGAAACATAATAACTTGAGTTTGAGTTAGGAACTTGAACAATGAAATAATATATCCTGCTCGAATATAAATTGAGTAGGGTTTAGGAAAACTTGCCTGTCTGCTCAGCTACAATTATTGTCTAGCTTTAACTATCTGGCTTTGAAAGACCTAACATTAACAAAGTTGGTCTAATAATTAGTACGGTGTATTTGTACAACTATACGCTCACTAAGGAACTTATCTACCACACATAAGTACTAACACATAATTTACATCAGTCAAAACAATATTATTAACCTTATAGACCCTCAATCAATTTAGGTTAATAATTTAATAAGTTAGAGAATATTTTTCTTAAGTGTTGGACTCTTATTAAACCCTTAAACAACTTATTACAATTGTTTAATTAAAGCATAATTAAATTCAAATTATTTTATTAACTCAATCTCTATTTAATTACTATTTAATCTTGATTAAATAGGAATTAATTAATTATCTTTAGTTATTACTTAAAATAAATAATAACTAATTGTACTTACTTATTATTTAATAATAATTAAATAATAAATAATTATTGATTTAATTTTAAACTTCTTTAATTTAATATTAATCAACTAATAATTAACTAAGTAATTAACCTCACTTATTATTTAATTTAAAGAAATTAAATAATAGGTTACTAATTTTAATCCTCTTTAATTATTATTTAATGTCAATTAAATAATAATTAATTATTTAGCTAATTTTAATTATTATTTAAGGTTAAATAATAATCAATTTATTTATCCTCATTTATTATTTAAGTTAAATAATAAATTATTACTCTAATAACTTAATTTCCATTAATCATTATTTAATGCTAATTAAATAATAATTAATTACTTAATTATCCTTATTTATTATTTAATAATATTTAAATAATAAATAATCAATTTATAAATTTTTATCTCTCTTTAATTATTATTTAATAAGAATTAAATAATAATTTCTAATTTGTCACCTTTATTTATTATTTACTCTTAACTAAATAATAAATAATTAGTTTAAACACTTTCTCATGATTTAGTTACTATTTAATATAAATTAAATAATAACTACCTAGTTACTTTCTTTATTTACTATTTAATTATCAATTAAATAATAAATAATTAATTTATTTTCTCCAAACATGTTGATATTATTATTAAATACATAAAGAACATATTTAAGATTTAATAACAATTTATTTATAATTTTCTTGAATTATTAGCTAGGTAGTCACAATTTAGTGTACCTTTTCACCATAAATAATATAAAAAATACCAATTTTTAGAAATAATACCATCTCAATACCTATAACACTTCAAATAATCAGTTGGTTATTTGTTCATATTTGTCCAAAATTTAAAAATGCTTTTTATTATTTTTCATACATTTAGTAAGCTTTTATCATTTAATAATTATGAAAAATAGCTAATGACATTATAAAAATACCATTAAATTCCAGAAAATATTACACGAAATTCCAAGCAACTTTCTAGTTTGGGCCGTCGCCGGAACCGGCCGGAAAATGGGTGAACCGGCCGCCGGAATGCTCCGGCCGGTTCACCAAAAAAAAAACGGCAGTAACATTGCCTTATTCCAGATTTTTGTCAAGCTTTGGGGTCTTTTACTAAAACTTTAATAACATGAGTTATATCACTCTGATGGAGCTCTACTTTATATTGTTACATTCGTATCTTCTCGAACTATAATTTTCCATTATTGGATTAATTTTTCGGACATGATTTGACCTCCGAAAATAGCCTAGAACCGGACTGTTCACGCAAAACTTCCGACAGTGGAGTGTTTTAGTAGAAAAATCATATCTCACTCGTTTTAAATCGGATTCTAGTCATTCAAGTTGGAGAATTTACATAACTTCAAGATCTATCCAACAAAATTGACGGATCAAAAATCCAATTTTCTGATCTTGAACAGTAATTCCGGGAGTGGCTGTTCCGATTTAGTTTTCCGGTAAACTTGATTTTTTTCAAAGTTTGAACATTTTTTTCCCACATTAAAGCTTATAAAACATAAGTTAAACTCATGATAACCTATATAAACATACAAATCATGATTTTAACCATACAAATCATTACGTTAATATTTCTACCATGAACTTGAAAGAAAAAACAAGATTAGGGTTTATAAAAATAACTACCTTGTTTTGATAGCTATTCTCTTCTTCTTTCCAAAATATGTTGTGAAACTTGAAGACATAAACTAAGAACTCATTCTCTACATTCTCCTTGACCCAATAACACTCTCTATTAATTTGTGACACCAAGTGTTCTTGCTCTCAAATAATACTCTCTCTAATTTGAAAAGTAAAAGAAGAAGAAATGACTAACAATTCTCTCTCTCTAATGACTTAAGTCTTCCATGATGTATAGATATATATCTTATATCTATGAAATTAGACCAACACAAGCTAGCTATTGGATACTTACACAAGCTAAGCTATTAGATGAAAAGAAGAATGGTGTACATGTACTAAAAAATCTCATCCAAGCAATCCAATTATTAAATAATTGGAAAATACAACAATCAAACATCTCACTCCCTCTCTCCTAAGCATACACGGCTGGTCATTTTTTTGCCCCAAAAAGATTGTCACCTTAGCTTGCTTTATTAATTAAAAGTGCTACACATTTACTTTTGTAATTAGATTTATTATTTATATTACATTTAATAATTATTGGACTCCAAAAAAAATGACTTGAACTAATATTTGGTCAACCCCATTTAATTTAACATTGGACTAATTAATATGACCCAAAAGATTGGTTATTAATTTTGTTACACATTAATTATCCAATCCATAATTAAATAAATAACTAGATTGAATAAATAATTAAATACTCTAACCCAGTAGTATTAAATTACTAAATGGACTAATAAATATTATTATTATTATTTCACATTGTTCACATAAATTAATAATCATATTAATTAATTTATAAAATTTAATTAACTCATTATATTCAATTTAATTGAATATTTAATTAATCGAAAACTTATCAATTATTTTGATATTAAAACTTTAGAGTTTGTTTGCTAATAATAATATATATAATCTATATATATATTATTCATACACATTACTTTACTTTAAAAACAATTTCACAATAAATTATGAAATTAAAATAAATACAATAGATAATTTAATATATATTATTTAGGCCATAAATCAAATTATTTAATACATTTACATTAAATAATTCATTTCTCATCAATTATGGAAATACATCCATTTCCCCGAAAATACATTAAAGTAATAATATATTTACTCAGTTTCTTATTTAAATAATTTATTAAATTATTTAATTAATATTACACAATTAATTGTATAATTAAATTTCTCACTCCCATAAATCATTTACAACGATTTATTTAATTATAGAATATATTCATTTAATATATTCAATTACTATTTAAAATTACTCAATTAATTTAATCCCTTTATATATATATATATATATATATATATATATATATATATATATATATATATATATATATATATATAATTACTATTCTCCCTTAATTAATTTAACTACCTTATATAATTTATAATTATATAAATTACATAATTATTCCTCACAAATAATTTATCAATAATTTGCATAAATATTGATTAATGACTATAATCAATATAGTAACTAAATTAATTCCACAATAAACCTTTTAATTCAATTCGAATTAATTTAATATTAATCTATTTATTTACCACAATTTAATTAACCATTAAATTATGTTACTAAATATGCACGTATATATATATATATATATATATATATATATTTAATTTACACGCAACCATATCGCATAATTACATAACTCCACTAATTAATTTTCTTAATCTAATTAGACTTGCTATTAGTCAAGTTTATTGAATTATCACTTTACATGCTAACTTATAAAAAAATTTTGATATCACCATATCTAAATTAGTCCATTAAATTTAATTTGGACCTCTATTTATCTACCACTACTAGGTTATCAAACTCCAACATTTATTAAATATTAAATATTTTATTTCTAATTCATTTAAATATCCGGGATATTACAGTTTCTGGTTTGCGATGCTGTCTCCCTCGCATTGCGCGGTAGGCTCCTTATTGTTCAACAAAGCGTCGTTACTTCTTCAGTTTCTGATAATGTCGCGCCATGCGCGCCTGGTGCAGCCTTACCAACTTATTTACGAATATGCCATCAAGACTTGCAGAATTACGATAATGCCACCAAGAATTATTTTTTCTACAAACCAAAATATAAATTAATAAAAAAATAATGTAAAATAATGTAAAAATACTAAAAATAATAATAATGCATAAAATTAAATAAATTACCTAAAATCAACTAAATTGCTTTAAAAACTAACAATTAATTAAGCCTAAAAATATATAATAAATAGGTATAAAAACCTATTATCAGATTCTCTCAAAACTCTAAAAACACACGAAAGGCTCTTGAAAACTAGAAATTACTCTAGGATCCCGAGAGTTCTACCTTGTGTTATTCGAGTGATTGTCCACCTCTTTTTCTCCCCTCTCCAATCGATCAATCAATTTCGTATTCTTCGCAGATTGCTCGCCTCCAACCTCGATATGAAACCCTAACCCTAGCAAGGTACGAAATTCCTTGCCTACATTCTTTTGACGACTCTATTGGGGATGTGAGAGTTTGTGAAGAGGATGCCCACAACTCGAAGCGGGAGAGTTTCGAGAAGAATTTCACCAGAAACGAGCATTACTTCACCCGAATTTGTCGCAAGACAATTAGGCCTTGACCGACCAATCGACGAGGAAGCTTCTGACAGTAGTTTTACTTCTCCAATGGCCGACCAAAGACAGACCAATAACGTGCAAGGAAATGCTAGAAGACAAGGTGATGAGGTCATGGTAGAACAAACTGTGGCGATGAACAATATGTAGATAGAAATAGTAAAGGCGTTGAATGAGGTATAAGAAGGCCAGGGGATGATGATGAGCATGATGATGGAGATGTAGAGGCAGCAACAGGAGATGACCACTTTTCGTCAGCAGATGATGCAAGTCCCTGTCTTCAAAGTTATGATTCTTGGGAGCTTGCAACAGCAGCAAATGAAAGTCGATGATAGCAACAAGAACCAACATAATATGCCTTCTATTATAAAAACCCAACAGATCCCCATTATAAATCTTGAACCTCAACATAATGGTGATGCGCCACAACAAAGGGCCGAAGTAAGTCCTGTCCAACAACCAATTGTTCCAATCAATACACCACCATTCACACAAGTGTAGGTACTAACCATATTAATCCACAGCCAACAAACTAACCACCAACAGATTTTGCAGGATGCAAGTGTGCATCAACAAGTCTCCTTACCACCCACCCCCTAGATGAACTAGTATGTAATGGCACCCTAGAAAGCCCCTGTATCCAGTCAATATGTGACGAAAGAAGACATGATAGATGTGATCAATCAAATGCGTAGGTAGACAACCAGACCTACAGAATTGGACTTTACCCCCACCATACCCAGTGCATGTGAGAAGGCAGTCATACCCTGCAGGATATATTGAACACCCACCACAATTCCTTAAGTATAATGGGGAGAAAGAAAATGTGAGGGAACATATTGCACATTTTGTGGAATCGTGGTTTGGCAATGATGAAACTAGCAATCACAATATCTTATTAAGGGAGTTCAACAAAACATTAACAGATAGTGCCTTCAGCTGGTACTATAACTTGGAAAAGGGGTCAATCCAGGACTGGGATATCATGAAGTTGCAATTTTTTAAGAAGTTCTTCTATGTGTAGAAATAGGTGACCATTGTGGAGCTGATAAGAATTACACAGAAATCGAATAAGGGGTTGGCAGACTATGTAGATAGATTTAGGGCTTAGGCACAAAAGTGTGTAGAGCCGATTGAAGAAAAGAATCTCATGAGCATATTTAACAATGGTGCCCTAGATGCCTTCAAACCCCACCTCATTACCAAGGCCTCTGATTCATTCGCAACATTTTCATCATTTGCACAGGACTTGGAAGGAATCAAATCATTGCTCGAAAGTCATGAGACTGTTGCGTGGAAGGGCAAGAGGATAACTATTATGGCTTTGGTGGATTCTCATGTGAAGCCACAAGGGGACAAAAGGGAAAGAAGTGACAAGAATACAGATTTTTCAAAGCCAAAAGCCATCATTTGCAGCAAGGACGTGTTTAAAAATTTGTATGTGCAATGGGTAGAAAACGAAGTGGTGAAGCCTCCAAGACCCAGATTTGTGGTAACCAAAGAGATGAAGAAGAGAGCGGACTTCTGCGTGTATCATCAATACCCAAGACACTCCATCATGAATTGTCGCAATCTGTGAAGAATTTATCATGAAAAATTAGCAGCAGGTAAAATTGAATTAGAATAGGGAAGCAACATGCTAGATAAGTCATTGTCTTAACAGACTAGAAAATAAAAATATTTTCTTATTTTTATATGTATTTTCATTATTAAATAAAGGCATTATATTTGATCGCTACATCAAATTTTGATCAGAAAAAAAAATCAATAAAAGTTATACTTTTAACTTTAAAAGTAGTAAAACACCTGATTACTCAGCTCTCGACCCAAAAAGTTATACTTTCCACTTTAAAAGTAATGAGGTAACTGGATAATCAACACTCGGCTTGAAAATAATGAGGTACCTGAATAATCAGCCATCGACTCAAAAAAGTTATACTTCCCACTTTAAAAGTAATGAGGTACCTGGATAATCAGCCCTCAACCTGAAAATAATGAGGCACTTGAATAATCAGCCCTCGACCTGATCAACTAACATGCTTTTATGCATTTAAAGTTTGATCAACATAAATCAAACATAAAATTATATATAACCTCTAATATTATAGTTTTAGGGTTTTTAAATTACCTTTTTGATGTACAAGCTTGATTTCTTCTTCCTCCCTGGTGGTTTATGAAGCTAAAAGACATTAGACTCTTTTCCTTCATCTTTAGAACCCACGACCACTTCCTCATTTGTTTCTCATTAGAATTCTCTCTAGTTTGATATTTCTTTCAAGTTTTCTCTCTTTCTAAAATAAAACAAATGTACCAATGCTTCTCATGATCTTTCCTTTAGCTATTAAAGGCAATTATACTTACAACAAATATATGTATATAAGTTATATCTATTATCACATCAAAAGTCAAGCCAAGCACTTTTTAGGCCATACTTAAAGTACAACATTTAATGAAAAGAAGCATGGCTTCTTATATCACCTTTTTGACTTTTGCAAGACTTAAAGTCTACCTTTTTGGCTTCAAGAAGATCATACACGGCAGCCACATGATCTTCATTATGCTCCACTTTTTGTTTTTATTTATTACGTGTTTTTAAAGGACAATAATGATGGAAAGAAGCATGATTCTTTACTTTTGTTTTTTTGACTTTTTGGCTAGCATTAAATTGCAAAGTAAATAAAAATCAATTGCTAGACATCTTGGATGATACCTCACGACAGCTACAAGTCCCTTTTTGTTCCACTTTTTGCTTTATTATTTATTGCTTTATTAATACATTAAAGCTACTAAAAAGTCTTATTTTAAATTGGACCAATAAAGGTGCTTCAAAATAATTGTTTGGGCTCTACATTAACATGTTTGGCCTACTTAAAATATTAAAAGTCCATCATCCTAATTTTACATCCAATTTAAGTTACTAGTTACACTAGTTTAATTATTTGGACAATTAATAATTAATTACATTGACTTAATTAAATAATCCAGTAAAACTTGCTAATTAAATTAGCTTAGCGTTATAAATTAATTATAACACTTATTTTAATTATTTCTCATATTTATAATATTTATAAATATGTTACATCAATTTTTCTTTTACTATTTACCTTCTAAATTAATAAATAATCACAATTATTTATTAATTCTTATCATGCGTAATATTTTAAATTAAAATATTCACTTCACTGATAAATAGTCTATAAATCTATTTACAGTGTTAATTAATATCCGTGGTCATTACAATTCATCTTCTTAATTTTACCGTTCAATGTTTAATTAACAAGCTTATTTAATTAATAAATTAAGTTTGTTCTTATTCCTCAATTATATAAATAAATATTCATATAATTTTACTACTTGATAAATAAATATATTACTTATGTATTTATTTATTCCCTTACTTCCCTTTGCACAACTTAATTTAATTTAATAATTTAAGTTTCATTTTATTCTTTCATGATTAAATTTAATTAATCATTAATCCTGTTGGCTAAAATGGAATTAACACTATTTTAGTTATATATGTATTTATTTACATATATACTCACTCACTTTAAACTTGAGAAAACTCTTTAAGTGAAATTTATTTTCTTTAAATAAATTCTCACTCGCATCATCATAAACTTATTGTTCGAATAATTCTTATCGGACCCAAAAGATATTATAATATCTTTCTCATAATATACATTTAAGTACCCACAATTTTCCCACATTTAAACCCTAATACTTAGCTTAGGTTAAAATGTTTACTACATATCTATAGATCTCACTTCTCCAACTCTAGGTTTTCAAATCTTAACATTCTTTTCATCATTTAAGAATTAAATTTAAAATCTCAAATATATGGGATATTACATTCACTTCTTCTTCTAAAAATTGTATCCTCGAAATTACCGCATCCTCATCTTTACTAGGTTTTCAAATCAACCATTAATTAATCCTAACCAATGTACACTAACTCAGTTCATCAAAACTTCTATTCATCAAAATTAGGTTTTCACTTTGACCCTTAATCAATCATAATTGATTTCATTCTTCATCTTTACATTCTATCATCTACTTCTTCTCAAAAGTTTACTGCTTCTAAACTTTAAATTTCTAGAATATTGCAATATTTTTCAGGAGTCTTTATAATTGTTCAATAATTGTAAAGTAGCATGAATCACTAGGAAGTAAAAAGAATTCCTTTAAAATAATTTCATATCTAACTGAGGGGTCATAAAGACCGTGAACTATAAACTTCCAATGGAATCAATAGCTGATTGATCCTTTGGTTACTAGCTTAGGATACGTATTGGAGGAAATCACCCTCTGTACGCTATGTGTATGCATAACATTTAACTCTGACTGCATTGGATAACCGACACTTAAAATCTGTTAGTTGTACTTGAGGGGATCAGCCTTTCGTACACCATGTATACACATAACATTTAACCCTGCACGTATCAGATAGTCGATACTTAAATTTTCTCCTATTTAGGGTTGTTCTCTCAGTCTAAGAATTCGTACCAACAACAGGTTTGGATAAAAAAAAAATTTTAAATGTCTAGCATGAAAACGTCTAGCCGAAACAATTGGCATAGACTTATAATAATACTTCAAATATCAATTAGAACTTTAAAACTCTTCAAGAGCACACACGTGCAATAAAATTTCAAAGTTTATCACTTTCAATTAAAAGTTGTTTAGTCGAATCAAATGGCCTAGACCACCATAATAAATTGTTCATGAACCATAAACTCTATTTTTTTTTTTTAAAACCATTGTTAAGTGAAAGTGAAAATCATTTTATGACTTCATGATACCACATCTTTGACACGGTACGTTGAGGATTCTATCATTGATACCGTACCTTCACCGAAAATACGTTGAGGATTCCGTCATTGTCATATCCACGCCACATGGTGTGTTGTCGCTTTTAGAAATACATTTTGATGTTTTTAAATCATTATGGCCTAGCCGAAACAAGTAGCACAGACTTCTCTTTAAACGTTTCAAAATCATTTGAAAATCATTTTAGGTTTTATCATACTACCACTGGTAATAATAAATTGTTTCCACAACACGAGTTACTGCGATTTATTGATAAAACTCAAAATTTTTAAAGTCCTTTTTAAAAGCATACAAGTGCGAATTTGGCATGATTTTAAGAATTTAAGGTCTAGTACAGCTATAAGATTTAGAATATTCTAAAACCTTAAATAATCACCAATTTTACTCTTAATCTTTTTTAGCTTAATAACTATCTAGTATAACTTTAATCTTTCTACTTAACTCTACTTATACTCACTGTTCATCAAACTTACCACACAGTAGGAGTTCAGGAACTTACCACAATTGTATGGGTTGAGGAACTTATCCTAGTCAGACCAAAATCATCTATTCGCTGAGGGGCTCCACCATACGATTATGAGTCACGAATTTACCTTACGTGTGAGTTTTAAGAACACACACCTACCTTAACATCCTCTACTTATCCATTATACACATGAGAAAAGAATCACCTTCTCAACATACATATAGCGAATAGTAAAACAGTAGGTTTCAATTGATTATCACTATAGGAAGCTAAGTGGTCATCAAACCAAACACAATCTCCTGCCCATACAAGGAATTGGTCAACTCAGCCACTACTCAATATAGGAAGTTAAGCGGTTGTTAAACTAGGAACAAATCCCCTGTCCATACAAAGGACTGTTTAACTCAACCACTATATCAATATAGAAAGCTAAGAGATTCAAAATCAAGCACAAATTCCATGCCCATACAAGGAATCGTACAACTCAGCCTCTAATATGAGTCCTCAATTAAAAATCCACAACCTTCTAACTTCTTATTAGCTTGATATGAATTTTCTCAATTTATACCTTATCACATTCATTACTTTACGAGTTCACTTCTTAATAGTTTTTTCTTTTAAATAGCATCATGTTAACTGCACATCCTCTTAGCCATGTAACAAACCATCTGTCATCCCATGATTTTTCTATAATCACCATGATCTCATTTTACAATTGATTTCACCGAACAATTTCTCATTTATTCTAGGATCGTTTAATTCTACCATCTTCTCACTTCTCTTTGATCATTTTACTGTATGATCCTTCTCTTTTTAAATTCTTGAATCAAGTGTTCCCTGATTCTTTTTCATTCATTTTGAATACATCCATGAAGATTATTCTTTGAATCTCCTCAAGTATACCTTATTTTATTCGTTATGAATTTCATATATTCAACTCTTATTGCTTAAACTCCATATGAGTCTATCCTTTCATTGCCTTCAATATATCCTCACGATTATAGCCTAAGGTACTGCTACCTAAGAACTATAACCTATCAGCTCTGATACTAACTGCGACGACCCCAAATTCGGTCTCCTTAAACGCCGGATCCAGTCCGTTAAAAGTAACCTCAATCTAGAGTTTAAACTAATTATATTCATCTTATAAATAATAAGCAAATACAATTATTACAAAAAAACAGATAATTAAACCTTAAAGGATTACAAACTATACGTTTGAATACAACTTCCCACTTTATTTCATTCCAGAATCGCAATCTTTAAATATCCTCTTATAACTTTGAGATCATAAGTTTAATGATCTAAACATACCATCATATCATCCCTATTCATAAAGAACAACAACTGAAAATGATATAACAATCTATACATGTTCTTTCAACCTTTAAGGTTGTTATTCTATAGCACAACAAAACATAAACTTTTTACAAGTATTACACAAAAAGGCAATTTATTATATCGCATGGTTTTACTATAAAAGCACCTACGCTTCGATCGCGTTGACTTGTTAGTCAGTCTTCATCTTTATCTCTACTGGAATAATTTGATTCCTCAAGCTTCTCTGTAATATTTTGTTTAAGCAAGGGTGAGCACGACAGCTCAGCAAATCTAACAGTTTCACATAACACGTAATACAGTTCATTCATGCTTCATGCATTTTATGTTTTGTAATGAATACATATCTCATGCGTGTCATGCATTGCATTAAATGCATGCTTCATGCTTGTCATGTCTAGCATTTATCATGTCATATAGTTTAATACAGAATAGTCAACTTAAATCAACTACTGCATATCAACAATTCAAATCAACTTGTTGCATAAAGGCACATTGATACATTCTTGCACATAATAACATATGCACATATATTAGTTTAACAACATTGTTTCTAAATCATGCACATAATGCAACATGTTCTGAAAAACTTGCCTGGACTGCAAACCAGCTTATGTAATCGCTTCACATTCCTTGTACAACCTACACGGTATACAAGATCGACAACACATATTAGTCAAAGCTTGACTCAACGTTTAAACTTTTATTAAGACTCTACTTTATTCTCTCTCTCTTAACCTTCATTTGTAAGTCCATTATTGACTATCCATATCAGGATTTAATCTAATGATTTAACTCAATCATTTCTCTTCATACACGTGGATCCCTAATTTAGAGATCGCAAAGTGTTCATATTATCATCTAGATCACGGTCTGCCAAAATAATCATCAACTAATATTATTAATCATATAATAATATTTAATCATTAACTAACATTATTAATCAATTAATAATATTTTATTCATTAACTAATACTATTATTTGTCTTAAGTGTTGATCACTTATTAAACCTTTAAACAATTTATTAAAATTATTTAATTAATTTCTCTTTACTTTATAAACTATATCATAACTTGATTACTATTTAATCTTAATTAAATAGCAAGCAATTAATTATCTTTAGTTATTATTTACTTTTAAACAATAACTAATTACACTTACTTATTGTTTAATGTTAATTAAATAATAAATAATTAGTTAACTCTCATCTCCTTTTAATTATTATTTAATGTTAATTAAATAATAATTAATTAAGTAACTTTCCTTACTTATTACTTAATCACATAATAAATAGTTAGCTTACTAATTTTAATCCGCTTTAATTATTATTTAATGTTAATTAAATAATAATTAATTAATTATCCTTAATTATCTTTAATCATTATTTAATCTAATTAAATAACAATTAATTAACCATTTATCTTTATTTATTATTTAATATTATTTAAATAATTAATTCGTACATTTTTATCTCTTTCTAATTATTATTTAATGATAATTAAATAATAATTAGTTAATTACTCATTATAATACTTATCAACCAATAAAATTTCATTATATAATTTTATGACTTAATTTACATTAATCTTCTTATTCCTTCTTAACTCAAAAATATGTACAAACATACTCATAGTAAAATAGACACTAAGCAGACGGATCTGCCTGCCTGCTTACTACAAAACTATTCTTGCAAAACAGATAGCTAAGCAGACGGGTCTGTCTGTCTGCTTTACTACTGAGCGACATGAAGTATAAACAGACACCAAGTAGACAGGGTAGCCTGTCTGGATTAGTTTGCCTTGTAGAAAAATTAAATTTGACACTATTTATCTAATAAATTAGTCAAACGCCTTTACAAAAATGACTAAATTACCCTTGTTTAGCCTTATAAACTCATTTTAATACTTCTTAATCAATAAAATTATATTTCATAATTTTATGACTTTACTTCCATTAATTTCTTTAATTCTTCTTAACTCATTTGTATGCATAAAACATACTTACAAAATTTATTATTTTTACATCTTTTGGAATACTTAAGTATAATATATTTTACTCACAAAATAATTTTCTGATATTTTTCCAAATTCATTTCCTATTTTTAAATTGGTTATAACTGTCCAAAATAATGGCATTTATTAAATAATATCCACAAATCAGAATGGAACGAAATTTATACGGAAGTTATATCTCATCATAAACTGATTCCACTAAAATTTTCATAGCATTCTAAGTCATTCATCTCAAGTTAGAGCCATTTTCTTTTTAAAGCGTAGAATGTTTGGAAAATCATATCTCACTCATATGAAGTCGAAACGAGCTCATTTTTGGAGAGTGGGTGCTCTATACCCTATATTACCACATATAAAAAAAACCCAGAATTTTTAGAGCAACTTAACTGGTCGGAACAGTGGTTTACATTTTCTGGACATATTACATTCCAGATTTTTTGCGGCATCAACTGTTTTTAGAAGAAAAATCATAACTAATTCATTTTAACTCGAATTTTAGTTATTCAAGTTTGATAATTTACATAACTTCAAGCTCTATCCAAAAAAATTGACGGATCAAAAACCCGACTTACGACTCGTGAATAGTAAATCCGTTTATGGACTTCTCAGTTTATAACTTTTCCGAAAACATGATTTTGTATATTTTGGCTAAATTTTTCACATAAACCAATACTAAAATCATGTTAAACACTCTATCACATATATTTAACATCATAACATGCTTTTAAGCATTTAAAGTTTGATCAACATAAATCAACCATAAAATTATATATAACCTCTAATATTAGAGTTTTAGGATTTTTAAATTACCTTTTTGATGTACAAGCTTGATTTCTTCTTTCCTCCTTGGTGGTTTATGAAGCTAAAAGACATTAGACTCTTCTCCTTCATCCTTAGAACCCACGACCACTTCCTCATTTTTTTTCTCACTAGAATTCTCTCTAGTTTGATATTTCTCTCAAGTTTTCTCTCTTTCTAATATAAAACAAATGTACCAATGCTTCTCATGATCTTTCCTTTATATATTAAAGGCAATAATACTTACAACAAATATATCTATATAATTTATATCTATTATCACATCAAAAGTCAAGCCAAACACTTTTTAGGCCATACTTATAGTACAACATTTAATGAAAAGACGCATGGCTTCGTATATCACCTTTTTGACTTTTACAAGACTTAAAGTCTACCTTTTTGGCTTCAAGAAGATCATACACGGCAGCCACATGATCTTCATTATGCTCCACTTTTTGTTTTTATTTATTACATGCTTTTAAAGGACCATAATGATGGAAAGAAGCATGATTCTTTACTTTTGTTTTATTGACTTTTTTGCTAGCATTAAATTGCAAAGTAAATAAAAATCAATTGCTAGACTCCTTGGATGATACCTCATGGCAGCTACAAGTCCCTTTTTGTTCCACTTTTTGCTTTATTATTTATTGCTTTATTAATACATTAAAGCTACTAAAAATTCTTCTTTTAAATTGGACTAATAAAAGTGCTTCAAAATAATTGGTTGGGCTATACATTAACATGTTTGGCCTACTTAAAATATTAAAAGTTCATCATCCTAATTTTACATCCAATTTAAGTTACTAGTTACACTAGTTTAATTATTTGGACAATTAATAATTAACTACATTGAATTAGTTAAATAATCCAATAAAACTTGCTAATTAAATTAGCTTAGGGTTATAAATTAATTATAACACTTATTTTAATTATTTCTCATATTTATAATATTTATAAATATGTTACATCACTTTTTCTTTTACTATTTACCTTCTAAATTAATAAATAATCACAATTATTTATTAATTCTTATCATGCACAATATTTTAAAATAAAATATTTACTTCACTGATAAATAGTTTATAAATCTTTTTACATGTTAATTAATATCCATGGTCATTACAATTCATCTTCTTAATTTTACCGTTCAAAGTTTAATTAAAAATCTTATTTAATTAATAAATTAAGTTTGTTCTTATTCCTCAATTATATAAATAAATATTCATATAATTTTACTACTTAATAAACAAATATATTACTTATATATTTATTTATTCCCTTACGTCCCTTTGCACAACTTAATTTAATTTAATAATTTAAGTTTCATTTTATTCTTTCATGATTAAATTTAATTAATCATTAATCTTGTTGGCTATAATGGAATTAACACTATTTTAGTTATATATGTATTTATTTACATATATACTCGCTCACTTTAAACTTGAGAAAACTCTTTAAGTGAAATTTATTTTCTTTAAATAAATTCTCACTCGCGTTATCATAAACTTATTGTTCGAATAATTCCTATCGAACCCTAAAGATATTATAATATCTTTCTCATAATATAAATTTAAGTATATAACTTGTGTCGATCTCGAATCTGGGTCCCTCGAACCTCGAATCCGGTTTTGGGGTCGTCATAAGTTGGTAAAGGTACTTTAGGCTATAACCGTAGTAGAATATAAGTAAAATGGTAAATGAATAAACTCAGGTAAAGTTTAAGTAATAAAAGATGAATTTGAAAAATTCATATATAAAAGATTATCCAAATGGTGGATTTGAGAAGATATAAGAGAAATGAAAATGGTCATGTTGTACCTAATTTGAAGAAATGATAGAAGATATCTTATAATAAGATTTTGAGAAGCAGAAAAAAAAAGGCTAATAAGGTCATGAAATGATCTAGAGAAATGAACTCGTAATGAGTTATATATGTTAAAATATGGATTAAAGAAATTCGTATTAAGTTAAGAAGAAAAATTAGAGGTTTGTGGCTTTTTAATAGAGGACTCATATTAGTGGCTAAGTTGTACGATTCCTTGTATGGGTAGGGAATTTGTGCTTGGTTTTAGAACCACTTAGCTTCTTATATTAATATAGTAGTTGAGTTAAACAGTTCATTGTATGGGCAGGGGATTTGTTCTTGGTTTAACGACTGCTAACTTTTTATATTGATTAGTGGCCGAGTTGACCAATTTTTTGTATGGGCATGAGATTGTGTTTGGTTTGACAACCACTTAGCTTCCTATAGTGATAATCGATTTGAACCTGGTGTCACGCTATTCGATGTATATATGGTGAGAATGTGATTCTTTTCTCATAATATATTGGATAGGTAAAGAATATTAAGATAAGTACGTGTTCTTAAAACCCATACTAATGGTAAGTTTGTGACTTATAATCGTATGGTGGAACCCCTCAGTGAATGGACGATTTTGGTTTGACTATGATAAGTTCCTTAACCCATATGATTGTGGCAAGTTCCTGAACTCCTAAAGGGTGGTAAGTTTGACGAACAGTGAGTATGAGTAGAGTTAAGTAGAAATATTAAAGCTATACTAGATATAGTTATTAAGCTAGAAAATAATGAGGAGAAAATTTTTGAGGTGTTTGAGATTTAGGATATTCCAAATCTTCTAGTTATGGTAGATTTTGAAATTCTTAAAATCGTGCCAAAATTCGCACTTTTATGCTTTTAAAAATGTCAAAATATATTTTAGTAATCATTAATGCATTTTGTGTAGATATGATAAACGATGGAGTCATCAATGCAGAGTAACCTAGTGTTGGATGTATTTTTAAGTCCACTATGGTATGATGTAGTAAGATAGAGTCATAAAATAATTTTCAGTATTTTAAAACGTTTAAAGAAGAGTCTATGCTAATTGTTTTGGTTAGACAAATTGATTTGAAAATATCAAAATGTATTTATGAAATCATCACACGCCATTAAAGCCATGGTGTGAAGATGAAAAGGATAGAATCCTCAACGTACTGTCAAGATATGTGGCATCATGAAGTCATGAAGTAATGACAGAATCCTCAATGCACTGTCAATATAATGCAGTATCATGAAGTCCTAGAAATGAATTTCAGTATTTTAACTAATCTAAAAGGATTTTTAATTCGTAATATACGAACAGATTAATGACATGAGTTTATGTCATTTATTTTGACTGGACACTTTTGGTCAGAAATGACTCAAGTTTTATTTCCAATCCAACTTATGCTGGAGCGGAATTTTGTAGTAAGTCTGAGGTGAACAACCTTATAATGGGGGATATGTCAGAACCATGAATAAAAAACCCGCAAGGGGGCGCCCAAGAATGGTGATAACAAAATATGGGATGGTAAATCCAGAGAGTTCAATCCTGAGTGAAGTCGTTCCACACAGCGTTAGAGTATGATAGGCTGATCACCTAACGTACAAAATAATTGTGGAATGTTTTCAGTCGTTGTGATTGATAAACCTTCTCACAGATGTTCACGATCTTTATGACCCCTCAGCATAGTATGAAAGTTTTAATGAATATTTTAATTTTCAATTTATTCTTTTATAAGATATTGATTTTCAATTTATTCTTCTGTAAGATATTTCATTGTTCTTGAATTGTGAGTTTAGAAGTATGAACTTCCTGGAAAAGGGTAGTCATAGAATTTGATGAGTAACGAGATATTCTCAGAGATGAAAATTGGTAGAAATGAGTATGATGGGACGAAATTCTTATAAGAAGGGGTGAATGTAATATTCCAAATATTTACAAGAATTGTAAATAAGATTTGAAATAATTAATTAAAGGTTATGGTTCAAAACCTAGAGTTGTCGAAGTGAGATGTGTAGAAAATGGGTGAACATTTTTTTTTAACATAATTTATTTGTTAAAAATTAAATGTGAAAATATTGTAATGATACATGTAGAGAATTTATTAAGAAAATAAATTCAATTGAGAAGTGAAGGTAGATATACATACATATATATATATATATATATATATATATATATACATATATATATATATATATATACCTAAAGTGTGCTTGTTAGCCAAATAAGATGATGAGTAAGTTAATACTCAATTAAACTAATAAATTAATTAGTTTAAATATGAAGTCATGAAATATAATTAATTGGGTTAATTATATTAGTATGAGTTAAATTTGTGAAAAATTTAGGATGATTGTCTTGGATGACAATAATGTGAAGTAATTAATTAAGTAATTAATTTAATTATTAAGTTGTTGTATAGAGTCTATTAATGGATTAAAGCAAGCCCAATATTTGAATGGTTGAAAGTCTTGTTGGTAATTTATATAGAGGTCCAAAAAAATTTATAGATCTAGCCTTATGAAGAGTCCAAGTAATTTAATTACTACTAGTAGACTAGCCCAAAAGGATTATAGATGTTAGCCAAATATGGGAATACTTGCATGAAGGTGAGAAATTAAACATTAAGCCCAAGTGTTATGTGAATTAATAGTCCAAGATGTAATTAATGTAAGTCCAATTAATTAATGTTGGCAAGTATTGTATATAGTGTGGTGGTAGTCCAATTAAATAAATTACCTAGCCCAAGTTATGGAAGATGTGTGAGTGGTGTTGGGTAGCCCAAGTAATTAAATAAGAAAACCCAATGCAAAGTAAACTATGTAGCCCAAACATTTAAAAAGTCAATTGATGGTCAAAGTGTTGGAAAATTTGGTTGAGTATAGAGAATTAACTAATGTATGGTTAATTGAATAACCTTAGTTGGTAGACAAGAGAGAGCATTAACCAAACATTGGTTAATTGCTAGGTAAGTAAATATGATGATGAGAATTAACTACGGATGAGTTAATTGAGTAACCCAATGTGGTAAAATAATTTAAAGCAAGTCTAATTGGATTATATTATAAGTTCAAATGAGGTATTAAACTACGTCCAATAAATTAACCTAGTAGTCCATGTAATTCATTAAACATTAGTCTATGTAATTAATTAAACTAGCCCAATGCTTGTTTCAATTAAATGTAATATAGGGTATTTAATGTTAACCCAATGTAATAAATAAATTGAGCCCAAATAAATTAAATGAATGAGCCCAACTTATTTAATTTCTAAGTCTAAAGTGGAGCCCAATAGGAAGTCAAAATGTTGGTTCATGATTATATATATATGCTATAAAAATAAAGCAAAAATGGGGGATTTAATTCCATGTTGCTGAGATTTAAGGGGCCCACTTGGTAGCTTGCTTCTTTAGGTTGCTTAAATGTTTACACAATTGGTAGCTTGTAAGTAACATTGATGGATGTCAAACCAATGGTCATTCAAGAAGTCATTCAATCAAATAGTAAGCACAATTAGCTCCTAATTTGACCAACAATAGTTGATTAGTGAATGTTGATGGTGATTAGGGAGGTTCTATAAATAACATCCTCCACACTCTTGTTATGTCGGTTAGTCGTTTTACTAGGAATGCTAAAGAGAAAAGAGAGCTTCTTTGAGAGAAAAACAAGCAAACTCTTATGAGTTAAAGATCCACCAAGTAGATTGCTAGAGGATAGTCAATGTGTAGTCACAAGCCAAGATCATACCAAGAGGAAGAAGAGCATCCATGTCCAAGAGGTTAAAAAGTGTTCTAAACTTCACTTAGTGCATTTTTATAGTCTATATATGTTTTAAACGGTTAAAATATATTTTTAACCGATCAGAAGTTATTTTGATGCTCTAGAAGTCTAAATCTATGATATATAGGTAAATTAATGGTTTAGTATATTTAATACATGTATTGGTATGAGTGGTATGCAAATAAATGGAAGAAAATTCTATATTGTGTTACCGGTAAAATCCTAGATGGTTCAATCTTAAATTTTTTGTCAAAATATTTTCAAAAATGTGATTGAACTATGAAATATTGTAAAATAAGAAGTTAGGAAGACAACAATACTAAGTTGGTGTCATTTGGATGTGTAAAGTTTATTTTATTCAAGTTTGAACAATTAAAACCAAGGATTTGTGATTTTAGTTTTCACTTTATCCTTGTGAGCAGTTTTTAGTCCAGTTTCGTTCGAAATTTGGATTTATGATTGAAAGAGAAGTTGTAGAGGAGGAAATTTTGATAAGAATGGACTCCAGAATCACCACAAAATGTTTTAAAATAAAGAAGTTGTGGCTGTCGGAGCGTCGGAGAGTAGATCAGTCAAAAAAATTGACTTACGGACAGAATGGCCTGACACACTTGCGTCTAGTGTGGTGCAGCTGCGTCAGAACAATCTGCCAAACCAGATTTTGTGCTCTGGGTCGGGTCGGGTCGATCCGGGTCGAGTTTTCTTTGAAAAATTAAGTTAAAATAAGTGTAAAATGAATGTGTTTGCTTATTAAACCAATATATATAGAATCTGTAACGACCCCGAAATTCGACCAATTTTATTCACTTAAACTTGGTATTCATTATACATTATCTTCCTTACGACCAAATTTCAATCCGTTAATAAATCTTTAATCCCCTTATTTAATCCAATAATTGATTTTAAAATAAAAAATTACCAAATATTTCGGTATAAATTTTTCGTTTTCACAATTCAATCATTGTATTAAAAAATTTGGATATTTAACATCCTTACATCTAGATCCTAGTCCCTGAATCGCAACCTTAACCTTTTTCTTTTCTTTTACTAGTGTCATAAAGCTCAACATTCACAATTTAATATTGTTCATATCTATACAATTTTCTTTGTTTCATAATTCGTAATTCATAATAATCTCTATCCTGACCATTATCTTGAACAATCACAGTTCATAATTTAACATTATTCGTTCTATCCCGATCCAACATATATGTACATACAAAATATTAATGTAACCTTCACAAATTATCCACATTGAATTATAACATCAACATTTCATATTAATGTTCACAACTTTTTAGGAAAATCCGTCTCTATATAATCTGATATTCTTGAAATTCATTTATTTCCTGCAAAAATGGTTATTAACCAAGTAATGAGCACAACAGCTCAGCAAGTTCAATAGTTTATGCTTCACATAGCACATAACTTAACATGCTCTGTGTGTGTCATACATTACGTGTTGTGCTTCTACTTGAGCAATATATCTCATATATATATTCATATCGTTGCACAAAGTACACATTGTAGTCATATTAATCACGTATCACATAACACATAATTTGTATGCATTTAGAACAAGAATTACATATCATAACGGTCTAACATTTAACATAAAAGGTCTGAAGAACTTGCCTGTTGTCTAATTATTTAATTGATAGCTTAAAACCCTTTCTCGATCAACCTATGATCATAAAATAATCAAATAATAATTATTCATCTCTTTATGATATTAATTTACTTAATTAATATCATCTATAATGTAATTAACCCTACCCGTCGATTTATTTTAGGGTACCAGGTCAATAACTAAATAATATGGTTATTATATTAACCTCATACCGTAAAATATTAATATAACTTAATATTAAATACATTCCATACGGACAACTTGGCTCACTGGATAAAATTTAGTATATTCGGTTGTCCGAAAATTTCATTTAATTATTTTCTAACTTGTAACCTTATTAGATTAATATTTAAACATTTAAATATTAATCCCCAATATATAATATTTTTACAAAAATATTAAATTTAATGCCCAAACATCATTTCTATATTTTTAGTATTTTTCTAAAATTTTCTAGAATTTTTAAACATTTATTTTAATTAAAAATCACTTTTGAGGGTATTTTGGTAATTTTTGCACCCTTAAGGACACGGTCGGAATTTGCCGGAAAGGCCAGGGGCATAACGGTAACTTCCGACGTTGCCGTCGGCCTCGCATTGCTCGCGGCCCCCTCTGCCGAAGCCAAACGACGTCGTTCAGCTTCTATTTCTGGAAAATTCTCCCACGCATAGTGCGGCCCGTCCCTCCCAGCTCCAAAACGACGCCGTTTTGTTGCCTGTTACCGAAAAATACGCCCGCGCAATGCGCGGGCTATTCTTTCTTCTTCCTCTTCTGCAGCGTAAATAGTGTACCAACTTATCCAAAAATCACCATTTTGCTCCAAATTTTTCCAACAAAATTGTTCCAAAAATCATATAACCCATAGATAAACATCCAAAAATTATTTAGAATAATTATTCTAATTACTTTCTAATTTTCCACAATAATATTTTATCATTCATAAATACAAATAAATCAAATAATTAAATTATTATACCTCCCAAAGCTTGATTTCTTTCCTTGAAGGCACCAAAATTCCTTCTTCCCTCTCTTGATAGCCATGGTGGTTCACGGTGGTGGAGATGGTGACTTTCGGTGGAGAGGAGAGAAAAGAGAGTTTTGTTTGTGTTTTATTTCTTTCCTCTTCTTGTTCCCTTTTTCTTTATTTATTTCCTTTTATAACCAAAAGTAACTTAATACATTTTAAAACCCAATTGAATTCCACCGACTTATAATGCAACCGACTTAGCTTATTTCGGATAACAACATGCAAAAATCTTGCATAAATGAGGTATTTTTATACATTACGTAATTATTTCGTGTAATAAATATTTTATATAATATATATAAAATATTTATTTTAATTCATCAAAAATCATAGCATGATTTATAAATAATATTAATACCTCTTTTAGGTACTTTACTTGACAAATTTTGTACACGCATAATGACATGCATGTACTTATATGAGGTCATTTATACCTCCAACAATCATAAAATAATACATATAACATATAAAAATTATTTTTCACAATTTTTCACTTCGTTACTTGGACAACATGTTACACTAACATGTTCACGTTTCCGAAATATTATTCTTCATAAAAGTCATAATAATTTCATTATAAATAACCATAATTTTTAATAACTCAAAACATTCATTTTTCTCATTTATTTTCATTTCTTTACAATTTTCACTAACTTTTCTTATATAAATTATATAATTTATTATATAGTTTATATAATTACTTTCTCATTAAATAATTTTCATTTTACACCGATACAATTACTAAAAATTTCTTCGAACCTTATTCAATTTAATCCTCTTATATAAATTATATAATTATTCCTATATAATTTATATAATTATCATTTCCCTCATATTTCACTTTAATTTTCTTATAAATTATATAATTTATTATTATATAATTTATGTAATTAATTTTCTTCTTTATTAATTTCCAAACCTCCACCATAATGATTGATTAATTATATAATCAATATTTCTAATTTTACTAACTTCCACATTAACTTTTCATAAATTTTCGGATTAATTTAATTATTAATCCCTTAATTTCCATAATTAATAAAATTTATAATTATCAATTAAACATACACATTTATATATATACAAATGTGTATATATATATATATATATATATATATATATATATATATATATATATATATATATTACACATTACCACATAACCTCAATCAAATCATAATTTCTACATTTCCATAACAGTTTAATTGTACAATTTATTGTACCTTTACATGGAATTTCTCTTATTCTTCATAAATTGTTTCCAAACAATTTATTTACTTTTTCAATTATTTTAAATCCATCCAATTCATCACCATCTTGGTACATGTTTAATTTACCAATTAAATTCTTTCACACACTTTAAATCACCTGCATCATAACTAATTTTAAAAACTTGAAAATTCTCATTTAATATTATTAAAGAAATCTTGAAAATTCGGATCCTCACATAATCCATTAATGATTAATTGATAACTAAATGTATAAAATAAAGACTAAAGTTAACACAATTAAAAAGTTAACGATTGATAATGTTTGAAAAATATTAAAATATTATTAAATGATGAATAATATTAGTATAAGATTAAAAGGTTATTAAATGAGTAATAACATTAGTATATGATGAAAATGTTATTAAATAATTGATGACGTTATTAAATGATTAAAATATTATTAAATAATTAATAATATTAATAAGTGATTAAAATATTATTAAATGAATAATAATATTTAAAAGTGATTAAAATATTATTAAATAGTTAATAATATTATTAAGCGATTAAAATATTATTAAATAGTTAATAATATTAATAAGAGATTAAAATATTATCAAATGGGGAATAATATTTATAAATGATTAAAATATTATCAAATGGTGAATAATATTTGTAAATGATTAAAATATTATTAAATAGTTAATAATATTAGTAAGAGATTAAAATATTATTAAATGGTTAATAATATTAATAAGAGATTAAAATATTATCAAATGGGGAATAATATTTATAAATGATTAAAATATTATCAAATGGTGAATAATATTTGTAAATAATTAAAATATTATTAAATGGTTAATAATATTAGTAAGAGATAAAAATATTATTAAATGGTTAATAATACTAATAAGAGATTAAAATATTATTAAATGGTTAATAATACTAATAAGAGATTAAAATATTATTAAATGGTTAATAATATTAATAAGAGATTAAAATATTATTAAATGGTTAATAATATTAATAAGGGATTCAAATATTATTAAATGGTTAATAATATTTGAATATAATTGTATATTATCAAAGGTAGATAATATTTTAAGGTATTTGGTACATTATTAAATGTCCAAATCATTAAAGTATATAAAAGAAGAAAGTTTAATTGAATTAAACCAATGTAAATAACCACTGGTGACTAATATAGACAACTTATTAAAAGTGGATCGTACGATAATGTGTAGTGAAGGCGTAAGTTGGTTATGTGACGCCCCTAAATTCGGGTCTCAAATACCCGGATCCGGTCATCACGATCCAATACAAACATCCACCTCTAAACAACATACAATAACTAAATGCGGAATAATAAACATATTTTGTTCATTTAAAAGGTGTTACTAGTCCCAAGATACGGTAACCTTACACAAAAGTACACAAATACCCTTAATAAAGTACTTAGGATTTATGTAATATCCCAAATATTTACAAGATTTGTAAATAAGATTTTTAAATATTAATTAAAGGTTAGGGTTTAAAACCTAAAATTTGAGAAGTAAGATGTGTAGAAAATGGGTAAATATTTTATTTTATCTTACTGATTTACTTGTTAGAAATTAAATGTGAGTACATTGTAATGATACATGTAGAGAATTTATTAAGAAAATAAATTCAATTGAGAAGTGAAGGTGATTATATTAAATTATATATACCTAAAGTGTGTTTGTTAGACAAATAAGAAGATGAGTAAATTAATACTCAATTAAAACTGATAAATTAATTAGTTTAAATATGATGTAAGAAGGAAAGTCATAAAATATAATTAATTAGGTTAATTATATTAGTTATGAGTTAAAGTTATAGAAATGCTAGAATGACTGCCTAGGATGACAATAATGAGAAGTAATTAATTAAGTAATTAACTTAATTATAGAATTATTGTATAGAGTCCAATAATGGATTAAGACAACCAAATATTAATTATTGTAAGTCTTGTTGATAATTATAAAAATGTAATTACTATAAGTCCAATTAAATTATGTTGGCAAGTAGTGTGGTAGTCCAAATAAATTAATTATCAAGCCCAAGTTATAAATGATATGTGAATTGTGTTGGGTAGCCTAAGTAATTAAATTAGAGAGCTCAATGCAAAGTAAGTTATGTAACCTAAACACTTAAAATTCCAATGTTGGTCAAAGTGTTGAGAAATATTGTTAAGTATAGAGAATTAACTAATGTAGGGTTAATTGAACAACCCTAGTTGGTAGACAATAGAGAGCACTAACCAAACATTGGTTAAATGCTAGGTGAGTGAACTTGATGATGAGAGTTAACTATGGATGAGTTACTTGAGTAATCCTAGGTAGTAAATAAATTAAAGATTTAACCATGCATGAGTTAGTTGTAGAAAGAATATTATAGATACAATTATGTATGTATATAATTCACCAAGGTAGAACTGGTATGTAATCATGGGTTGGATGTTGTAGAGAATTAACCACATTGTGGTTAATTGTTGGGAGATGTGTGTGTATATATATATATATAAAGATGAGTTTTAGCCAATGTTGGGGTTTTAAGTGACCAAGGTTAAGTATAGTACTTTAACTATAGTTCTTATGGGAGTTAGAGAGTTAACCACATGTGGGTTAAGTGTTGGTGATTGTTGATTATTTTACACTTCACCATTTATGTTGCTTGTAGTCAAGTTGATGGATGACATTTTAAATGTCAAAAATACAAGTATTGTGCATGTATAAGTGAATATATATATATATATATATATATATATATATATATATATATACACACACACACACACACACATATATTGGTGTATATATATATAGATGCTTATATAATTATATAGGACATAAGAATAAAACCTTAACCAATGCTAGAGTTAAGTGTTAGTAAATATATATATATATATATATATATACATACTTAATTGTAGAGAATTAACCTTACTTGAGTTATTTGGTGGAAGATGTGTATATGTTTAATTGATGAGCTTGAAACATGGTTGATAGTTAAGTTAACATAGGTTACAAGAGCAATAGTCTTAACCACACTTTAGTTAAGTGTTGGAGAAAATGTTGCTTTTGTTTTACTCAATTGATAACTTGTAAGCAAACTTGATGGAGGTCAATCAACATGTCAATCCAATAGTTAATTAATCAAATAGTAATCCTAAATTAGTCTATAATTTAATCAATGTTAGTTGATTAGTAAGAGTTAATGGTGATTAAGGGTGTGCTATAAATATAGTGCTCCACACATTGGCTATGTTTATTAGCCATTTGTCTAGAATTTCTATAGAGAAAAGAGAGAGCTCTTGGAAAGAAAAGCAAGCAAACACTTGTGAGTTGAAGGAGATTACTAGAGGAGGAGCTTGGTGGATGGCACATAGTTTCATAGCATACGTTGGAATGAGAAGAAGAAGAACATCCATATCCAATAGGTTAAAAAGTGTTCTAAACTTTCCTTAAGTTCATTTTTGTAGTTTAGATATGATTTGAACGGTTAAAATATATTTTTAACCCATCAAAAGTTATTTTGATGCTTTAGAAGTCTTAAGCTATGTTATATTGGTAGAATCATGATTTGATAGGTTTAAATCATGTTTTGGTATGAGTGGACAGAGTGGTATGCAAATAAATGGAAGAAAATTCCATATTGTGTTACCAGTAAAGTCTTAGATGGTTCGATCTTAAATTTATTGTCAAAACATTTTCAAAAATGTGATTGAACCATGAAATATTATAAAACAAGAAGTTAGGAAGACAACAACAATAAGTTGGTGTCATTCGGATGTGTAGAGTTCATTTTATTCAAGTTTGAACCATTAAAACCAAGGATTTGTGAAGTTAGTTTTTACTTTGTCCTTGTGAGCCATTTTTAGTCCAGTTCCGTTTGAAATTTGAATTTATGATATAAAGAGAAATTGTAGAGGGGGAAATTCTGATGAGAATGGACTCAAGAATCACCTCAAAATATTTTAAAATGAAGAAGTTATGGCTATCGGAGCGTCAAAGGGTCGAGCAGTCAAAAAGTTGACTTTCGGGCCGACTGACCAAGCGCACCTGCACTCGGTGTGGGCGCAGCTGCGCCCAAACAATCTGCCAAACAGATTATGGGCATTTTGGGTCGAGTTTTAATGATATTTTAAGTTAAAATAAATGTAAAATGAATGTGTTTGGATACTAGACCTATATAGGTAGAATTTATTAGTGAATTAATGGTAGCTAAATGTTTAAAATAAAGACTAAAATTAACACAATTAAAAAGTTAACTATTGGTATTGTTTGAAGATTATTAAAATATTATTAAATGATCAATAATATTAGTATATAATTAAAAAGTTATTAAATGATTAATAACATTAGTATATGATGAAAATGTTATTAAATAATTAATAACATTAATGAGTGATTAAAATATTATTAAATTGTTAATAATATTAATAAGAGATTAAAATATTATCAAATGGTGAATAATATTTGTAAATGATTAAAATATTATCAAATGGTGAATAATATTTGTAAATGATTAAAATATTATTAAATGATTAATAATATTAGTAAGAGATTAAAATATTATTAAATGATTAATAATATTAATATTTGATTAAAATATTATTAAATGGTTAATAATACTAATAAGTGATTAAAATATTATTAAATGGTTAATAATATTAATAAGAGATTAAAATATTATCAAATGGTGAATAATATTTGTAAATGATTAAAATATTATCAAATGGTGAATAATATTTGTAAATGATTAAAATATTATTAAATGATGAATAATATTAGTAAGAGATTAAAATATTATTTAATGGTTAATAATATTAATAAGTGATTAAAATATTATTAAGTGGTTAATAATATTAATATGTGATTAAAATATTATTAAATGGTTAATAATATTAATAAGTAATTAAAATATTATTAAATGATTAATAATATTAATAAGAGATTAAAATATTATCAAATGCTGAATAATATTTATAAATGATTAAAATATTATCAAATGGTGAATAATATTTGTAAATGATTAAAATATTATTAAATGATGAATAATATTAGTAAGAGATTAAAATATTATTAAATGGTTAATAATATTAATAAGCGGTTAAAATATTATTAAATGGTTAATAATATTAATAAGTGATTAAAATATTATTAAATGATAAATAATATTAATACTTGAGTAAAATATTGTTAAATAATTAATAATATTTAAACATAGTTGTATATTATCAAAGGTAGATAATATTTTGAAGTATTTGGTACATTATTAAATGTCTGAATCATTAAGTTATGTAAGAGAATAAAGTTTAATTGAATTAAACAAATGTAGATAATCACTTTGTGACTAAATTAAATAGCTTATTAAAAGTAAGTCGTACGAAGAACGTGTAATGAATGCGTAAGTTGGTTAAGCGTACCCGATATGTCTGAACTGTATTTGGGCTAGGATTTTTGTTTGGAACACAAGGGTTCATTTGTCAGACATATTTAGAGTTAATGATTTGAAGTTAAGGTCTTAAGTTAAGACTAATTTATAATTATTATAACTAATGATTATGTCAATTTCCTATATAAATTATAGGTTGAACAAAAGACGCAAATAAGCGTAAATTGTAGAAACGAACCAGACAAGTTTTTCAAAACTTGCTCCTATGTGCATTAATATACTATAATGTGATTTAAATTGATAATATAAAGTTATATTGATGATGTTTGGCTACATGAAAACTATGTACAAGATTGAAGCATGATTTGCTAAGTGCTAGTTGATTATTGTATGTGTTGCATAAGAGGTATGAAGTATGTTTAATACGGAAAACATGATGTAAGAATAAGATGCAAAGCATGTAACATGTTATGTGTAACTGTTAAACTTATTGAGCCGTCGCGCCCACTCTTGCTTAAAACAAATATTTTCAGATAGTGCAAGTTATTCGAAGTTTTCAATAAAGATCAAGGAACATGAAAGCATATCACTTTCACTGAAGATCTAAATGTCTTTTGTAGATATCAGTCCGAATTGGACAGGTAAATTGTTGGTTTGTAATATTCATAGACGTAATCAAATTGCACAAAATAACTGAAGCATGGTAAAATCAAATTTAAAAATTTACAAACCATAATCCAGGATCGACCTTTATGCGCAATTATTAATTAATAAAAAGAAGTTAGAGATATACCCTTGTAGAACTCAAAGTTTCAACGGGAACAAGTTCACCTCCAAATCTTTTGCGTTCTCCTTGAATTTCACTGATTGGATTCCAATGATCAATGTTAGCCACCCAAGTGTTTGGCCTCTAGAGGTGATCCACCAAGGAATAATAATAACTTAAGAAGTGGGTGATGACAAACCCTAGTTTTCTCTCTCTAGAGAATATGTGAGTACTCTCCCAAAAACTTGTGGAAGTGTATGTGTGTAACCTTAATCCATAATAAGACTTCTCTTATTTATAGATTTAGTAAACCCTCCTAACACCTTTAGGAATAGGGTTTTTAATTAAACTCCTAATCTAATTAAGAACTTAATTGATTTAATATAATAATTATAATTCCTAAACTATTTAGGAACTTAATTATTAATCATGAGAGTACTCTTATTAATTAGTTCATAAACCATTTAGGAACTAAATAATAATAGTAGTAGTAATAATAATAATAACAATAAGACTCATCTTATTAATTTATAATTAGTATTTCCAAAATACTAAATAATAAATATTAAGCTATTTAATTTATTCTATCCATATAGTATAAATTAAATATACATAATTCATTATTACAATTATGTCATTTACTTCTTAAATAATTATTTTTCTTTTGCGGTGTGACCTTTTAGGTTCTCCATATTAAACCGGTTATAGAATAAATTAATTAGAACTATTCTAATCTTATTTATATAAATAAATTAAACTATTTAATTCATTTAAATAAATAATATTTATTCCATAATAAGGGTAAGCCCCCTTAGCGATCAATGACTTTCCAGATAATATAGATTTCAACGTTTAATCACAAAAGAACCTATTCAGCGAATAGTTACCGTACAATTCAATCCTTCTACCTCACAACATCCCAATCAAATATAAGACATGGTATTACTGTCAAGTCTTATTTTATTTGATTATATGCATTTCAATCCTCAAATGAATAACTCTAATTAATATAAATTAAAAACTACTTTCTAATTTCCATTCTGCCTTGGCCAAGGACTACTGAGTTGTCATTTATCGAATCGCATAGTACATTCCCTTCTTTTACTAAAAGTGGTAGATTCTTTGTTGATCACTCACTTATCTCCATGTATGACTTATTATATCTGATCATACCATTTGATACACCCTAAAGTTTTTAAGGAATATGTCAAAATATAATTCATCATACATAAGATACTATGATGATCTCAAGTCCAAGGATCACTTGAACTACTATCACAAAAGGAACTCCTATTGACAGGTAAGTAAGACTCCATTAAGTGTTCCTTGAGCGAGTCACGTTCAGTGAACTTATTTTCTAATAAGCACATACATACTTACTTTAGTGTCTCTACACAAATGATTATGAGATCAATCATCATCTTCATAAGAGCAAGCATAGTATGTACCAATCTATCCGGATCTACTAATCCCCTTTTTAGTGATACAATGATTAGGAACAATTATAGTTTTGAGCTATCTTAAATTTAGATCTCATTAGCATGATCCTCATCATGGTTCTAAAAGCATTGCTCGAAAATTATGGGTTTATCCATTTGATTAATTCAAGTAATTAATCATGAATAAAGAAATGCCTTGATACTTTTATTAATAAATGAACAAGATTACAAAGTATATATTTATCACATCAAATGTAATTGGCTTGAAGGCATACTACTTTCATAAATGATTGTGTAATATAAGACTTGGTATGTAATATGAGTGTTAAATACTCAAAATGATTGTAATAGAATATCGTATCATGTATGATATTGAGACATACTAGGAATGTATAAAGATTGCGATTCTGGAATAGAAAGAGGTGTTGTAAAATTGTAAATAAATGATTATTTAACAATTATAATATTGTTGTAAGTCATGAACAATAAAGAAAATGTAGTACTCGTGTTGAATCGGATCCGAGGTTCAAGGAACTCGGATACGGGGTCATCACAATTTACATCACAAAACAAATAATTTTAGCTAGATGAATAAACTAAAGACTTTCTCTTGAAGTTTATCACTTCATCTTTCCCTTACCCTTGTTTTTTCTAGAAGTCTCAGGTTTCACTGCAATAAGGTTCATGATATAGCAAGGGTGAACAACTAGTTTGCTCAACAAGTTTAAATAACAACAAGAGACAATATATATCATGAATGAAAGGGAATAGCTGAAACAATTCAACAATATGAATAACATAACCATGAATAATGATTTATTTTCAGAATCAAGATAGTCAAGTAGAATATGAACTATAAACTTCCACTGGAGTCAATAGCTGGTTGACCCAATGGTTACTACTAGAAATATGTACTTGAGGTGATCAGCCTCTCGTACAATATGTGTATGCATAACATTTAATTTTCGTATTTTGTCCATAATAATAGATATAGGGTACTCCCCTATAATAGAAAGGTGTTCATAATAGTCCAAGAATCTGCATCTTCAATGATTTGGATAACTTTTAAAATCTTTAACATAAATGTCTAGTCGAACAATGACTTAGACCTACTTTGAACAGTTCTTTAAACAATAGAACGTTAAATAAGGTACAAGTCAAAGACTGTACAAGATCAAGTGCACCAAGTGCAAATAAAAATAATATCGATGTGGAATAATTGTAAAGTAATTAAACCACTCAAAGCATACTTGGAATTACAGTTCAAGCTTAAATAAATAACTTGCTCAATGAAATGAGTTTAGAGATAAAGAACTTACTTGTCTGCTTAGCTACAACAAACTAGCTTTAATTAAATGGCTTTGAAGGACCTAACATTAATCAAGTCGGTCTAACAATTAGTACGACGTATGCTGGCACGTTTGTACGCTTACTACGAACTTATCTAATAAATAAGTCTAACACATAATTCACATCATTTGACATGTTAACATTAACCCTATAGACATGTAATCACACTTAGATTAATGATTTAATAATGTAGGAGTATTCATCCTAGGTATTAAACACTTAAGGAATTTTTAAACAATTTAATATAATTGTTTAATTGGTGAATATTAAATAATGTATATTTAATTAACTCTTTCTTTAATTAATTAATATTTTTATTAGTTAAATAGTAATTAATTAACTACCTTTAGTTATTATTTAATTATAAATAATAACTAATTAATCTTACTTAATAATTAGTTTATTTATTTAAATGCTTCTTAATTATTACATAAGATTAATTATATAATAATTAATTATTTAATTTCAATTAAATTAATAATTAATTGTTTATTTAATTTAATTATTATTTAATGTCAAATAATAATTAATTTATTTATCCTTATTTGTTATTTAATTTAAAATTAAATAATAAATAATTAATGAAATTTATATTTATGTAACTTAACCACAAATTTAGCTAACTAGATTAATATTTAAAATATTTAAATATGAATCTTAATTTAAAAAATATAATCCCAATATCATTTTTGTATTATTATTATTTTTGTTATAATTTTTAAATTAAGCTTTAAACATTTTAATAAAAAAAAAATATAGAATGACAATCCTGTAAATATTCAAAAAATTTGAACGGATGGGTAGTTTTGTAATTTTCGTCGGAAGTTGGTTCCCGCGCATTGCGTGTGCTTAACAAAAGAAACGGTCCAAAACGGTGCCATTTTGAAGAACCAGAGCTAGCTTCCGCGCGTAACGTACGGATTGAAGATTTTATGCCTCTAAACGACGTTGTTTGGGCTCCGCATCTGGCCGCAACTGCTGGCCACGCAATGCGCGGCCAACCCTTTTTTTTTTTCTCTTAACAGTTTAGCTACAGTAACGAAATACACCAGCCTAATAAAAATTATACATTCAAGTAAGCTTTAACTCCTCAATAAAAATCCAAAATAATTACCCAACACTTAATATCAATTTATAACATGAAAATTTAAGTACCCATGATTTAATTCTATATTTTTCATCAAAATTATTTTACCAAATAAACTTCTACGATCATAACTTTTTATGTATAACTCCATTTTTAGCGATTCAAACCTTATTTTTCTCATGATTTAATGTTCTATAATATTAGAACTTTAAATCTAAATTTTATAAAAAAATATTTTTTATCATTATTTTAAGACTTGTTTACACACTACCAAACACATGTTTTTAGCATACAAAATATATACCAACCAACAAGCATTCAAACCCCAACACAAATAAAGAACTACTAATAATAAATGTTAGACATTTATTACTAACAATAAAGCTAGGGTTTCAAAGAATGAGGATTATACCTAGTTTTAATGGCTACTCTTCTCTTCTTTCCAAAGTATGTTGTGAAGGAGGATGACATGAACTAGCTTAGGATTTCTTCTTCTTCCTATAAGCTCCACCCGAAATCTCTCTATGTTTTGCTCTCCAAAATTTGTCCTCTTAATATTTTGCTCTCAAGACTTCAAAGATGAAAGATGGAAAATAATTAACCAAAAGCTCCTAAGTTTTAAGTATACTTACAATGAGAATAGATATAAAATTTATATCTATTAAAAATACCATCATGAAGCTAGTTGGAGACTTGTACAAAAAATTTAGGCCAAGGACTACGTTGGTGAAAAGAGGGATGGTCCATGTACTATATAAAACAATAATAGTAACCATTTATTAAATAAATGAAAAATAAAAAAAAATCACTTTGCAATCTCTATCTATATACACGGTTGATGGGGACACTTTTTGTCCCAAAAAAGATGTCACATGCTCACTTTTTTAATAAATAATAAGTTACATAATTAATTTCAAGTGGGCTTATACTTTGGACTTCATTTAATATCCAATGGACTCCTGTTAAATGACTTAGACTATTATTTAGTTAAGACCATTTAATTTATCATTGGACTAATTAATATAACCCAAATGATTGGTTATTATTTTTGTTACACATTAATTGTCCAATCCATAATTAAATAGTAATTGAATTAATTAATTAATTAATTACTCTAGCACATTAATGTTAAATTACTAAACGGACTAATAAATATTATTATTAATATTTCACATTGTTCACATTAATTAATAATCATATTAATTAATTTACCAAATTTAATTAACTCATTATATTCAATTTAATTGAGTATTTAATTAATAGGAAACTTAACAATTATTTTGATATTAAAATTTTAGGGTTTGTTCACTAATTTAATTAACAAATTAGTGACCATCTTTAATTAACCCTAGCAATTAATCACATAATCATTTCATCACGTAATTAATTAATCACACATAAAGATTTAAATAACCTTGTAAAACTAACTCGTTAGAAATTAAATTAATAATGACGTGAAAATTCTAGGACATTACAGGTTAAGCGTAGTCGACATGTCCGAACTATACTTTGGGCTATGCTTTTTGTTTGGAACTCAAGGATTCGTTTGTCGGATATCTTAAGACTTAATAATTTGAAATTAGAGTCTTATATAAAGACTAAGTAATGGTCATTGTAACTAATGATGATGTCAATTTTATATATAAATTGTAGGTTGAGCAAAAGACGCAAAATATGCGTAAAGGGTAGAAGCGAACCAGACAACTTTTTCAGAACTTGCTCCTATGTGCATTGCTATGCTACAATGTGATATTAAATTATTGATATGAAGATATATTGATGATATTTGAGATATGTGAAAAGCATGAGGTATGATTACATGTGAAATATGTACAAAATATGAAGCATGAATTGCTAGAGACTAGTTGTTTATTATATGTGCTGCATGAGAAGTATGAAGCATTCATAAAATGAAAAGCATGAAATGCATGATGTAGGAATAAAATGCAGAATAAATCATTTAATATCCAATGCATGAAAAGGGTGAAACATGTAATGTGTTATGTGTAACTACTAAACTTGTTGAGCAGTCATGTTCACTCTTGCTATAAAATCAACACTTTCAGATAAGTGCAAGATATCCGAAGATTTCTTAAAGATCAAGGATTAGGAATGCGTATTACTTTCACCGAAAGTTTAAGTGATTGTTGTAGTTATGAGTCTGGATTGGACAGGTAAAATGATTGTATAATTAAAGAAATGAGTAGTATGTATTGTGAGTGTTTAAATACTCAAATTGATTATAATAGCATGTCGTATTATGTATGATATTGGGACATACTATGAATTTGTAAAGATTCTGATTCTGGAATAGAAAGAGAAGTTGTAAAGTTTTAAATAAATGATTATTTACCAATTATAATATTGTTGTAAGTCATGAATGATAAGGAAAATGTTGTACAGTGATAAACCAGATCCGAGGTTCAATGGACGCAAATTTGGGGACGTCACATGACCCGTTCACTAAAAATGGGCTTTGAACCTCAATTTTTTAAACCGTAAAAACGTGGGCTATTTTGGTCCAGCCCAATTGTGGTCGTCCCGGCGGGCCAATTTTTTTTTAATAACTTAGTGTTGGCTAAACACAAGCTTTATAATTAGTAATAAATTTAGATGATTCACAAAATTAATATTTTATTAATAATTAAAATCAAGTTAATTAATTCATATCTTTATAATTTCATATAAAAAACAACTCTTTTGAAACAGAGTACCACCGATTATCTTATAATTTGACGTAAAGCAACCATGAGATTCTCTCATTTGCGTTCCATCCTTTTCTTGTTTTAGTTTCGCTAAGCCCAAAATAAATAAATATTTAAAAGCAACAATTCAGTTCTATATGATCACTTGCAGTTCAAGTCTATAGAATTATGAACTTTTATATCGAATAATTTACAGGATTTTCAGCTGCTAAGAAGAACCTCACACCGGTTATGGGTAACAGAGTTGCTCTGTTCATCTTTTCCCATTTTTCGATTTTGTTCTCCCTTCCATTGTATAGGGAGAACATTGCAGAATAATGCTTATGGTGCCTTAATTCTTATGACTCAAACAAATTATTATCTATGGAGAGTTGCTTTATAATTGTAATTGAAATAAATAAATAAATGGCATGTGGGCCGGTCCGGCCCCGACCCTACCCAACTTGAGCCATGGGTCTCTTATTTTTAGTCCAAATTTTTTTGTACCATTTTGACCCAACCCGAATTAGAAGAGAGAGAAAAACTAGGGTTTTTCATCACCCACTTCTTGAATCCTTATTCTTCCTTGGTGGATCACCTCTAGAGGCCAAACACTTAGGTGACTAACGTTATTCAAATGAATCTAATCGGTGGAATTCAAGGAGAATACAAAGAAATTTGAGTTGAACACGTACCTGTGGAAAACTAGTATCTACAAGGGTATAACTCTCTATCTTCTTCTTATTAATTAATAATTGTGCATAAAGGTCTATCCTGGTTATGGTTTGTAAAATTTTAAATTCTAATTTTGCCATGCTTCCACTACTATTATGTAATTTAATTGCATGTTCATGGATATTACAAACCAACAGTGACATCAAGAGCAAAACTTTATGCGAATTATTAATTTTTTAGATTCCATATATTTATGGGTATGTGTTTAGAATAATTTATCCAGCGTAAGATGTTGTGTAAAATCATTTGTTTTGAAAACAAGAAGCAAAAATCATGTTTTGGATCAAAAAATTTGGATTGGATTTCTGAAATTGCGAACTGCAGTAACGATGTCTGACGTACTGTGTTGGGGCGCTGTTTCATTTACGTTCATGGTTAACCAAACTACGTCGAGGTGCGGTGTTGTAGAACAAACACTGCGCCGAGGCTCAGTCCTGTGCCAGGGCGCAGTGTTTTTTCTTCAACACTGAGCTGGGGTGCATTGCTGCAAAATCTATTTTTAGATTTTTTTAGGAGCTTTTTAAAGCTATAAAATAAAAGGTTTATTTTTGGATGATTTTATAATTAAAATAAAAGAGTTTATTTTAAACATTAAATTGAATTTCATGCAACTTTAAATTGTGCATTAAATGGTATCAATGTATATATAGAATGGTTTTAATTTCATGAAATGGATATTATTTATTAATATATATGTTGATATATATAATAATAAATGAGATTGATTATGGACTATTGACCAATGTATGATTGGATGTGGACGCATAAATGAATGAGTTTTATAATGGGGTTTGTGTACCTTGTTTTTCTAATTTTTCTTATGTATAATTCTATCTCCCTCTTATCTACTTCCCCTTGAATGATGATTAAGGTTTCTATTTATTGTAAATAATTTTGTAATAGGATTAGTTAGAATTATTTTGAAGAATTGGAGCCAAGAAACAATGAGCGCATGAAGACCCATTTGTAAAGGAGCCCGAGTTATTGAACGTAATAGTTATATTTAATGTATTTATTCTTGCACCGTAGGTTTTTAATCTATCCAATTATAATATAGTATTCTATATATGCATACTGATTATATATGCGTGTGTGTGTGTGTGCGTGCGCGTGCGCTAAACAAGATGAGACAATTCATAACAAACACCTCAAGATAAATATATTAAGTTGTAACGTTCAAAGACATTTGGAATATTGAACGTCGTCGTCTAGCATGATAAAACGACAGAGTATCAAATAATCAATATAAGTTTGTTATGCACACACAAGGCTTATGTCGATTATTTGAGATGTTGTTTTATCACATTATATGCTTATAAAGGAATTGAACATTACTGTTTTGTTGTGCACACACAAGGACAATATTTTTCTCTTCACTTATATAGAAGTGCTAGTCAGACTTAACTTAGAAAATTTTGATTTAGATATGAACACACATGATCATAATGATCTAATATGCAAAATACAACGAGTTATATGTTGATGTAATTGACAAGAAGTTGTTTACCTATTAAATAAACTATAGTTTATTGTGCACACACAATACTATACTTATGTCAATAAGATCCTTATCTCACTAGCAAATCTTTAATTAGATTTGCTGAACTATTCGAAGAGGGTAATATAGTTTGATGAAAAATAGTGGGAGATACCAATTTAAATAAAGACCTAATTTATTTTGGTAGTTAATGAAATGAATGTATGCTAAAATATTGTCTATTTTTCACTTGCAGAATTTTACAAATGTCAAACTCATTATCACTGCGTAGCATACTTGATGATAACAAACTGATCGGGCCGAATTTCACGGACTGGTTAAGTAATCTGAGAATAGTTCTCACTGCTTAGAATATTTCCTATGTCCTAAATTCGCCTATCCCTGTAACTGTTGTAGAAAAAGCATCTGAGGAAGATATTGCTACTTTTAAGAAATGGCAAGTTGATGCAACTGTGGCTCAATACATCATGCTCACATCCATGAGTAACGAGCTTTAACATCAGCATGAAAAGATGGATGCTCCTACAATATTGCTGCACGTTAGGAACTTTTTGGTGAGCAAAGTAGGATTACTAGATATCAGATATCTAAGGAGCTCTTTCAATCTCGGATGACCAAGGGCACTACCATTGAGACTCATGTCCTAAAGATGATCAATATGATTGAACAACTTAAACAGTTAGGGTTCGTAATGGATGGGGAGTTGAGCCAAGATCTGATTTTGAAATCACTCTCGGACTCCTTCTCATAATCTATTGTGTATTTTTACATGAATAAGTTGGACGTCAGCTTGCCTTAGTTACTAAACATGTTAAAAACTGTGGAGGTCACTTCCTGTCCAAAAAGGGACAAGTCTTGTTGGTGGACGATTCTTTCAAGAAGAGGAAGATGCCCAATGGTTCTTCTGAAAAGAATAAGGCTAAGGGCAAGGCAAATGACAATAAGAAAGCTTATGAGTAAGATTCACCCTAATGCGGATGGGTCATGAAATCAATCTCTCCAAGAAACAGGCCCCAAAGACACCTAAAGAGAGAGACCATATGAGTAAGATTCCTTATGCATCGGCGATATGATCTATCATGTACAGGATGATATGTACTAGACCTGGTGTTGGTCATGCACTTAGTGTAACAAGCAGCAATTAGTCTAATCCTGGAGAAGAACACTGGAAGGCAGTGAAAAATATCTTAAAGTACTTAAAAAGAACTAAAGATGCATTTCTTGTCTACGGTGGGTCTGATTTGAAACTAAAGGATTATACAGACTCTAGCTTTCAAACTGACCAAGATGATAATAAATCAATTTCGGGTTATGTGTTTACCTTAAACGGTGGCATAGTGAGTTGAAAAAGTTCTAAGCAGCAAATAGTTGTTGATTCAGTGACAAAGACAGAGTACATAGTTGCAAGTGAAGTTGCAAAAGAAGCTGTTTGGATGAAGAAGTTTATAACCGAACTCGGGGTGATTCCTAGCATTCAAGAACTAGTTCCTTTATTTTGTGACAACACGAGAGCTATTGCAGAAGCCAAGGAACTCAGGCCTGATCAGAAATTCAAACTCGTGTTACGACGATTTGATTTGATTAGAGAGATCATTGAAAGAGGAGACGTGACCCTAAAACGAGTTAACTCTCAAAACAACATTGCAGATCCATTTACTAAAGTGTTAACTCAACAATAGTTTAATCGTCATTTTGAGAAGATGGGTATTAAATACCATGATGATTGACTGTAGTTCAAGTGAGAGATTGAAAGTAGTATGCACACAAGTCAATCATATTTGATGTGATATTATATATACTTTGTAATCTTATTTGATTATTAATAAAAGTTTTTTTATGCAAAGACATTTTCTTTATCCATATTTAATTGTTGATATTAATTATGATAAGCCCATATTTTTTGAGCAATGCTTTTAGAATCATGATGATGATCATGTTAATGAGATCTAAATTTAAGATAGCTCAAAACAAAAATTGTTCATAATTGTGGGATCACTAATATTTGGGATTAGTGAATTCGGATAGATTAGTACATACTATGCTTGCTCTTATAAAGAGGATGATTGATCTCATAATCATTTGTGTAAAAACACTAAAACAAGTTTGTAGGTGTTTATTAGAGAATATATTTACTGAACATAACTCACTAAAGGAATACATAATGGAGTTTTACTCAGCTGTTAATAAGAATTCCAACTGTGATAGTAGTACAAGTGATCATTGAACTTGAGATCATCATAGTATCTTGTATATAATAAGTTATACTTTGACACATCCCTTATGACCTTTATGGTATATCAAAGGGTATGCTTGGGTATAATAAGTTATACATCGAGATAGGTGAATGATCAACAAAAAATCTACCACTTCTAGTAGAAGAAGAGAATGTCCTATGCAATTCGATAAATGACAATTCAGTAGTCCTTGGCCAATGCAGAATGGAAATAGAGTTATGCATTTGAGAATCGAAATGCATATGATCAAATAAAATAAGACTGACAGTAACTCCATGTCTTATATTTGATTGGTACATTGTATGACAGAAGGATTACCTTGTATAGTAAATATTCAATGAAAGGTTCTTTTATGATTAAATGTTGAGATCTATATTATCTAGAAAGTCGTTGACCGCTAAGATGACTTACCTTTATTGTGGAATAAATATTATTTATTTAAATTAATTAAGTATTTTAATTTATTTATTTAAACAATATTAAAATTGTTCTAATTAATTTATATCGTAACTGATTTAATATGGAGAACCTAAAGGGTCACACCGCAAAAAGAAAATATTTATTTAAGAAGTAAATGGCATAATCATAATAATAGATTAAGTATATTTAATTTATATTATGGTGATAGCTTAATATTTATTTAGTATTTTGAAAATACTAATTATAAATTAATAAGAGAACTCTTATTATTGTTGTTGTTATTATTATTATTATTATTATTATTATTATTATTATTATTATTATTATTATTATTATTAGTTCCTAATTATATTAAGAGTTTAATTAAAAATCATATTCTTAAAGGTGTTAGGAGAGTTCACTATATTTATAAATAAGATGAGCCTTATTATGGATTAAGGTTACATACACTTCAATAAGTTTTTAAGAGAGTACTCACACGTTCTCTAGATCTAAGAAATTAGAAGAGAGAGAAAAACTAGGGTTTGCCATCACCCACTTCTTGAATCCTTGTTATTCCTTGGTGGATCACCTCTAGATGACAAATACTTAGGTGGTTAACATTGATCAAAAAAATCTAATCGGTGGAATTCAAGGAGAACACGAAAAATTGGAGTTGAACACGTACCTGTGGAAAACTAGTATCTACACGGAAAATCCGGGTCCCTTGAACCATGGGTTCGGTGCTCACGATACTATTCTACCCTGTCATCATATCCATTCAATTTGAATAATAATAAAACTTAATTTACATTTATCCATAACTATCTCAAGTTCTACATACCTTTATACATACACACATCTGTACCTGACATATTACAAAAAGATAATGTTTACATATACATGACTCTATCACTGTACATTTATTGTTTGCTAACTTTTCCTTTTCCCTTGTCTATACTCGACCCGTAGGCCTAATCAGGTTTAGTTGAAATATCATGTTTAAAAGCAAGAGTGAGCATAAAATAGCTCAACAAGTATATAAAAAATGATTAAATGATATTTCGAAATGATGAACGAAAAATCATTTACAATGAATAAGAATCGTTTACAATAAACTGATTCTTTTACAATAATCTGAATCATAAACAATGAGCTGGTTCATTTACACGAACAGTTCAATGAATGAACATAAGAAATACAACATGATCTTTATGTGATTAACTCAAAACATATAACTCATGTGCTATACGGTCACAAGACCAAGAACTTGTTAAGAACAATACCAATCATAAAGACTGATATTGCCCAGGGTAATCATACGACTGCTGTTCAATTTAGATGTGTACTCTAGGTGATCAGCCCATCGTACTTTTATATTGTGCACAACATAAACATCTAGCGACACAACCACACCATAAAATCATGTTTACTTTATACTTTACTCCTTTTTTTTTATCAAGGTTGTTCTGTTACAGCATATCATAGAGTCCGCCCCACAACAATGGATTGGGGTACATAACAATAAACATTTGATTACAACATCTATCATTATATGTGTCTAGCCGAAATCAAGATTGGCATCGACCTTTTTTCAAAGTAGTTCAATGGTTAATGAACTTTACATGATCACATGAATGCATAACATGAATATCTCTGTTCAAGGAACAGTAAATAAGAGTTCAGATAGAACACTTTCCTGTATCCCCATCTACCACAACTAGTAAAATATTACCCCGTTTATAACCTACATGACCATAATACGGGTTCATGCATTAGTTACATATACATGCATCTGATAACTTGCTATACAATCTACCTTTTAGCTTTACATAACCCTTAACATATAACACATTGTTTATTTATCCTTAACATCTACCACATTGATTATTTTTATCAAACTATGGCTTACATACATGTTCCTATCATTTAATATCAAAACATTTCATTTTTGGATTTAAAAAAAAAAAAATCTTGGCTGGAACAGTGCATCTCGCCCCGGCAAGATGTTTTGGCCTAAAGATCTCGCTGGGCGCGAGATCTTCTCGGTTACACCTCGCCCCGGCGAGCTCTGAGCTCACCGCGGCGAGGTCCCTCACAGAGCACTACGCCCTGACGCAGTTCCTAGGGTAAAAGATGGCGCCCCGGTGCTATAATGGTTTTTTTGGAAAAAAAATTCTTCCAAAAATCCTTGCTATTTTTGGCCCCTTTTTGTAAAACTTGATTCTAACACTTTACCTAGCACACACAACATGTATTTGACTTGCGTGGGCCTTCAAAATATTTAAAAATCTTAAAATGGCATTGTTTTTTCCAAATAAATTGTTTTGGTAGTCGACGAACGTTTTAAAACGTTTAAAAACCACATTTATCGCCATAAATACAAAATGAGTTCCAAATCGACTCTAACACGTATATTCACATAAAACTCAGATGTTCAGCCTCTTTTCGCCATTAATTATCCAAAATGGCCTAAAATCACACATTGGTAGGATTTTGCCAACTTTTCAAAACTCAACCCTTGAATACCATTTGAATTATTGTGCATCATGAACATATAACTTAACACATGCTCAGTTAGCAACTTTGTATACTTGTACAACTTCTATATGCACTTTCTAAAATACTTTACAGATTATGATTTGATTGATGCACAAATCATAGCCTAATATTGTAACTTTTCTACACAAATAATGTTCTTGAACCAATAATGATCTTTTAATGCTATCTAGCATGATATTATGCATGCTTCCAACATGTTCAACATTTCAAGCTAGGTTTTTAACACTTCTAGTAACATATAACACATAATTATTCATGAATCATGCTTCCTAGCTCTTATTATATACATGAATAGTGTACGACCTTTGTTCTAGCAACTTTGAGCTTAGGTTTTCATCCAATACCAAACATGAAGCACATAAACTTACAAAAATTCACATAATAAACACATATAGCCAAAGATACATGCATGGCTTCACTCAAACTTGGATTTAAACACATAAACACAAAGTTTTATGGCTTGAACATCTTTTTACCTTCTATGTGCTCTTCTCCTTCTAGCTATGAAGCTTCTAAGAGCTAAGTTTTCCACTTTGATAGCTTCATTTACTTCACTTGGTCACTTTTCCTTGAATCTCTTGTGATATCAATGGAAACCTAGCCTTCTCTTCTTCTTTCTCTCCTACGAACACTTGCTAGCAACTTGAGATGATATAAGAAAATGAACAACTTAATAATTACAAGTTATACATATATAAGTTATACATAATTTCTTAGCATTTAACTAACCTTGGGTTAACTAACCATGCATGGTCAAGGCTAGTTAAGTCATTTCGCATTGCTAAGTAAGGACCAAATAGACTTTACACTATTCTAGGACACCAATGTCATTATTCAAATTTCCAAGGGTAACATGGTCTTTTGGCAAAATTCCTAGATAAGTAATTTCTATTTAATTTCCTTAAAAATCCTTTCTTGCTCATTTTTAATCCAATTCAAGTCCACTTTGATCTAAATTTGTTTCATTAGACTTGAATTTAATTGCTCAATTATATAATCTATAATTAGCTTATCCCAAAACACTTGTCACATCTTAAAATTTTAATTTCATTAATTAACAATAATATTTATAATATTCCAAATTGCATTTCATTACATTATTCCCTCCTTACAAGGATTATGTCCCCGGAATCTCCATTACAAACTACATGAACAAACTTGGATATTCTTTCTTCATTTTCTCTTCTAACTCCTACGTTACTTCCTCAGCATTATGGTTCTTCCATACTACCTTCACAGAAGGTATCACCTTGTTCCTCAAAATTTGCTCTTTCCTGTCAATGATTTGAACAGGGGTTTCCTCGTACGTTAGGTCCTTATCAATCTGAATAGGCTTATAATCAATCACATGCTTATAATCCATTTTGTACGGCCTTAACATTGATACATGGAATACATTATGGATGTGTTCCAACTCTGGAGGTAATGCCACCGCATAGGCTACTTCTCCTATTCTTCTTAGCACTTCAAAAGGTCCAAATGAATCTTGGACTCAACTTCCCCTTCTTTCCAAATCTTATTTTCCCTTTCCAGGGAGATACTTTCAAAAACACATGGGACCTTACTTCAAAATCTCTTTTCTATCTATGCTGATCGGCATATTTCTTTTTGTCTATCTTGTGCTACTATAAGTCGTGATCTTATAACTTTGACAATCTATACTGTCTGTTGTTTGTACAACTTCTGGTCCCAATAACTTACGTTCTCCTACCTCATCCAAACAGAGAGGTGTTCTGCATTTTCTTCTATATAATGCCTCATAAGGTGGCATACCAATACTCGCATGATAACTATTGTTATACGCAAATTTGACCAACGACAAATGGTCATCCTAATTACCCGTGAAATCTATCACTCATGCTTTGAGCATATCCTCTAATGTTTGAATCGTCCGTTCACTTTGACCATCTATTTGAGGATGATACGTTGTGCTTAACCTCAACTGCATACCCACACGCTCTTGAAAACTCTTCCAAAAGTTAGATGTGAATCGCGGATCTCGATCTGAAACAATCGATACCAACTCCATGTCTTGACACTATTTCTTTCACATAAATCTTTGCCAACTGATCCAAATTAAACTTGATTTTGATCGGCAAGAAGTGTGCAGACTTCGTTAGTCGATCCATTATTACCCATATTGCATCATAGCATTTTCGTGTAGTCGGGAGTCCAACAACAAAATTCATTGTGACGTGCTCCCACTTCCATTTTGGAATCTCTAGCGGTTGTAACAATCCACTAGGCCTCTGATGTTCTGCCTTAATTCTTTGACACATTAAGCATTTACTTACATATTCAGCTACCTCTTTCTTCATATTGGGCCACCAAAAGTGTTGACGAAGATCTTGGTACATCTTTGTACTTCCTGGATGAACTGAATATCGTGAAATGTGCGCTTCCTGCAGAATCTCATCTTTTAACTTCGATACTAACAGCACCCATACTCTTCCTTCCAGTCTTAGCATTCTGTTGTTGTCTATCTTGAACTTCATCTATTGTCCATCTGATATGCGTTTTCTGATTTGATCACAGTCTTGATCTTGCATTTGAGCTTCCTTCTCTCTATCCAATAACGTTGGATGAGCTTCTACCATAAATAATTTTTCTTCCGACTCCATCAGATAATTCACTTCCAACTCCATCCTTTCCATTTCCATGATTAGCTCTTCTTGAGCAGCCATTATTTCCAATCTTTCTCGACCCTTTCTACTTAAGGCGTCGGCTACAACATTAGTTTTCCCTAGATGGTATAGAATCTCGCAATCATAATCCTTGATTAGTTATAACCATCTCCTTTGCCTTATATTAAATCTTTCTAGGTGAAAATATACTTCAGACTTTTATGGTCTGTGTATATTTCACATTTCTCTCCGTATAGGTAATGTCTCCAAATCTTTAAGGCAAATACCACTACTGCCAATTCCAAATCATGGGTTGGATAACCTTTCTCATAGTCTTTCAACTGTCTTGATGCATACGCTATGACTTTGTCGTGCTGCATCAATACACACCCAAGTCATTTATGCGACGCGTCACTGTACACAACAAATCCTTCCGTATCGTCAGGTAACGACAACACAGGTGCTTCACTTAGTCTTTTTTTGAGTTCCATGAAACTCTCTTTACATTTATCTGACCATACAAATTTTACAGCTTTCCTCGTTAAATTTGTTAGAGGCACTGACAACTTTGAGAAGTCTTTAATAAATCGTTTGTAATATCCTGCTAAACCAAGAAAACTTCGCACCTCCGTTGGTGTCTTTAGTTGTTCCCAATTTATTACTGCTTCAACTTTGACTGGATCTACAGATATTCCTTGTTGGTCGATCACGTGCCCCAGAAATTACACCCTTTCCAGCCAAAACTCACACTTCAAGAATTTTGCATACAGCTTTACTTCCCTCAACTTATCCAATACTATTCTCAAGTGTTCCGCATGCTCTTCCTGAGTCTTTGAATAAATCAAAATGTCGTCGATGAATACCACCATTAACTTGTCCAAATACTGCTTAAACACTCTATTCATTAAATCCATAAATGCAACTGGTGCATTCGTCAATCTAAATGACATTACTAGGAACTCATAATGACCGTAACGAGTCCTAAATGCTGTCTTTGGTACATCCTCATATCTCACCTTTAACTGGTGATAACCACTTCTCAAATCAATCTTTTGAATAATACTTGGCTCCACGTAGTTGATCAAATAAATTATCGATTCTTAGTAACAGATACTTGTTCTTTATTGTCACTTTGTTCAACTCTCTGTAGTCGATACAAAGCCTTAATGAACCATCTTTCTTCTTCACAGACAAAACTGGTGCTCCCTAAGGAGATACACTTGGTTTGATATACTTCTTGTCCAACAACTCTTGTAACTGAATCATTAATTCTTTTAATTCTATTGGAGTCATCCTATAAGGTGCCTTAGAAATTGGTGTCGTTCCTAGCACAAGATCTATCACAAATTCGATCTCCCTATTTGGCGAAAGACCCGGTAATTCATCTAAAAATATATCTGCATAATCCTTTACCACGGGTATCTGACCCATTTCTGATCCCACTACTCATGTATCAACCACATGTGTTAAGTATCCCATACATCCTTTCCTTAACAGCTTATTGGCCTGCATCATTGTCAGACAACAAGATTGTCGTGGCGACTTGCTACTATAGAATACTACCTTAAACTTGGTAGGAGTCTGAAGGTTTACACACTTCTTTTGGTAGTCAATCACCGTCCCATGGCTATATAACCAGTCCATTCCCAGTATTACATCAAACTCTCCTAACCGAATAGGAATTAGGTCAACTAGCAGCTTATGCCCTCTTATCGTTAACTAACAATCTCGATGAATATTCTCCACCTAGATTACTTCCTTATTTGTTACTTCTATGTTCAACATATTCTTTAACTTTGATTGAGGTAGATTCAATTTCTTAGCAAATTCATCAGATATAAAAGAACATGTAACACCCGAATCAAACAACACATATGCATTTGTATCATTGATAGAAATGATACCTGACACCACGTCCTTTTGATGCCACCGCATCTTGAACTGTCATGTTGAACATACATGTTGTTGCTCTCCCTGGCTAAATAGGTCCACCAATAGCCAACTTTCCACTAGTGTTTCCTCTGCTTCCACTTCCTCCTTCAGCTTTCTTCTTAGGACAATCTCTAATCTGATGCCCCACTTCTCCACAATGAAAACAACATTTGTTTGTCTTTGGAATCAGATAGTTTGGTGCGATGTGTCCTTCTTGACCGCACTTAAAACATACGTTCTTTCCCTTCAGGCATACCCCTGAATGTCCCTTTCCACAATTGGGACATGGCTCCACCTTCTTCTTTGGTTCCCCTGGTTTATTTCCAGTTGGGTTACTGTTCCACTTTCGCTTATTGGTGTTACTTCCCCCACTACTGCTTTCTCTGTTGGCTTCATCACCTTTCTTCTTACCATGCTGTTCCTTTTTATACTTTGTCAAGGCATCACTTCCTCCTTCTGCTAAAATAACATTTTCCATTACTCCAACAAAAGTACCAATATAAAATATTGAGACCCTGCTATAAATCCATGGTTTTAATCCATGTTCAAATCGACTTGCCTTCCTTTGTTCTGTGTCCACCTGGTGTGGAGAAAATCTTGCCAACTCATTGAATTTTGTTGCATACTCAGCTATAGTCATATTTCCCTATTTCAATTCCAAAAATTGTACTTCCATCATATCTTGAGTTACTAGAGGAAAGTAAGCTTCGAAGAGAATTTCTTTAAACCATTCCCAGGGTGCAGCTCCTGTTCCCAATCTTCTTTTATTGGCAGTCCACTAATAATTTGCTTTTCCTTTTAACATAAATGCAGTAAAGGCAATTTTTTATTCTTCTGCCACATTTGCTACGTCAAATACCTTATTTATTTCAATCACCCAATTTTGGGCCTCTATCGGGTTCATCGTCCCCTTGAACTCTAGGGGTCCTACAAGTTTAAAATCCTTAAAGGTAGAAATCTGGGCTGCTAACAGTTGATCACCCATAGGATTAACATTCCTGGTCTGGAAAGCTCCCATCAACAAGTTAACAAACTGCTGTATAGGATTAGCTGGCTCCTCAAGAGCATTTACTGACTCCTCTGGTGGGGGTTGAACATTTGGTCTGCGTCTAGGCAGCATTTTCTGTTTCACAATTTATACCATGATTATTACATATCATTTACATATCACATTTTTACGAACTTTAAATATATGGTTATGTCAACACACATTTAATAACTTGATTTATATTTATAACAACTTAACTAGTGCCTAGCACATTGCTATTAATTTTTCATCCCTTCAGACTACATAAGTCAGGATTCACATATAACTCTTTACAACATGTTTAGACTTCCCTCCTTAGGACAAAAGAGGTTACATAACACTTTCTATCTCTTTATAACAAAAGCTAGGAATTGACATTACATACACACATAACTATACATTCATAACACTACACAACTATTACATATATTCTATGGAAGCATTCCACGCCTAACTGCGTTGTCATATTCTTCATCCATGATTGCTATTATCTTCTACCTGCTCAAAGTATCTCTGGCCTGGTTATACTCCACCGGGTAGTAATGCACTCTATCTTGTACCCTTCCAAATGCCGTGCGAAATGCATAACTCATATCTTTCATCCTTACACTCGTGATATCAATCTTAGCCTTTTAAGCCCTTACTTCATCCTCTACCAGATTTACTCTCCTTACTACTTTAGCCCCGGCATGTTCGTACCTGGCTATCTCAGCAGTTGCATCCCTTAGCTTTGCCTACAAGGTTTCTTTTTCATTCCTCAATTCTTGGATTTTTTGTTCCTCCTACCTTAACTTATCTCCTAGCTCCATATTCCTATTAACTAATACTTAGACTGCATTCTCATTTTGCTTTACAGCTGTCTGCCGTTCAGCTCCTTGAGTCTCTAACTCCAATATTCTGTCCACAAACTCACTATTCTGTTGTATCAGGCCAGTCACTCATTCTCAATCGACCTCTCTTTGCTCAGATGATGCATTATCCGGTAATCCTCCATTCGAGTCTCCTTCCAGCTCATCTGGATCCTCTTCTTGATCACTGTCCTCAGCTAGTACTATTGCCATAGCTAGTACAGTGGTCATCACATCTATCTGAATATCTCTGGGCTCTTCTTCTACTGCCCGACTAAATTCTCCAATCTATGGCATATTATAAAATCACAAGAATAGTTGTTTCAGTTCAACGTAATTTTTCATATTCTTAAAGCACATAGCACATAACACATAGTGTAAAAATTTTAACTTTAACAATTTCCACCCTCCATCTTTTCGAACTCTAAATGAGTCTCACTATATTCCTTAAGGTCATATTCCTAAGGTTTCTCCACCTAAGGTTTATAACTTATCAGCTCTGATACCAACTTTTGATGCCCCTAAATTCGAGTCCCTTGAACCACGGGTTCGGTGCTCACGATACTATTCTACCCTGTCATCACATTCATTCACTCTGAATAATAATAAAACTTAATTTACATTCATCCATAACTATCCCTGGTTCTACATACCTTTATACATACACACATCTGTACCTGACATATTATAAAAAGATAACGTTTACATATACATGACTCTATCACTGTACATCTATTGTTTGCCGACTTTTCCTTTCCCTTGTCTGTACCTGACCCCTTGGTCTGCTCAGGTTTAGCTGAAATATCAGGTTTAAAAGCAAGAGTGAACATAAAATAGCTCAACAAGTATATAAACAAATGATTACATGATATTTTGAAATGATGAATGAAAAATCATTTACAATGAATAAGAATCGACTACAATAAACTGATTCTTTTACAATAACCTGAGTCATAAACAATGAGTTGGTTCATTTATAAGAACAGTTCAATGAATGAACATAACAAATACAACATGATCTTTATATGATTAACTGGAAACATGTAACTCATGTGTTGTACGGTCACAAGACCAGGAACTCGTTAAGAATAATACCAATCATAAAGACTGATATTGCCCAGGGTAATCATACCTCTGCTGTTCAATTTAGATGTGTACTCTGGGTGATCAGCCTATCGTACTTTTATATTGTGCATAATATAAATATTTTGCGACGCAACCACACCATAAAATCATGTTTACTCTATACTTTACTCCCTTTTTTTTTTATCAGGGTTATTCTGTTATAGCATATCATAGAGTCTGCACCAGAACAATGTGGATTGGGGTACATAACAATAAACATTTGATTACAACATGTATCATCATATGTGTCTAACGGAATCAAGATTGGCATCGACCTTTTTCAAAGTAGTTCAATAGTGAATGAACTTTACATGATTACATGAATGCATAACATGAATATCTGTTCAAAGAACTACAAATAAGAGTTCAGATAGAACACTTGCCTGTATCCCCATCTACCACAACTGGTAAAATATTCGCAGGCAACCAAAAATAAAATCTTACATTGAAAAATATTAATGTAGTAGTGAAAGTAAGAGTCGAACCTACAGAAAGTGAATTGTTTTAATAAATTCTAATGTTTTCAAAGATATCTAATTAAATGGGGGATTTTGAACTATTAATCAACTAATTAAAATTCAAACAAATAAAACTAGGTAATAAATAAATATAAGAAAAATCAATTAAAACAAACTTCAGTTCTTTAGTTCAGTATCCCCTTCTTTTAATCAACAAATTAATCAAGTTATTATTATCTTTTCCTTCAATTGAAATTAATAATCCTAGATAACCGACAATCACCAAGCTACCTGAAATCCTCCTTAAATTATAAATCTAATGCAGCAATTGCTCACAAAAGACCCTAACTATCATACAACCTAGAACTATCAGTCTAGATTTAATATAATAGCTGCATTAAAAATTAGAGAATTAGATTATTCCAAGTAACAATCATAACATCGCAGATTATTTAACTTGACATCTTGATAATCGTAACAATATTCAAAAGTTTGTCCACAATCAAATATTATTAATTGCTACTTATGATTAGATAAAATATCGTTTGCTTAATATCAAATCTTAATCTAGCATATAATAAATTATTGATCAATTTAACAAGCCCTTATCAAATTAATCAAGCAAATATCATAAAACAATTAAAACAGATTATGAAGAATACATCTCGTGCATGAAGGAATAGATTATAAAACTCAATCAAAACATCAATTAAAAATAAGGTTCAATATCCCTTTAGAACTGAAAATAAAAACTTTGCCTGACATCCTTCAAAACAATCTCAACTAGTTGAAAAGCTCTATCCAAGAAATTAGAAGAAAGATCTCCTAAAAAACTTACAATGAATAATGAGAGATTGACCCTCTATTTATAGGCCTCTAACTTGTCCAAACCCTAATAGGATTTACAATTAAAAATAAAAGAAAAATAAAATAATTATTATCCTAACCCTAATTGGAATTAAAATCCAATTTGGAATCAAAAAGTAACAAAAATCGCGAAATAATCTGTTTCTGGTCAATTTTTGCGCTTGCCAAACAACCCCTAACGCCATAATCAAACCAAGTCAACGCGCGCTAGACTGGATGACGTCAGTATTGCACCTCCGTGCATTGCGCAGACGCCTTTCTGCTGCTATGCCAAACGACATCGTCGCCTCTAAGTTGCTGATGAATTTCAACACGCGCATTGCGTGAATGTCTGTGTCCAGAAATTACCATTATGCCACCGGTTCCAACTTTAACTTAATTACGAAATTGCCATTCCACTGGTTATTTACCAAAATGCCATAAGCCATAGTAGAATTTACAAAATTGTCCCCAAGCTTATTTTTCCTACAAAATAAAATATAAAATAACTAAAAATAAATAAAAATAATATAAAAATACAAAAAATCCTAAAAATACATAATAATAAATAAAATTCCTAAAATACTAAAAATAAATAAAACACATAAATACAAAATATATAAAATTACCTAAATTAACATAAATTAAATAATATACTATAAAACCTATTAAAACCAAAATAAGTTAAATACTTAAACATTTAAGCACACAATAAATATAAAAACTAAATATTAGGGAACAAAAATATCGTATAATTTAATCCTATCAAATATTACCCCGTTTATAACCTATATGACCATAATATGGGTTCATACATTAGTTAAATACACATGCATGTGATAACTTGTTATACAATCTACCTTTTAGCTTTACATAACCCTTAACACATAACACATTATTTATTTATCCTTAACATCTATCACATTGATTATTTTTATCAAATTATGGCTTACATACATGTTCCTATCACTTAATATTAAAACATTTCATTTTGGATTTAAAAAAAATAAAAAATTCTTGGCTAGAACAGTGCACCTCGCCCCGGCGAGATGTTTTGGCCTGAAGATCTTGCTGGCCGCGAGATCTTCTCGGTTACACCTCGCCCCAGCGAGCTCTGAACTCGCCTCGACGAGGTCCCTCACAGAGCACTGCGTCCTGGCGCAGTTCTTAGTGTAACAGATGACGCCTCGGCGCCATACTGGTTTTTCTGAATTTTTTTTCTTTCAAAAATTCTTGCTATTTTTTGCCCCTTTTTGTAAAACTTGATTCCAACACTTTACCTAGCACACAAAACATGTATTTGACTTGCGTGGGCCTTCAAAATATTTAAAAATCTTAAAATGACATTTTTTTTTCAAAATAAATCGTTTTGGTCATCGACGAACGTTTTAAAACGTTTAAAAATCACATTTATCGCCAAAAACACCAAATGAGTTTCAAATCGACTCTAACACGTATATTCACATAAAACTTAGATGTTTAGCCTCTTTTCACCATTAATTATCCAAAATGGCCTAAAATCACACATTGGTAGGATTTTGCTAATTTTTCAAAACTCAACCCTTAAATACCATTTGAATTCTTGTGCATCATGCACATATAGCTTAACACATGCTTAATTAGCAACTTTATATACTTGTACAACTTCTATATCCACCTTCTAAAATACTTTACAGATTATGATTTGATTAATACACAAATCATAGCCTAGTATTGTAACTTTTCTACACAAATAATGTTCTTGAACCAATAATGATCTTTTAATGCTATCTAGCATGATATTATGCATGCTTCCAACATATTCAACCTTTCAAACTAGGTTTTTAGCACTTCTGGCAACATATAACACATAATTATTCATGAATCATGCTTCCTAGCTCTTATTATATACATGAATAGTGTACCACCTTTGTTCTAGCAACTTTGAGCTTAGGTTTTCATCCAATACCAAACATGAAGCACATAAACTTACAAAAATTCACATAATAAACACATATAGCCAAAGATACATGCATGGCTTCACTCAAACTTGGATTTAAAAACATAAACTCAAAGTTTTATGGCTTGAACATCTTTTTACCTTCTATGTGCTCTTCTCCTTCTAGCTATGAAGCTTCTAAGAGCTAAGTTTTCCACTTTGATAGCTTCCTTTACTTCATTTGGTCATTTTTTTTTGAATCTCTTGTGATATCAATGGAAACCTAGCCTTTTCTTCTTCTTTCTCTCCTATGAACTCTTGCTAGCAACTTGAGATGATATAAGAAAATGAACAACTTAATACTTACAAGTTATACATATATAAGTTATATATAATTTCCTAGCATTTAACTAACCTTGGGTTAACTAACCATACATGGTCAAGGCTAGTTAAGTCATTTCGCATTGCTAAGTAAGGACCAAATAGACTTTACACCATTCTAGGACACCAATGTTATTCTTTAAATTTCCAAGGGTAGCATGGTCTTTTGGCAAAATTCCTAGATAATTAATTTCCATTTAATTTCCTTAAAAATCCTTTCTTGCTCATTTTTAATCCAATTCAAGTCCACTTTGATCCAAATTTGTTTCATTAGACTTGAATTTAATTCTTCAATTATATAATCCATAATTAGCTTGTCCTAAAACACTTGTCACATCTTAAAATTTTAATTTCATTAATTAACAATAACAATTATAATATTCCAAATTGCATATCATTACGGATCCTAGTTATGGTTTGTAAAATTTCATATTCTAATTTTACCATACTTCCACTGCTATTGTGTAATTTGATTGCATGTTCATGGATATTACAAACTAACACTAATAGGTTAACATTTTGGGTAAGGAGATGATTAAACATGCTTATTAGGTCAGTCTACACGTGTGCGCACCGCATTATTAATAAATTGATGTGGGATCGATCGTTTAATTCCGCTACAATTAGTATCAGAGTTCATTATTTGATGAAACCAAGTATTAGGTTTATAGTCCATGGTAGAACATTTGCAGGTCGCGTGTTATTCTTTCTACACTGTGGAGCAAATGAAGTTGAGTCAGGTGGAGTAAGGTTTCACTCTCACATTTGTTATTATGTGGTGAAGTATGATTTGAGTCGAATGGGATCACTCTCGCGTTTGCCATTACATAGTAAAGTATGATTTGAGTTGAATGGGAAGGGTCAAGATGATTTTTAGAAGCTGCTCAAGATAAAGGGTTCATAAGGAGTAAGGTTGCCTGTGGTGTGGTGGAGTGGTGGTGAACGGTAGTATTAGAGTTGAGTAAGGCTTTTGAAGGACTCAAAGAAAGTGTACTCAATGGTGTGACGACTTTAGTGTGCGATACTTGTGATGGGTATTCAAGTAAAAGGTAGAAATTATTGGGATGTTAATAGGAATAAATTTTATTATATTTTTATCACTTAACTCTTAGTTTTTATAATTATTTTGTGTCTAATTATATTATTTTGTGAGTTTCTAAGTGTTTTATATTAGTTTTAAGTTTTTTATGTTAACTTCATGTGTTTTGACATTGTTTTGTAGGAATTGGAATAAGGGATAGTTGGATCGAAGTTTGAAATTACTATATTTGCATTTTCAGCTTGCGGATTTACCTAGCAATCACTTCAGGCTCAATTTTAACCTTGATCTAGGCATAATTTATCAAATCCTAAAACATGAAAGTTGTAGATTTACTTCTCATATTTCTAGAACATCTTGAATCATCTAAATTGGAGTTCGTATGAAGATGTTATAGCCGTTCTATCGAATGACATTATTGTTAAAAATGGGCCAGCACTGGGAGCACTAGAAATGACTTATGTCCAGCACCGGAGGCACTAGTTGGCAGAGCACCGACAACGCTCTGGGTCAGGTCAGACTTAATTTTGACGCGTTTTTGATATTTTTGACATCAAATTAGATTAAGTTTCCTTCTAATGCTAGGGATTTGTTATGTAACCTATAAATGCATGTTAACACACATATTTTAGAGGAGACTAACATAGGAGACAGAGAAAAGATCAAGATTTGGAGACAAGACTGAGAGCATGTAAGGCTAAATTCTTCAATTCAGTTATAGGGGATTTCAAACCCGATTGCAGTTAATGGTTAAATCAATTTAGTAATATCATTTCTTCTTCTTTATATGAAATTATTTTTGATAATCTGTTTTAATTACTTATTTGATATTAAGTTTGATTGGTTTGATTAGAGCTCGTTAGATTGATCAAATTATTATCAATTTCTAGATTTAAGAATTATATTATGTGTAATTGATATTGTTCTTAATTGTTAATAGTGAATAGTGATAGATGATTGTGGTCATGCTTTTGTTTATTGCTATGGTTATCATGGTATAAGTTAAATAGTTTGAGCATATGAGATTTTTGCTTAGAATAATCTAATTTCGTTGTGTTCTAGGTTGTATAATAGTTAGAATCTAATAAAGAGCTTATTTTATTAGATTAAAATTAAGAGAAATTTCAGGTAACAGAGCTTTTTGTTGCATAAGGTTATTAGTTTTATGGAAGGAGTCAAATTTATTTTGATTGATTGATCTATTAATTGTAAGGGTGAGATTGAACCAAAGAACTGAAGTTTTTAATTTGTTGGTTAATCTTATTAATTTACTTTTGTTTATTTAGTTAATTATAATTAATTCACCCAATTTTAGTTTACATTACATAAAATTAAACTAATCATTCTCTATAGGATCGACTCTTACCTACACTATTACATAAATATTTTTTCAAAGTAAGATTTTATTTTTGGGTACTTATGATAGCACACCAAATTTTGGCGTCGTTGCTGGGGAGTGATTTTAATTTATTTTTGTGCTTTTGTAAACTTTATTTAAATTTAATAATTTTTCTTAGATTTTATTTTTATAGTTTTTCATAGTTTAATTGAATTGTACAGGTTAAGGATAGAAGTCATGCCAAATTATGTTAATGAGGTAAATATTTTTTCACTTGAGCGACAAATTGATAGTCTTACTTCTCTTGTTTATCAAATGGTCGTAGGTAATATGCAGCTGGTGGAAGCTTACAGGATTTGTACGACAATAGGACATCCAACTGATATATGCCCAATTTTTCGAGAGGAGTCCTATGAACAAGTCAATGTAGCAGGTGGTTTCCCTGGTCGACCACAAATAAGATATGAACCTTATTTAAATGCATATAATTCGGGATGGATCAATCAACCTAATGTTAGTTATGAGAATCCATAAGTGAATTGGCCTACAAATCATAACTTTCCAAATTATCATTACTACATGTAGCCATAACCCCAACAACAGGGCCAATCATCTAATTTTGATATGTCTTTAGAATAACTTATTAAAGCTCTTGAACCTAACACTTTATAATTTCAACAGAAAATGAGGGCAATGATTCAGAAATTAAGTACATAGATGGGACATATGACAGTTGCGATCAGTTGAATAGAGGTACAAGGTTCTAAAGAATTACCTTCTCACATAGTGATGAATCAAAAGGAGGATGAAAGTGAAATTGTGTGGAGAAATGGTAATGAGGTAAAAACAACAGCTACATCATCGACGCAAGAGGAAGCAGACAACATCAATGTAGACAGTGTCAATACAGACAATGATGTTCTTTTCGGTGATGACGTGCCTAAGGTGGAGAAAATTTTTGGGGACCTACATAAGGAGAATTTAGAGGATGCAAGTACAAACAATTTGGAATTGGAGGAAGAAAAAATTGAGTTCAAACAAGATTTGACGGAGGCTGAAACTGCATTAAATTTTTTACCAGTGATTTTGGATAATAATGCAATTATTTCCATTCCATTGCCTATTGCCCATAACAAATTTTTATCTTTTATTTTGCAGGATCCCATTCCAAATTTAATGACTCTTTCCAATTATATCAAATGCCTGTTACTTGAAGAGAGAGTTGAACATTCATGTCAAATATAAGGGAGATTAAACCTATCTATGAAGGATAATGTGATGGATTGGATACTCAAAATTCATGAAGTTGGAGTAATGTAGTAATTTGGCATGCTGTCATGTAAACAATATTAAACAAATGCGGTGCTTGGGAGGCAACCTAAGAAACTAGCTTTGAATTTCTTTTCCATTTTCTTTTTATATTTATTTGTGGATTTTCTTTGCATTTTACTTTATATTGAGGACAATGTAAGTTTTAAGTGTGGGAAAATGGATTTACGTTATTTTCTTTGCACTTTTAGGATTATTTTATTTTTTTAGGATTAATTTTTAAATTTTGTGGGTAAATTCAATGCAAACTTCACGAGACAAAACTTATCCACATGCGATAACCTTGGGGTTCAAAGGCTTGTTGCACGTACTAAATGTAACTGTGTTTCCTAAGAAAATGGATAGTTAGGACGTTTTTTATTTTTATGTTAGTGGTAGTTACTTGAGTAATTAATCTTGTGGATTAGGATAAGGCCAATGATAAGATTTTGACTATTCATTGTTATTTAAGAGAAATTGACGAATATCCAGGGTTTATATTTTTGACATTTGAGCTAGTTTTACCATATTCATGACTTTTTTGCATTCATGAGTACATACCCTGTTATTTGACTAGTTATTATTTAGAGAACTTATTAAGTTAGATATTTGTGAGGATTACCATTGACAATTAAAAAAAATTATTTGAACATCGTTTCGTGCTAAGTTTAGGTTTTTACGTAAGCTTGGGGGAATATTGAATAATATATAAATTTGGAAAATATATATATATATATATATTAAAAAAAACTTGGCTCTATTGAAATTGTGTGGCCTTTGTTACTAGAATAAGTAAGCCTTTAGGGATGTCTTTACATCTAGTGTCCTAAAGCCAACTGGTTTGGGAGTCATTGGTCGAAAGTTCATTATATAAGTAGCACATAAAAGCCTAATAAAATTAGACATTGCACATGTCAAGTATGTAAATTAAAGTGAGATGAAGCATAAAATACACTCACTAAAAAGGAAAGAAAAATATACGAGGGTGAAATGAAGTGTAAAACGCAATCATCCATAGACGCGAATATGAAGCGAGATGAAAGAAGGAAATAAAATTATATTTACTCGCTTAAAAGTAAATAGTAGTGCTTACATGTTAAATCTGTGCGATCCCTTATTTATATGATTGTCTTATTTAGTCGATAGTGATATGAAAAATAAAGTTTTACTTTGAAATGGAGTCGTTAGTCAAATGTTTGATTGTATGAGTTTATCTAGATCTTGACCAATTGAAAAAATGGGGGTACACACACGCACATTAAAAGATCTTGAATATTTGTGAAATAGGTAATTATATTGGGATTTTAAATTCGGTCATGTTTTGAGATTTCTTTTGAATCATGTTATTTAATCTTTGAGGCCATTTATCCAATTCGTGATGATTTATTGCTTGAGTATCTTATATGTGTTAGTTTTATAGTTTTCTTTTTAGTATTTTGCACGAGGACGAGCAAAAGCTAAGTGTGGGAGAATTTGATAGGAATGAATTTTATTATATTTTTATCCTTTAACTTTTAGTTTTTATAATTATTTTGCGACTAATTATATTATTTATTTTTATTTTGTGAGTTCTTAAGTGTTTTATATTATTTTTAAGTGTTTTATGTTAACTTCATGTGTTTTGATATTATTTTGTAGGAATTAGAAAAAGGGATAGTCGGATCGAACTTTGGAATTACTATATTTGGATTTTCAGCTTGCGGATTTACCTAACAGTCAATTTAGACTGAATTTTAACCTTGATTCGAGCATAATTTGTCATATTCTAAAACATAAAAGTTATAGATCTACTTCTCAGCTTTTTGGAACATCTTGAATCATCTCAATCGGAGTTCGTATCAAGAAAATATGGCCATTATATTAAAGGATGTCAGTGCTAAAAATGGGCCAGCACTGGCAAGGCTGGAAATGATTTGTGGCCAGCGTCGGCGGCTCTGGCTGGCAGAAAGCAGAGTGCCGACAATGCTTTAGGTCGAGCCAGACTTAATTTTGACGCGTTTTCTTATATTTTTTACTCTAAATTAGATTGGGTTTCCTTCTAGTGCTAGAGATTTGTTATGTAACCTATAAATACATGTTAATACACATATTTTAGGGGAGACTAACATAAGAAAGAGATAAGAGATCAAGATTTGGTGGCAAGATTGAGATTATGCCAGGCTAAATCCTTCAATTCAGTTCTAGGGAATTTCAAACCTGATTGCAGTTAATGGCTAAATGAATTTAGTAATATTATTTCTTTTTCTTTATATGAAATCATTCGTGATAATCTATTTTAATTGCTTACTTGATATTAAATTTGATTGGTTTGATTAGAGCTCGTTAGATTGATCAAGTTATTATCAATTACTAGATTTATGAATTATATTACGTGTAATTGATATTGTTCTTAATCGTTAGTAGTGAATAATGATAGATAATTGTGGTTAAGCTTTTGTCTATTACTATGGTTATCATGGTATAAGTTAAACAGTCCGAGCTTATGAGATTGATGCTTAGAATAATCTAATTTCCTTATGACTAATTCTTTTAATATATTAAATTTAGAGAGTTTGTTCTAGGTTGTATAATGGTTAGAATCTAATGAAGACCTTCTTTTATTAGATTAAAATTAAGGGTAATTTTGGGTAGCAGAGCTTGTTGTTGCCTAGTGTTATTAGTTTCATGGAAGGAAACAAATATATTTTGATTTGATTGATCTATTAATTATAAGGGTGAGATTGAACCAAATAACTGATATTTTTAATTTATTAGTTAATCTTATTAATTTACTTTTGTTTATTTAGTTAACTATAATTAATTCAACCCCCCCCCCCCCCCCATTATAGTTACATTACATAAAATTAAATTAAACATTTTCTGTGATATCGACTCTTATTTACACTAATACATAAATATTTTTTCAAAGTAAAATTTTATTTTTGGGTGCCAACGACAACATACCAGATATTTCACGTTAGATAAATTCAATAGTGTAGATGGGTTAATAAGTTAAGTGAAATCTCAACCTAATAGATTAACCTTTTAGATACGAAGGTGATCCAACATGCTTGTTGGGTCAGTTTACATAGGTATGCGCTGCATTAATGATGAATTAATGTTGGATGGATTGTTCAATTTTGCTATAGTAAGATTTTTGTATGAACGTTTGGAACTTATCTTAGTGACATAAGCATGAAAGAATCTTTGGTTAAATTTTATTTTACTTGAGCAAAGGAGTTGTAGCTAGATATTTCATTTTTCTTTCCCTTTCAGTGAATAAAGTTTTATGTCTTAGTTATATTCCCTCATTTCACTATCTAGGCATACTTATATTGGTTTAGCATGACATTACTTATGACTAATTATATTTGTTTCCATATTAAACGATGCTTTCCCTAGCTAGTTCATTCAAGCTTGAATGAAAATTTTAAGAAAATAGGGTTACTTATCAGGAAAAATAATTTGAAGCCTTAGAGTCTATTAGTGGTTTGTAAAAATGTTGATCGACTAGGTAAACATAAAGAACTTGGTACAAAAAACACTATTCACGGTCAAATAGGCAAAGCATTTAGTTTTTGTACCATGGTTCGAAACGGTATTACTCGCCTACTCGGTATGTTAAAGGCAATAAAGTGTCACTATAATTCTACTTTAAAGACAAATTTGTACAACATCGTGTGTCATGTAGCTACAATTCCTCCTCAATAGTTCTTGAGTAGAATGTTGCCCATCCGTTACCTCGATGCTTTGTCGAATAAAGACATGTCTATTAGCTCTAAGAAATGTAGGACATAATTGTGATATAAAATTGTGTTATGTGTATAGATTAGTATATACAATTTTAACATTAGTTTATGAATCTTATATTAGTATGCTTTTCTTCATGACAGTTATAAACATGTATATTACTTAAAATAAGGGTGTATATCAGTCGAGTTGAGTGGTTTAGATATATTATTTCAAACTAAACCAATGTCATTGGTTTAAAAAAAAAAAACTTAAACCAAACCACTACATATATGTAACGCCCCGAGATCCCCACCTTCCTTAATTATATCCGATTATCTTTGGATATCATAACCATTAACTTTAAATCCATATTAACCGGAATCTCGTACGTCAAAACTTAACCTTTAACTTTTGAAACCAATCTGTTGACCATAATACGGTCCTTTTTTTTTAAAAAAACTTTATCTTCGTTTAACTTATATTCCTTAAACCTATTTCAGGATCGTAACGTTTCTTACCTTTCATTAAACTTAGGTCAAACATTAATAATTTGTGACCTAGTCTATTACCTATTTAAAATCATATATATTTATGATATCATAATCTGTAAATAAAATTTTCGCCATGAACTATTTACATATGGCCCTGTTTACATATATACCTGCTCTTGTTTGCTTATACCTATTTACATACATTCTGTATTGCACATAACCTGCTTACATCACCTAAGTTTATTACATAGTTCTATTTACCTATAATTGATCCATCATGTCTTTCTATATATACATACATTTTTCACATATATGTGAGTTTCATCAGATACACACTCGCCTTACAATATTAATACAATCATAATACCCTTTATCATTTCTATGGTTTACATTCATCATTATACAAGAATATTACACAAATGAAATTATCAAATTCCCTTCATACTTCTCCATGTACTCACATTCTTTACCTTAGCATAACCGGCACCTCCGGCCGTCTTATATTTTACCTGAAACGTTAGTACATAGCAAGAATGAGCATAAAGCTCAGCAAGTTAATCAGATAACACCTTACATACTTACAGTTTATATACATGCGTCATGCATCCTTTACTTTAACATGATATGCCTAATGTCACGTAATTCATCTAACAACTACATCATATAGTTGCACATTGGGCACATTACAACTCATTTACTATGACGTAGTTCACATATAACATTTATAACACTTAAGTCTGAAGAACTTGCCTGTACGCTTTATTTTAACTTAACCTTTATTGTCTCCCTCGACCATTTAACCTTTCTTGCATCGGACTACTACTTCAAACGTTATCTGTAAACATACAATCTATTTACATCATTATAGGATCATAAATCTTTACAATCTCAGTCAAACTTAACTTACAATTGCACGACCATTTGTCTCAAATAATTCAACATTTGATGTATTATACCTTATGTAAGTTTATAATACACCATTGCTTGTTTCTAACCTTATTCATAACTTATATCATGATTTGGCTTAGCTTTAGGCATGTTATATTATGTCATTCATTATCTCATTATACCACAACACCCTTCGCATAGTCCATTTTTATCAATCTAGGGTTTACATAACTCATCTCTATCATTTAAAATCAAAACATTTCATTTTGGGTCAAAAATAACTTATTTTTAAACTTTGTTGACCACGGCCCCAGCCGTGACCTCTCAGCCAAACACGGCCCCGACCGTGGTTTTGCCTACAAAACCATGGCCCCAAACGTGGTCTAGAATCTGAAAATTTGATTTTTACTGCTAATTTGGTGATTTTTAACTCTTTCACCATACATCCAATTAAGACCAAATTTGGACCACATCTAGTCCTTACTACATAGTATTTTATAAAAAAATTTACTTGCCTCATTTGGCTACACAAAATCATATATACACTGACCCGTAGGAGGCCTGTTCACACAATTTTCAGACTTGAAAAAAATTTCAACTTTAAAAACCAAGTTTTACCAACTTTGTGATTTTTGGCCATAAGCTTTAAAACTCCATTCCAACACTTGTCATAGTTCATATAACTTACATATGACATGTCCAAACTTTAAAAATAATAAAACTTCGCACGAGGCGATAATTGTCCGTAAAATCCATTTCGAATCGAAACGATCGATTTCTATCGTTTGAATCGCTCTTTCATTCAAACTTAAATTCGTTGATTACCAAATCAACTCTAACACGTGTATTAACATAAACATGAGTCATTTAACTTCATTTCAACTCTAATTCCTCAAAATTTCCAAAAATCACACCTTAAGTTGCATTTTCATCCAATTTCAAAACTTTCAACTTTCAAAAACTTAACTCAAATTCCAATCCTCGACTCCTTGTTATGAAAATTGTTTCTAACATGTCCTATAGCACATATAGCACATATATAACTTGTATGAGACTTCAAAACGTTTATTACTTTCATTAAAATTCCTTTTTCCAAAATAACTCATTTTAGGCGTCGGCGAACGTTTTAAATCGTTTAGAAACCACAATTGTCGCCATTGACACCAAATAACTTCCAAATCAACTTGAGCACATGTATTTATCCAAAACTTGGCTTCTTGGCCTCATTTAATCACCAATTGTACAAAATAGCCTGACATCTCATATGAGTAGGATTTTTGTCAACTTTACAAAACTCAACTCTTAAACCCCCTTTGAATCTTTACACTTTATGCACATATACATTAACACTGAAACGCCCCGAGATCCCACCTTCCTTAATTAAGTCCAATTATATCTGGATTACATAGTGATTAACTTAAAACCTTGTTAACCGAGACCCCGTGCGTTAAACTTTATACCTTTGACCTTTAAACCCATTGAGTTGACCTTAAATTTGGTCCATATTTTTTTTTTAAAAAAAAAAACTTATTTAACTTACATTCCTTACTAGTCTCAGGATCGCAACGTTCACGTTATCTTTTATTAAACTTAGGTCCGCATTTTATCAATTGTGACCTATGATATACAATTTCCATAATCAAATATATTTTTATGATTTAACATAATCTTTAAATAAAATTTTGCCATGAACTTTCTGTATATATGGCCTTGTCTATATGTATTCCTGTTCCTGTTTGCTTATACCTGTTTACATTCATTCATTTATATCACACATATCATATCTACGTATTCCTATAATACCCATACAAGTTTATCACATGTATCACCTTTTCACTATCCCTGGATAATATATACATGCACTAGTCATTCACTGATAATACAAATTAGCAAATCATACATTCCTTTCTACTATCTAGGTTTAACATTTAAACTTGATTATTACATAGCCTGCATTTATACAAATTTACATATATTTACTTCACATGAATATCTCACACACACATTTTTCAAATCTCTTCAAGCATCTCCATGCATTCACATTCTTTACCTTAGCGTCACCGGAACCTCCGGCCTTCTTATATTTACCTGAAATGTTAGTTCATAGCAAGGGTGAGCACATAGGCTCAGCAAGTAATTCAGATAACACATTTCATGCTCACAGTTTATTTATGCGTTATGCCTCTACTTAATCATGTTATACATGAATGCCACGTATTACACTTAACAATTAAATCATATAGTTGCACGTAAGGCACATTTCAAATGTTTTACTAACACACAGTTCGCCTAGAACATAGCACCTTATAGTCTGAACACTTGCCTGTACCGCATTTATTTAGCTTAACCTTTTACCACCTCGTTTGGTCGTTCTATCCTTCTTCGCATCGGTTCGCTACATCGAGCGTTATCTGTAAACATACAATCTATATTTATCAATATAGGATCATTAACTTATATATACTAACAGACTTAATCCATAATACATGACTATCATCTCCATCACTTCACGTTTGATGTATTACACCTTATGTAGGTTTATAATACACCCTAACTTGCTTCCGACCTTTTCCATAACTTATAACATGTTTTGGCTTAGCTTTAGGCATGTTATATTATGCCATTTTTCATTTTATTATAACTTAACACCCTTTAATTTAACCATAATTATTACTTTTAGGGTTTATATAACTCATTTCTATCATTCCATATCAAAATATAGCTTTTTGGAAGCTTAAAAAAATTTCAAATGAACAGTAACTCCGCCCCGGCGCCGCCAGAGCTCGCTGGCCGCGAAATCTTCTCGGTCGATGAACAGTAACATGGCGTCGGGGCGCCACTTTTAGTACAAAACATGGCACGGGGGCGCCATGTTCAAAATCTGGAAATCTGATTTTTGCACTACCTTTGCCGATTTTTAATTTCTTCATCTTAACTCCAATGGAGCTGAAATTTGGACCACATCTAGACCTTACTACCTAGTATTTTACAAAAATACTACTTGCCACATTTGGCTTCTTAAAAGTAGAGATACACTAGCCCCTAGGAGGCCTGTTCAGAACTTTTCCAGACATAGAAAAAATTTCAACTTCAAAACCAACTTTTTACCAACTTTGTGATTTTTGGCCATAAGTTTTAAAACTCAATTCTAACACTTGACATAGTTCACATAGGTCATAAATGACATGTCCCAACTTTCAAAACCATAAAATTTCGCACGAGGCGACTTTTGTCCGTTAAACTCCATTTCGATTCGAAACGATCGATTTCGATCGTTCGAATCGCCATTTCACTAAATTTTCATTCCGTTAACTTCCAAAATAACCTAGACACGTGTATTAACATAAACATGACTCATTTGATTTCATTTCACTTTTAAATCCTCAAAATTGCCAAAAATCACCTATGGCTTGGATTTTCATCAAAATTCTCAAACCTTTTTAACTTGAATACTTAACCTCAACTTAATTCCTTAACTCAAACACACCTCATAGGCAATCACATATACTTCTTACTACTTTGTATCATCACATAGCTTCTACATGCACGTTCTAAAGCACTTTACAGATTAATATGAAATCTATACAAAAAGTATAGCCTAATATTCACTTTACTTAACCAAGTCATGCTTTTCTTTCATTCATAATTCTTTGAAGCTTTCTAGCATACTAATATTCATGAATTAAACATGTTCATACATTCTAACTAGGTTTTCATCATTTCTAACCATATATGACACATAATTGACTCATAAACCATAATTCCTAGCTTGAGTTCATACATGAAAAATATATCACCTTTGTTAATGTCTTTTCCAAGCTTAGGGTTTCAACAATAATCACATGTATAACATGTAACTAACATAACTCATACAATCAAGCCATGTACCCCAAAGATACATGCATGGCCATCCTTATTCTTGAATTTAACTCATAAACATCAAACTTTGTAACAAGAGCATGGTTATACCTTCTTGTATGCCAAACTTCTTTACATATCTAGCATCCTCTTGGTGAGTACATCACTTTTCCTTCTTGCATCATGGCCATTCTAGCATCCTAGCTAATAGATTCCTAGCTTTTCTCCTTCTTCATATGGCTTTCTCTCATTTTCTCTCTCTTAGGGCTTGATTTCCAGCAAAGTGCTGGAAAATGAAGATAGCATGCTTGCTTTATAAGGTTAAATAAGGCTTAACTAAGCTTGGTTAAGCAAATAACCATAGTTAACACTTTCAAGGGCGTTTTGGTCATTTCACATGTTAAGTGAGGGGCATTCTTGTCATTTTGCCACTTGGGACACATAAGTCATTATTCAATTTGTCAAGGGTATTTTGGTCATTTGACCCTTTAGGACACAATGGTAATTATTTAATTTGTTGAGGGGTATTTTGGTAATTTATCAAATTGACTAAACTTTCATTTCTTACAACTTTCCCCCTCATAACTAAACTTTCATACATTTTCCCCCTCCATTCATTCTTTGCTCATTTCTTATCCAAATCAAACCCTTTTTAATCCAAATTTGCTCCATCATGCTTAAATTTTATTTCTTCATCAAATAGTGTCCAATTGGTTTGTCCCAAATTACTGGTCACACTTGAAAACTTGAATTTCTTTAATAACTCCTTAACTTGTAATATTTGCCACAATTGTATATTATTTCGTTTTCAAACCTTCTCGGTTCCTTATCTAATCAAATTAAATTCCAACATTCCAATAAAATCGACTTGCTCACTTATTCATAAATCGCTTCCTCGAGAAGCGAATCTTGACCGGATTACCAAATTCGTCGTCCTTAATTCCTTTAAACTCATTTTGCTGCTTTACTACTTTTGCATCGTTTTACTTATTTTCACTTCACATATAACGCCAATTCTCACCATCCTTGCATCTATCATGATCTCTACTCATTCTCGAGGTATTACATTCTGTATTCACGAATCGAATTATCGACTATCTTATAACCATCAATTAACATAATTTAATAATAACTTTCAAATATCCATATATCATTCCTTTTAATATCCCGTTAATTCCTAATATGTCGGTTAGGTTAAACGGTTACTTCTTCTTGTACACACTGCCTTATCTTAGTCTTCCATTTCTGACCCCTCGCCTCTCTAGGCCCATTCCTTAATCTCATTTTTAATTCTCATAACTTACGATCAATTTACATACTATTTCTTCATTTCCAATATTGTCTAGCTTTCTATAATCAATCACATATACAAGTACACATATACATGTATTAAATCTATAATCCTGCTGACACATAATATCGTGTCTTACAATAATTCTTCCCAAATTACCTTATTATAGATATTACAATAACTCATTTAGCTCAAATCCATTACATAACCATCAAAATTCATTTTCTTTATAATTTCTCATTTTTCCTAATTCTCTGGCTTAATTCATCTCTCTATATTCGACCACATATGTCACATTCATCAAATTTATCACTTACTAAATCAACTTAATCACATAATAATCTCATTTAATCATTTTAACTAGCTTTTGTTTTATAACCTTCACTTAATTATCCATAATCCTTATTTACAATTTCTGAAAAATCCTGGGGTGTCACAAACACATACACGTATTGCAACTTTAAGTACTCACATAACTTCTATACGTAGCTTCCCATACACTTTACAAATTATTATGTTGCCTACACAAAAAGTATAGCCTAATATTTGAAATTTCTTTACATAAATGATACCTTTCAAGCTTTTAGGTATCTAGCTTGCCATTTAGCACAAAATTTTACTTGCATCAAACATAATCAACTTTTCAAATTAGGTTTTCATCACTTCTAATTACAAACAACACATGATTCTCCATGAATCATGACTTATAACCTTAAAAACATGCATAATTGTTCACCGCCTTTGCCTTGCAACCTTAGAGTCTAGGGTTTCATGATTTTCCAAACATACAACATGCAAAACACATGATCTCTTCATAATCAACTCTTTATAGACAAAGATTCATGCATGGCTATACTTAAACTAACATTTAAACTCATGAACATCAAATTTTATCACAAAAACATCTTAATACCTTCCATAAGCTCATCCCCCTCATGCTATGAAGCTTGCTAAGGTTGAATCTCCCACTTGGATAGCTAGTTCTTCCTCTTTTGTACACTTTTTCAACAATTCATTCAAGCCCTAGCCTTTTCTCCTATCTTCTCTCTAAGAGTTCTCTTAAGCTCTTTATTTTTCTAGCAACTTCGAAGGAAATGAAGTGAACAATTCAGCATACCTAAAGTCATACATATATACATATATTCTATCTAAATTTCCAGCATTGAACCATCTTGGTTAAGTTAACCATGCATTAGTTAGGGACATTCATGTCATTGCACTTAACTAAACAAGGGCATAGTGGTCATTACCCAAACATAGGACACAATGGTCATTTCTAACTTTGTTAGGGGCATAAAGGTCATTTGTCCAATTTCCTAGAGAATTTAATTCTCACCTAAATCACAACTTACTAAATTTTGCACCAATTCAAGTCAATTTTACTCCAAATTTGTTTCATCATACTTGCATTTTATTCCACCATCAAATACACCATAATTGGCTTGTCCCAATTTACTTGTCACACTTTGAACATTGAATTTCCTTAATTAATAATAATCCACATAATTGTCAATTTGCATAGTATTAAATTCTTAATTATCTACAAACCCCTTTTTGCTCCTCATTTCAATCAATTTCAATTCTCAACATACTTAGAATCTACATTCCTTATACTCATATTTAAGAGTATTACCTTTTTGTTTGTCTCTACACATCATATCACGATTATCTTATTTCCATCATTTAATATCAATTTCCTTAACAATTCCACATATTAATATATTGACGCTTAATATTTCATAAATCCTTAATAAACCAATTTAATTATACGGTTTCTTCTTTACTACACCAATATACTCACCTTACCTTGTCATTTCCATACCATCGCCTTTCCAGGCCTATTCATTAACCTCGTTCTCAATTTTATAACTTAAGCCTTCAAAGCTCATTAACTTTATTATTCCATAATTCATAATATATCAATTAGGTCAAATTATTCCTTCTTTCTTTATTAACTCAAATATACATATATACATATACATCCACCCTACCGCATAGGTCATATATAGTACATTGATCACATAACATTCTATATTAAATCATTCTTACACTTCCTGTCATCCAACACTAGGTTTTAACTAATAACCTTTACTTAATTACCATAATCCTTAATTTAGAAATTCTGTAAAATCCTGGGGTGTCACAACATATATAACCCAACCCAAACCGTCATTAACATTTTCCTGTCTTGCCAAATCTCATCTTCCCTTTCTAGGGAGATACCTTCAAAAACACAAAAATGCTAGCCTCAAAATCTCTTTTCTGACGATGCAAATCGGCATACTTCTTCTGTCTATCTTGAGCTGCTATTAATCAAGCTCTTATAACTTTAATAACATCTACAGTTTGTTATACCAACTCAGGTCCTAACAATCCTCTTTCACCAACCTCATCCCAACACAAGGACGTGCAACATCTATAGTTTGTTGTTGTATACAAACTCCACCAGGGGTAGGTGATCATCCCAACTACCTTTAAAATCCATCACACACGCTCTAAGAATGTCTTTAATTGTCTGAATAGTTCGTTCGCTCGCTCTACCCATTAGTTTGAAGATGATACGTTGTACTCAACCTCAACTGCATTCTTCTAAACTTCTCTAGAAATTTGACGTAAAGTGCAAATCTCTGTCAAACACAGTAGATATTGGCACTCTATGTCATGACACAATTTCTTTAACATATAGCATTACTAACTGCTCCAAATTGTACCTGATCTTGATAGGTAGCAAATGTGCAGACTTTTTTAAATGATCCACGATCACCCAAATTGCATCGTACCGCTTCTAAGTAACTGAAAGTCCCACCACGAAATCCATCGGGATGTGCTCTCATTTTCATTTTGAAATATCCAAAGGTTATACCAACCCAATTAGTTTCTGGTGTCTGCTTTAACTCTTTGACAAGTTAAACACCATCTAACACACTCAGCTATTTCCCTCTTCATATTCGGCAACCAAAAATGTTGACACAAATCCTGATACATCTTAGTACTCACAAGGTGTACCGAATACCTTGAACTATGAGTTTTTTTTAGAATTTCCTATTTCAATTTAGGGACCAATGGTATCCAGATTCTTCCTTCAAATCTTAGCAATACCTTGCTATCAACCTTGTACTTCAACTCTTTTCCTTCAAAAATCTGCCTCTTGATGTTAATGCATTCCTCATCATTCTCTTGTGTCTCTTTTATCTTGTCTTATAAAGTCGGACTAGCCTTTACGTTAAACAGTTTCTCATCTGAATCCTTCGAATACTTCACTTCTAATTCTAAATTTTCCATTTCTCTTATCAGCTCTTCCTGAGTTGTTAACATTAGTAACTTTTTCACGCCCTTCCTGTTCAAAGCATCACCCACAACATTAGCCTTATCCGGATGGTATAGAATCTCATAGTCATAATCTTTAATTAATTCCAATCATCGCCTTTGTCTCATATTTAATTCATTTTGAGTGAAGATATACTTCAGACTTTTGTGCTCTCTATATCTCTTGCACTTTTCTCCATAAAGATAGTGCCTCCAGATCTTTAGAGTAAACACTACCACTGCTAACTCCAAATCATGAGTCGGATATCCCTTCTCATAATCTTTTAACTGGCATGATGCGTACGTAATGACCTTACCATGCTGCATCAGTATAGAGCTAAGATCTTTGTGTGACGCATTACTAAATACCACAAATCCCCACATATTATCTGGCAATGATAACATAGGTTCCTCACTAAGTTTTTTCTTTAGCTCCAGCAAACTTTCTTTGCACTTGTCTGTCCAAACGAATTTAACTGTCTTTCTCGTCAAATTTGTTAACAGCGTCGCTATCTTTGAAAAATTCTAAATAAATCTTTAGTAGTAATCTGCTAACCCTAAGAAACTTCTGACCTCTGTCAGTGTCTTCGACTGCTTCCAGTTTATAATTGCTTCCACCTTTGTCGGATCCACCGAAACACCTTCTTTATCATTCACGTGTCCCAAAAATTGCACCCTTTGTAGCCAAAATTCACACTTGGAAAACTTTGTGTATAGTTTCTCCATTCTAAATGTCTTTAGTACTATCCTCAGGTGCTCGATGAGCTCTTTCTCTGTCTTTGAGTAGACCGATATATCATTAATGAACATAACAATGAATTGATCCAAGTAATACTTGAACACTCTCTTCATCATATCCATGAATGTTGTTGGTACATTCGCCAAACCAAACAACATTACTAGAAATTTGTAATGACCATAATAAGTTCTGATTGTTGTCTTCGATATATCATCTTTTCTCACCTTCAACTGGTGATACCAGTCCTCAAGTCAATCTTTGAAAAGTACTTTGCTCCCTTTAGTTGATCAAACAGATCGCCAATTTTGGGTAACGGGTACTTGTTCTTAATTGTGGCCTTGTTCAACTCCTAATAGTCAATATAAAGTCTTAATGCTCTATCCTTCTGCTTTACGAACAACACCGGTGCCCCCCATGGAGATACACTCAGCTGAATGTACTTCTTATCCAATAGCTCCTATAGTTGTACAATCAGTTCCTTTATTTCTACCGGAGCCATTCTATTCGATGCTTTTGATATTGGTGTTGTCCCCCGTACTAAGTTAATTACAAACTCAACCACTCTATCTAGCGGTAAACCCAATAACTCGTTTGAAAAAATATCTAAAAAATCCCTCACAACAGGGATCTATCCCATCCCACCCCTACTCTCTGAGAATCAACAACATGAGTCAGGTAACCTTTGCAACCCTTCCTTAGCAACCTCTTTGCTTGCATTATGGTTAGATAATAAGATTGTCTTCACGATTTACTTCCATAAAATAAAACTTTCAACTTGATCGGAGTCTTGAGGTGTATACACTTCTTCTGGCAGTTAATCACAGCTCCGTGACTAAACAACCAATTAATCCCAAAGATTACATCAAATTCACCCAGTCATATTGGAATCAAATTCACACACAACTTCTATCCTCTAATTTCGGCATAACAATTCCTATGTATGTACACTACAGGGATAATTTCTTTTTTTGCTACTTCCACGTTCATGGGGTTTTCTAATTTTTCACGAGGTAAATTTGATCGTCTAGCAAAATCATCTGATGCGAATGAACAACTAGCACCCGAATTAAATTATACATATGCATTTATATTATTGATCGGAATAATACCTGACACCACATCCTTTGACATCACAACGTCTTGAACAGTCATGTTAAATGTATGGATGGTCGTCTTATTCTGTTGGGTTGGTCCTCCAATTGTGAGCTTACTGTTGTTACCCTTGTTGTCGCTGCATGCATCCCCTTTCCTTTTTGGACAGTCCTTAATTTGATGATTCGATGCGCCACATGAAAAACAACCTCCCTTTTCGGTTTAGGACAATATAGAGCAATGTGTCCTTGTTGACCGCAGTTGTAGAATGTTCATTTTCCTCTCATGCACTCTCCTAAGTGATTCTTTTCACACTTCTCACATTTATGACCCTTCTTCACTTCACCTCCTTGTTTGTTTCCCGAGCTTTAGTTATTATTCCATTTCCTTTTATTAGAATTACTTCCTCTGCCACTACTCTCCTTGTGCACATCATGGCCTTTCTTCTTTTTTTGATCTTGGTTATATTTTGTAAGAGCTTCATTTCTACCTTCCACAATAATTACTTTCTCCAGCAATGTATAAAATGTATTGATCTGTAACACCGCAACCTTGTTGAATACCCAGGGCTTTAGCCCCTGCTCAAATGTCCTTGCTCTTCGTGCTTCTGAGTCCACCTGATTTGGGGCAAACCTTGCTAACTTATTAAATTTGGCGGCGTATTCTATAACTGACATATTCCCCTACTTAAGCTCTAAGAACTTCACTTCAATCCTCGTTTACATGTTGTTTGAAAAGTAATTTTCAAAGAATAATTCCTTAAAACAGGGCCATGCGATGATCCGTTCGCTTGCTCGGTTCTTATTTGCCTTCCACCTGTAGTTTGCCTCACCCTTCATCATGAAGGTGGAAAATGATGTTTTTTGTTCTTCGGCCACACGTGCAACCTCAAATACTTTTTCTATCTCTTCTACGCTAGTCTAGGCCTCAATGAGATCCGTAGTTCCTCGGAACTCTACCGGTCCCACCAGTTTAAAATTCTTAAAATTTTCCAAGTGAGTCCTAGGCTGATCCACCATTGTTGGGGGTCTACCCTACATTGCTTTATCTAATATATTTATTAAAACCCTCATTAGGTCTGCTTGACCCTCCACATTGTTTACAGACTCCTCAACTCTTTGATTTTGGGGTTATCTTCTCGGCAACATTGTCTGTTATAAACAAAATCTTACACTATTATTTTAGGTTTTTTGTCTTATGCAACATTTTATTAATGTTAGACATTTAAAAGGCAAGGCATAATTCAGGTAAATTTAGAACATGTAACATAATCGCATTTATATTCATATACCACTGTTTTTAGTACATTAAATAACAAAATCCATGGAATATTTCTATAAATGCCCATAACATAATCATTTATCAACTACTACCTATCCTCCAATGAACAAAAGTGAGGTTCTACATCATTCTTCCCCTCTATCAAAACAAAAGTTGGGATCACTGCTACTATCCTATGTATGAACAAAAGTACGAGGATTTACATCATATATACGTCCCTAATACGAACAAAAAGTGGGAACTAGCTACATTTATATAAATAATATAACTGCTAAACAATGTTGTCAGTGCATGCCCCAGAGAACAGCATCCTCCTGCTCCTACTGTGAAATCCTATTAACCACCCGGTGACTCACAGTGAGTTGACTCTGACTGTCCTCCCTGGGATACCTCATAATCCTGTCTCTTATCCTACCAAAGGTTGTGTCCAACATAAAGTTAAGATAATCAATCCTATTTATCCTGACTCGAACCTCTCCCTCAAACCGATCTACCTTCCTTGCAAACCTAATCCAAGCCTCCTCTATGCGGATCTTGTCTGCTATCTCTAGATCGAAATTTGTCTGCGGCTGCTTTTCTCGCAGTTCAATGTTTCTGGACACCCGCTGATGTACCAAGGATCGTACATGTGTAACAGAATCATCATGCTGCTAGAGTTCTTCATCTAACTTGGCAATCTCTTACCCATCCTCTAGCCGTCTCTCCGTGAGTTCAGCATTCTCCTCCAGTAACTAGTATTCTGATGCCTCCAAATTCGGGTACCACTATCTCAAATTTAGTGTTCACGATTAAATACAATCAAACACCTTTAAGCAACATATAATAACTAATGGAAAATAAATAAACATAAGTTGTTTATTACAAAAGGTTCACTATGGTCCGAAGGCCTATAACCCTAAACAAATACATCATGAATACTCTAATAATACAAAAAGATTCCATGATTACATAACAGGATAGTAACATATAAATATATAATATGCAACTATTCATTAAGCTTTCCTTTGCCTTCGTCCTTTTTTGGAACTCTCTAGTTTAACTTCAATTAGTTCATGATATAGCAAGGTTGAGCAACAAGTTTGCTCAACAAGTTTAAAATAAACAATAGGAGATATATCATGAATGAGTAAGAATTAAAATCTAATAGTTCAACAATTTAAGATAATTAATGAAATAATTGAACAATATAATCAAAGTTCAAATGAAGAAATGAATATTGATTATTTAATGTTAAGTGGTCGAAGAACATGAAGAACGAAAAATCGTATATGGCTACGACTTATGTTTATGAGCTTTTAGATTTCATACTTGAAATAATTTGAGCATTATAACTGGTTACATAAGTGATTATGACACTTTATATTTGACAAAATTTGGTCATTATAACAGCTTGTATAATTGAATAGAGCAATTTATAATAATTGGTCAAAAACATAGGAAGAACACGGAGAACGACAATCGTACATGGCTACGATGTACATTATTGAGCTTTAAACTATGAAATGAAATTCAAGATTATAACTACTGTAAAATGAAGAAATGCTCAAGAACACATGAAGAACACGGAGAACGACAATTGTACATGGCTATGACTCGCGTTCTTGAGCTTTTGAAAATTAAAGACGAAAGAAAAATTAAACATAATAACTATTAGAGATTGTACCTTTTGAATTTGCAAGCTTTAACTATTTCTTTGTAATTTTCAAGATTATAACTCACTAGAACTCTATCTCTCTCTCAATATATGTATAGCTTTGATACTTGATTTGGTGTTTTGAAAATGAATGATAGAAATGGTGAACTAAGCTCCCTATTTATAGGAAAACCAAGGGTAGGTGGCAAGTGCAATTAACTAAGGTATGGACTTATATTTTGCCAAGGTATGAAAGTGTAAATGTGCAATTAAAATATTAAATTGATCATCACATTAATCCCCCCCCCCCCCCCCCAAAAAAAAAAAAGTGGCCAACTATCTTGATGGTTTAATGCCATTAATGCTTGAAATGATCTATTCGATGCTCTTTTTTTCTTAGCAAAGAGTTTGAGCAAACTATCCACATCTTTCCTTCTACAAAAGCCTCCTTGCTCCTTTAGGATTTTAAATGTATAAGAGTTCTCTTTATATTTTCTTTTTTTCCTTCTCCTCTCTCTATTTTCTCTCTAGCTCTCCACTTAGTGAACATAGCTAATTGGCAAATGAACTAACATGAAATTGAAAGAGCTTTATTTATAGAGCCTCTCCAAGTATGTATACAATACATATACATGTATTTTATCCAAACTAGGTAGGCATAACACTTAGGCTAGTCTATTAATCACATACATAACTTACGTAAGCTTCTCATGAGACTTAACGAATAAATTAAATTTTCATTTTAATTTTGTCACACAAGACGCATCACTTAACCTTAGTTAATTATAATATAGCCTTTCACATAACTATCCCTTGATTCTTTCTTTGTCACATGCTCAATTCAATTTAATTGAATTAATTAACTTCACACACACATATATATGCACTTAGTCAACTTCAGGTAATTTCATTTCCATTAATAATAAAACTGCAAATTTCTTTGGTCTTTATAGAAACAGCTAGAGATAAGTATGAAAAAGATATATGGATTGGAAATTTACCTAAGCTTGATGCAAGAGGAACATCTTCATAAGGGATTAGGGATCTTTTCCATCTAACATTGGCTCGTTAGTGGCAGATCGAAATGTTCAAGAGGTTCAAATCTAAATTGCTTGAGGCCAACAAAATAAACTATGCTAGTAGGATTCTCGGAGGCAGCCCCCTCGGACGTTACCTTTTTTTTGGGAATGGACTGAATTTCTAGAAACTTCTCCATTCTCTTCGCTTTCCTTTTCAATTTTTCGAACTCCTAGAAAATATTAGGCTTTTCCTCTATAGTAAAAGTTTGCTAGAGAGGCTCTTTTGGATTGGTATCAACAGAAGGGTTAGTATATAAGAGCAAAGGGTTTATCTACAGAGGTTAGGAACCGAAGCCAATCCTAAAGAGGTTGCAAAAACGGTGAGGGTGGTCACAGTTTGTTGGAGATGATAAGATGCTTCGACAGCGCCCTTCGATCTCGACCAGTCGAAGAGGGCAGCTGGCCCAAATCCTTCAACTTCTTAGCCTCAAGAACCTTCTCAATTCTCGGGATTCTCCTCTAAACAATCCCAGCCAATTCCAAGATGGACTCATTATTGAGCGACTTATGTTGATTGGCCACTGCAAGGAAAAGGAAATGGAATTAGTTCAAATAACAAGAAGTGATTGACCCAAAAAAACTCAACTAGACACTCACACCCATACAAATACAACCAATCTTGATCATTAAGATAATCTCGATTTGCCCTCTTCGGCCTCTAAGTGCATAAAGACTTAAATTCTTTCAGCCTTTGGTATTGATTCTAAATTGATTAATCTGATCTCGGTTTGGCACTGACCAAGGACAGATTAAGTCAGTATCTGGACCCTTGCTGAACGGCCATTCTTTATACCACCCCTAGTTATTTGTCGAGGTTTCCATCAGTGAAAGTAGTATGCCCTTAAGTCAATCACATTTGATGTGATAAACATATACTTTGTAATCTTATTCGTTTATTAATAAAAGTTTTATTTAAAGGTATTTATTTATTCATTTTTAATTGGATGAATTAACAAATGGATAAACTCATAGTTTTGAGCGATACTTTTAGAATCATAATGTTGATTATGCTAATGAGATCTAAATTCTAGATAGCTCAAAACTAAAATATTCATAATCGTGGGATCACTAAAAAGGCAATTAGTGAATCCGGATAGATTTGTATATACTATGCTTGCACTGTTGAAGAGAATGATTGATCTCAAAATTATTTGTGCGGAGACACTAAAGCAAGTATGTAGGTGCTTATTAGAGAATAAGTTCACTGAACCTGACTCTCTTAAGGAATACCTAATGATGTTTTACTTGCATGTCAATAGGAGTTCCTAATGTGATAGTAGTACAAGTGATCCTTGGACTTGAGATCACCATAGTACATTATGTATGATGGGTTATACTTTGTCATATTCCTTAAGATTAAATGGGTATAATAACATATATGTTTAGGTATAATAGGTTGTATGTGGAGGTAGGTGAATGATCAACAAAAGATCTACTACGTCTAGTAAAATGAGAGAATGTCATATGTAATTTGATAAATAACAACTCAGAAATCATTGGGCAATGTGGAATGAAAAATAGAAAGGAATTTCTAATTTACATTAGAGTTGTACATTTGAGAATTAAAATGCATATGATCCAATAAAATAAGACTTGACAGTAATTTTATGTCCTATATTTGATTGAGACATTGTATAGTAGAATGATTGAATAGTATGGTAACTATTTGCAAAATTGGTTCTTAGTGATCAAATGTTAAAATTCATATTATTCGAAAAGTCATGAATTGTTAATGAGACTTACTCTTATTGTGGAATAAATAAGTATTTATTTATTTATAAATAAATAAATTAAAAGAGTTTAATTTATTAGTATAAATAATATTAGAATGCTTCCAATTTATTTATTCTGCAACCGACTTAATATTGAACCTAGAAGGTCACACCATAAAAGAAAAATATTTATTTTAAAAGTGGGTGCATAATGTTAATAATAAATTAAGTATATTAAAATTATACTATGGTGATAGAATAAATTAAATAGCTTAATATTTATAATTACGTATTTTGGAAACACTAATTATAAAATAATAAGAGGAGTCTTATTATTATTATTATTATTATTATTATTATTATTATTATTATTATTATTATTATTATTATTATTATTATTATTATTATTATTATTATTATTATTATTATTATTATTATTATTATTAAGTTCCTAAATAGTTTAAGAATTATAATTATTATAATAAATTAATTTAGTGCCTAATTAGATTAGGAATAAAATTAAAACCCTACTCCTAAAGAATTTAGAAAGTTTGAAGAATATTATGGATTAGGGTTACTCACTTTTAGAGTATTGGAGAATACTTCATATTTTTCTCTACAATCTAAAGAACTAAAAGAGAGAGAAAATTAGGGCTAGCAACCAATGGTTTGAAAAAATTTAAATCTAGTTCTTCAATCTATATTATCTCTTAGTGGATCACCTTTAGAGGTTACACGCTTGGATAACTAATGTTGATCCGCAAATTCTAATCGATGAATTTAAAGAAGAACGAGAATGATCAACGAGGGTGAACTCATAGTTGTTCAAGAGTTGAATCTACAAATGTATAATCTCTTATCCTTCCTTGATTAATAAGTATCATATAAGAAAGATCCTATAATTTGGTTTGTAAAAAAAATTTAAATATGATTTATGCTTGCTTCCGTTTTGTTACATCAATTTGATTATATGTATGTATTATTTTTGCAAATCAACAATCATGACTTCCCTACCCACCTGCTTGGTGAGTTAATAAAACCCTATTTCCTTACTATTTCCTAGGACAAAAAATTGGTAAAGAAAATCCACGGTGGGTTCTAGGTTTTTTTAAGCATAGAAAGCCATGAAACTAAAAAGGTTAATAAAAGAATTGAGAACTAACTAGTTTAGGCTAAGACCCGTGGTGTGAAGAAAATGGAGAAGAAAATGCATAAGAGGGAAACGAATGCCGAGTATGAGTTGTTGTTTAGAGATGGCGATCCATAGCCCGCATTCGGTATCCCTAGGTTGCCAATACATCTTCTCTTTGGATGTGGGTCTCCTAATCTGATAATCACCGAGTATGTAAAACTCTGCCCTTAACGATGGTTAAACGTCTCGATAAATTCAAGCGTTAGCAATGTCATTACCGTTAATTATGATATGATTGAGTGTTATGATGTTACTATTATTATATTATTATCTTACGATAATGATATATTTACAAAATCATTTTTTTTAAATATCATTTTATAAATGTATATTTAATTTAGAAATGTATTTATAATTTATCACCGGGATAAGGAATGTGTGGGTGGCGAATAAAAATAGAAACATGTGTATTTTGCATACTGTTTATATAAGAATTCAAATTTCATAATAAATAACAAGAAATTAAGCTTCACAATGAAATTAAAGAAAGTTTTACAATAACAAAAAAAAAATATTTTCTTATATAACAAAAATTAAATCTACAAACTAATAATTACGTGGTCATAATCATCTTATTAGTGAACATCATTAATAAGTTTTTTTTAGTGCTTGTTCGTCTATGGGCTTTTGAAGTGTTTGTCATGCTTGGAGATTTTAAACGCACTTTGTTTATAAATTGCTTATTTTAAATATAGTTTATTTAAGTTACAAGTATTACATTTGAGGTCTAAATACAATGCTATAAAAGAACATGTACTTTAACAAATGAGTTTCAATGCAAGAGTGGAAAATGTAAAAAACGTGCCTAAAATCAAGTTCTAGATAATTTATAAAAGCAATTATATGATTACATTTTTCAATTTTTTCCTTTCCACTCCTTGTTATTTTTCAAGTTCTAAAAAGGGATTTATTTTGAAACTGAAGAATTTTACATCATGTTGAAAAAATCTTGAAATAAATTTACAAGTTATAGAAGACAATAATTGTTAAGTATTTTCTATAACTGAAATAATAATAATAAAAAAAACGAGGATTACTATTTGATAAGATGAAACACTTTTGCAAAAAATAAAAAAAAATGAGAATTATTTTTTCACAAAAATCAAATAGCGTTGGTAAATATGATAGATACCTCTTGAGAACAGTTTTAGGTTTGGCATTCATGAAAAAATAAAATGAACACCTAACAACAATTTTTAAAATCACTATATGTAACGACCCCGAAATTCGACCATCTTATTCCTTTAAATTTCGTATTTATTAAACATTATTTTCCTTACGTCCAAATTTCGGTCCGTTAAAACAATCTTTCATCACCTAAATTGATCCATTATTTAATTTCAAAATCATCAATTACCAAATTTTCGGTATAAATTTTTTTCTTTTTCTCAATTCAATCATTGTATATTTTATCATTTAAAAACTTCATTTCTTGATCCTAGTCCCTAGATCGCAACCTTTACTTTTTCTTTTCATTTCTTGTATCATAAAGCTCGGCATTCAAATTTTTATATCATTACAAACATCTATGCTTAATTGTTCATATTTTTAAACCTATCTTACTCTTTACCATACAACAATCTTAAATCATTATCATATACCATTTAACTTTATTTGATCAGTTTGGATCCTATTTATACATGCATACATCACATCAATACCAACTTTTGTATATACATATATCACGTGAATACCATCTTTGCAAATGTATCCATATTAAATCTTAATATCAACATATAATAACGTTCACAACCTTTTAGAAAAATCCATCTCTATATAGTCTGATGTTCTTGAAATTCATTTCTTTCCTGCAAAAATGTTTATTAAGCAAGTAATGAGCATAGCGGCTCAGCAAGTTCAACAGTTCATGCTACACGTAGCACATACCTTAACATGCTGGGTGTGTGTCATATATCATGTGCTTGTGCTTCAACTATAACAATATATCTCATATTGATAAGTCGATTTTATATCAATTTATTAGGTATTTTTATACTTAATTATTTGTGAGTTTTTAAGTATTTTTAGTGTTTTAGATGTTTTATTTATTATTATGTGTTTTTAGGATTTTTAGTATTTTTATATTATTTTTATTTATTTTTAATTAATTTATATTTTATTTTGTAGGAAAAATAAGCTTGGGGGCAAATCTGTAAATTCTGCGAAAGTTAGATGGCATTTTGGTAATTAACCAGCAGTGATGGCAATTCCGTAAATAAGCAGCTGGAACACGGAGGGACATGGGTGTAATTTCAGCAAAAGACGGTGGCAGAATCGTAAATTCCGGAAACTGGGCTGCGCGCATTGCGCGCGAGGAAATTATACCGCGTATGGAACGACGTCGTTTAGCAACGCAGTTGAAGAAAAAAAATAACGCCCGCTCAATGCGCGGACGTGGCGCTGACGTCATCCAATGCGGACGCGCGTTGACCGGTGGTTGACTTGAGCTAGTGACGCGTTTGGCTACGCGGTTTTGCTGCAGAAACGGGATTATTTTGAATATTTGGTACTTTTTGATTCCAAATTTGATTTTAATTCCAACTAGGGTTAGAATAATAATTATTTTTATTTTTCTTTTATTTTTATTTGTATTTTAAATCCTATTAGGGTTTGGAAAGAGTAATTCCAACTAGGTTTGGGAGGTTTATGAAGCCTATAAATAGAGGGCTTGAGACACAATGTAATATACAACTTTTCTTAGAATAAAAATTCTCTCTTCCATTCTTTAGTGTTCTCTACAATTATGAGTAGCTAAATTATTTTTCTTGGTTTAAGTGATTGAAGTCATCAAGATTTATCCACTGTGAGATCTAATTTATTTTAATTGTTCAATTTATATTTTGATTATTGAATATTCTTCTATGCTTAATTTTATGATTAATTTGTTCAATTGCTAGGAGCGTTACTAGTTTATTATTCATATTAATCTACTGCTATTTTTGAAGCGACTAAGTTTAATAATTATTTTGCAGATTAAAAGATTATTTTATCTTAGGAAGAATATTCATCTAAATTAAATGCAAACACGTGGCTTGTGTTGTTTAGTTCAACGATCTCTCTAATTCTTTATGCTGCTATTAAAATTAAATCTTTAGCACGTGCCGGAGGTTGTTTAATAGTAAGGGTATTTACACCACGTGGCTCTACTTATCTAAAATTAAGGAGAGAGGAGAAAAATTATTCCACCTGCGAGTAGTTCTTTCTACGGTGAATCTTCAAAATATTAATTGATTTATTTTTGCATCAGTGATCAGTTGTAAATTCTTGATGGTGGATATTAACTTAAACCAAGGCTTTTTCTTCTCATTTACTTTATTAAATTATTTGCTTAATTATTTTAGTTAATTTTAATTTTATTATTTTTTTAATTAAAAACCCCCCAATTCGTACTTGCAAAAACATAAAATTAAACAATCATTCTCTGTGGGATCGACTCTTACTTGCACTACTACATATTTACTTTTCCAAAGTTAGATTTTATTTTTGGGTGCTTGCGACATCACACCACATATCGTTGCACAAAGAACACATTGTGGTCATATTAAACACGTATCACATAGCACATAATTTGTATGCATTTAAAACAATAATTGCATATCATAATAGTTCAACATTTAACATAAAAGGGACTGAAGAACTTGCCTGGATCGTAACATTAAATAATAAATACCCTCTTTATACCGCTTCTCGTACAACCTATGATCATAAAATAATTAAATAATAATTATTTATCTCTTTATGATATTAATTTACTTAATTAATATCATTTCTAGGCCAATTATTAATTTATATGGTTAATTATATTAACCTCGTTCCTTAATAAATTAACTTATCTTAATAATCAATGTCTTCACTACGGACAACCCGACTCCTCGGATAAAATTTTAACATAATTGGTTGTCCGGTTTTTTATTTATTCATTTTTTAACCTTTAAACTCATTAGATTAATATTTAAAATATTTAAATATTAATGCCCAATATTTAATATTTTTACAAAAATATTAAATTTAATGCCCAAACATCATTTCTATATTTTTAGTATTTTTCTATAAGTTTCTATGATTTTTAAACAATTATTAAACATTTATTTCATTAAAAACTGATTCTGGGGGCATTTTCGTAATTTGCTGAGGGCAAGGACACGCTCGGCATTTCAGAGAAAGGGCAAGGGCACGCCGGTCATTTTACCGCGTGGTCGGCCGCGCAATGCGCGGCCCCTGCTTCTGCCGACGCCAAATGGCGTCGTTTCCCAGCCTTTCTCCCACACGCCTAAAACGGCGTCGTTTCCTTGCTGTTCCGGAAAAAAACACAACACTCGCGCAATGCGTGAGCTACTGTTCCTTCTTCTTCTTCTGTTAACGTAAACAGTGTACCAACTTGCAAAATTTATCATTTTTGCACTAAAATTCCCAACATAAATATTCCCAAAAATCATAGAATTCATAAATACACCTCCAAAAATTATTTAGAATAAATATTCGAATTATTTTCTAATTTTCTATACAATTTATTTTACCACAAAATACATAAATAATTCAAATAAAAATATTTATACCTTCCTTGGCTTTCTCTACCCATGTTGGCACCAATAAGTTCCTCTCTTGCGATGGCCATGGAGTTTTTCTTGGTGGTTGGTGGTGTTCGGAGGAAGGTGGCGGTGAGAGAATAAAATTTTAGAGATATATGTGTGTTTGTTCTTCTTTTTTTTTTTCCCCTTTTCTTTTTCCTCTCTTATTACTTGCCTTTTATAATATACACACTAAATCAATTTTAATAAATTGACAATTCCACCACCCAAGCTGCGCCGACTTAGCCTTTTTCGGATAAGCAACGCAAAGAAATCATGCATAATTTATTTTTCCCAATACATTACGTAATTATCTAATGTAATAATTATTTTACATAATGTATGTAAAATAATTATTTTAATACATCAAAATTCATAACATGATTTATCATTAATATTTAAACCTCTTTTGAGTACTTTACTTGACAAATTTTGTACACGCATAATGACATGCATGTAATCATTTGAGGTAATTTATACCTCCAAAATTCATAAAATAATTCATATAACTTATAAAAATTATTTTTCATAATTTTTCACTCCGTTACTTGGACAACATGTTACATTAACATGTTCACGTTTCCAAAATATTATCTTTCATAAAAGTCATAATAATTTAATTATACATAAATATAATTTTTAATAACTTAAAACATTCCTTTTTCTAATTTATTATTCAATTTCTTTAATATTCACATTAACTTCTTTATATATAAATTATATAATTTAATATTATATAATTTATATAATTACATTCTCCTTTTAAATAATTTCGTAATTTCTTCCATAATTATCAATTAATCAATAATTTCATATTTATTAACTCTCTTATTATTTTAATTCTCTTATATAAATTATATAATTATCCTTATATAATTTATATAATTATAATTTCCTTCATACATCACTTTAATTTTCTTATATAAATTATATAATTATTATTATATAATTTATATAATTATATTTCTTCTCAATTAATTTCCAAACTTCCTCCATAATTCTTAATTAAATTTAAAATCAATAATTACAATTTTATTAACTTCCCCATTCGCTTTTCATTTAAAAATTGGATTAATTTAATTATTAATCCCTTTATTTCCATAATTAATAACATTTATAATTATCAATTAAATAAATCAACTAAACATGCACACTTATATATATACAAATGTATATATATACACATCTAATTCACATATCTCACATTACCACATAATACCATTCAAATATAATTTTCGTATTTCCATAATAATTTAATTGTACCATTTATTGTACTTTTACCTGAATTTCTTTTATTCATCATAAATTGTTTTTAAACAATTTATTTACTTTGCAATTATTTTAATTCCTCATAATTTATCATGGTCTCTGTACAAATTTAATTTACTAATTAAATCTCATCACATAGCTTAAATCACATAAAATGATAATTAATTTAACAATCTTGATAATTTTATCAATTAAATTCTCATTTAATATTATTAAAGAAATCCTGGAAATTCGGATCCTCACACTATATAAAATGTTTGAGTAAAATTTGAATTTTAAATATGATACTTTTAAACACCAAATTTGCCTTATTCTAAAAGTGTTTTTTTTAACCTAACATTTCTATTGGTAAAAGTATTTTTGTTTTGCGATTAAAATATTTATATTATGATGTCAAAACACTTTTAATATTTAAAAAGTGTTTTTACATATGATGATAAATTTGTATCAATATCAAATAACGATGTATGTGTGTGCATGGAATATAAATGAATAAAAAGAAGACGTATACATTACTATTCAATTAGTTCATATCTCCCTACAATGATGACACCGTCCACTAAACTCATATATGATATTGTCAATTATGATTCTAAATGAACAAACACAAAGAAACAATTTGTCATTTTAAATATGCGATTAGTGTCTTATCTATGACTCTGAAAGGCAATTGTTCAGGATATGCTAATTTGAAAAATCACTAAGGAAAATTGGGGAGCCTCATATGAATGCATGATAAAATTTCACTGAAAGCATTCATTTCAAATGAAGCTTACTCTCAGAGGAATGCTTACTTCAAAATCATGCAAGCTCCATTCAACCTCAAATCTCTTAAAAGATGAAGAAGATGATTAACTTCTCACATAACCATAGAATATCTTAAAAGGGAAAAGATCAACTTCATCTAATCTTCTCTCAACAACATGTTAAGCATTTAACTCCAAGAATCTGTACTCTTGTTAGCCAGATCATTGAAGTGTGACAAGTAAATTGGGACAAGCCAATTGTGGACTAGTTGATGGTGGAGTAAAATTCAACATAATGAAACAAGTTTGGATCAAAATGGATTTGAAATGGTTAAAAATAAGCAAGTATGGAATTAAGAGAATTAAAAATTCTCTAGGAAAATTGTCAAAAGTCCAAAACGCCCTTCAACAATTAGTCAATGACTATTGTGTCCTAAATGGGAAAATGACCAAAATACCCTTGACAAATGAGAAAATGACATATGTGTCCCAAGTGATGAAATGACGGAAATGTCCTTTACTTATTATGTGAAAAGACCAAAAAGCCCTTGAAAGTGTTAACCATGATTATGCCACTTAACCAAGCTTAGTTAATACGAGGACCCGAATTTTCGGGATTACTTTAATAATCTTAAATGAGAAATTAATTAATAAAAAATTTCAAGGTTGTTTTATTTACCTATGATTGATATATTTTATGTGATTTAAAGTGTGTGATGGGATTTAATTGTTAAATTAAATTTGTACAGAGATGGAGATAAATTGTGTTGAATTAACATAATTGAAAAGTAAATAAATTATTTTAAAATAATTTATTAAGAATAAGAGAAATTTCATGTAATGGTACAATAAAATTATAAAATTAAGTTGTTGAGGAGGTGTAGAAACTATTATTTAAATGGTGTTATGTGGTAATGTGAGATATATGAATTAGATATTTATATATATACTTTTGTATATATATGTGTGTGCATGTTTAATTGTTATAATTATAAAGTTTATTGATTATAGAGATAAAAGGGATTAATAATTAAATTAATCCAAAATTTTAATAAAAAGCTAAAGAGGAAAATTAGAAAAATTGAAATTATTGATTATATAATTAATCAATAATTATGTTGTAAGTTTAGAAATTTTTAAGGGGAAAAATAATTATATAAATTATGTAATAATAAATTATCTAATTTATATAAGAGGATTAAATTAAATGAGGATGGAAGAAAAATAATATAAACTATACAATATTTTATGTTATAGTTTTACATAAAGTATAGTGAGTAATGAAGAAAATAGAAAATAATGAGAGAGTTAATAAATGTATATTTATTGATTATATAATTAATCGATAATTATGGAGAAATTTTGAAAATTACTTAAAAAGGAGAATGTAATTATATAAATTATGTAATATTAAATTATATAATTTATATAAGAAAGTTAATGTAAATAGTAATAAAATAATAATTATATAAATTATATAAAAATGAATATATAATTTATATAAGGAGAGTACATTAATTAAGAAAGGAAATATATTTGTACCAATGGTTCAATATTTTATTATATGATGTATATTTCATGTAGTAAAGAAATGGAAAATAAATGAGGAGAATGAATGTTTTAATTTATTAAAATTATGTTTATTGTATAATGGAATTGTTATGATTTTTATTGAAGATAATATTTTAGAAACGTGAACATGCTAGTGATACATGTTGTCCATATAACGAAGTGAAAAAGTATGAAAATAATTTTTATATGTTGTATGTATTATTTCATGAATTTTGGAGGTATAAATTACTTCATATAATTACATGCATGTCATTATGCGTGTACAAAATTTATCAAGTAAAATATCTGAAAAGGGTATAAATATTATTTATACATCATGTTATGAATTTTGGTGAATTAAAATAAATATTTTATATACATTATATAAAATATTTATTATACGAAATAACTACGTAATGTATTAAATTATGTACTTATACTTGAACTGTGCTAATCCGAAAAACCAAAGTTGGTCACTTAAGTCGGTGGACTTTTGTGTTAGTTTCCAAAATAGTTAATTCTTGTTGGCTATTAAAAGAAAAAGAAAATAAACACCCACACAAAAACTATATCATTTTCTCTCTATTTCTTTTTCCACTACTACCATTATCACCACCACTCGTAGCCACCGAGCACCACCACCGCCAATGGAGGAAATTTTGATGCCATTAAAGGAGAATAACAAGCTTCATAGGAATGTTTTTCAAGCTTTGGAAGGTATAAAGTTATTTTAATTGATTTATTTTATTATTTATGGTGATAAATAAATTTGGTGAAAAATTAGTAAATAATTAGAATAATTATTCTAAATAATTTTTGAATGTATATATATGGATTATATGATTTTTGGAGTGTTTATGTTGTAGCAAATTAGAGCAAAAATGGATAAATTTTGATTGGGTTGGCTACTGTTTACGGTAGAAAAGAAGAAGAAAAAAAAATAAGGCCGCCCGCGCATTGCGCGACGGCCAAATTCTTTCAAACGCAGGGGACCAAAATGACGACGTGTGGGTGTGGAAGGAAGGGAGTCGCGCCATGCGCGGCGACCATTTTTTCGGAAGCAGGGCGCACGCCATGCGCATCAGATGAATTTTTTCGATAATTACGATTATGCCACCGCCTGGAAAGTTCGAGTTATTTACAGTTTTGCCATTATGGTTTAATTTAATTAAAATAAATTAATAAAAATTATATAAAAATAACAAAAAAATGTAAAATACATAAAGATGATTTAGAAATTTAATTTGACATTTTCCCAACTTTGGGAAATAATTTTAATTAATATTTAAATACTTTAAATATTAATATATTAAAGGACGAGGTTAATATAATTAACTATATTAATTAGTAATTGATCGGTACCCTAAAATAAACTGTCGGGTAGGGTTAATTACATTATAGATGATATTTATTAATTAAAATTAATATCATGAAAGGATAAATAATTATTAATTGATTATCTTATGGTCATAGGTTGTTCGAGAAAGAGTTTTGAGCTACTAATTTAATAATTGGACGTCAAGGCAAGTTATTCAGTACTTGATTTTAATTGACATATGATGTTATATGCTTATTTTGTTCAAATGCGTATAGAAATTACGTGTTATGTGATTTGTGGGTAATGTGATCGAGATGTGTCTTCGGTGTAATTATGTGACTATATGTGAAGTAGTTCAATATTTTTTTTTAAAATTGTTAGTCTAATATAGATATGGCGCACATGAGATATATTGTTTTAGTAGAAGCACAACACATGATGTATGACACACACAGAGCATGTTATATTATGTGTTATGTGTACAATATTGAACTTGCTGAGCCCTAGTGCTCATCCTTGCATAATATCAATTTTTGCAGGTAAAGAAATAAATTTCAGGAATATCGAATTGTGTTAGAGATGGATTATCCTAGAAGGTTATGAACGTAATTGTTATATTTTCAATATCATAATTCAATGTGGGTACATTTGCGAAGTTTACATTGATGTGTTGTATGTATATATAAATTGGGTCCGGATAGGACAAGTAAAGTTAAATTGTGTACTGTGATTATTCAAGATAGTTTTTACGATATAGAGTATTATATATCTAATTATGAATTATGAAACAAAGAATATTTGTATGGATGTAAACAATATTAAATTTTGAATGTTGAATGTTGAGCTTTTCAACACTTGTAACACAAAGAAAAAGTAAAAGTTGTGATCCAGGGACTAGGATCAAGATGTAAAGACAATAAGTTTTTACATGTCCAAATATTCTAATACAATGATTGGAGAAAAAAATTATACCAAAAAAATTGGTAATTGACGATTGTAAAGTCAATTAATGGATTAAATAAGATGATTAAAGATTTATTAACGAACCAAAATATGGACGTAAGGAAAATAATGTATAATAAACATGAAATTTAAGGTAGTAAGGTTTGTCGAATTTCGGGGTCGTTACAGTTAAGGCATATATAATTATCAAAATAAGCAAGTATTCTTCATTTTCCATCATTTTTTGTCGGAATTCAACCCTAAGTTAGAGAAAGACAATGAAATGTGAGGAAGTTATGGGAGGAGAGAAGAAGAAATTGAAATCCAAGAAGTTATGGTGCTCGGTTAAGATTGGAGCAAGAAGAAAAGATGAAGCTCTCATCGTAAGGAAGCTTTTCATGTAAAGAAATTAGCCATATAAGGAGGTATAACCATGTTCTTACCCTAATGTTTGAAGTTGACGTGTTTAAATGATAGTTTAAAGGTAGCAATGCATGTATCTTTGGGGTACATGGCTTGATTTTGTGAGTTATGTAAGTTACATGTTTTATATGTAATTAATCATGGAACCCTAGGCTTGAAAGTTGTGTTTCAAAGTTGATGGACTATTCATGTATATTTTTGAAGTTAGAACTCATGATTTAAGGATGAATATGTGTTAAAGGTTGTTGGTTTTGACGAAAACCTAGCTTGAGGTGTAGAACATGTTGGATTCTTGTATATTATTTTGTTAGATAGCATATAAAATGCTTTGATGGTTGATGAACATGTTTTGGTATGAAAAGTTTGAATATTAGGCTATACTTTGTGTATAGATTACGTAATAATCTGTAAAGTGATTTGGAATATGCGGATAAGAATTTTGTGATTTCCTAAAGTTGTTGTATGTGTATGTGATAGCCTATGTGGTGTGTGGAGTTCAAAATGTCAAGATTGGTTTAAGGTTGAAAATGGTTAAATTTTCAGAATGCCATTAACATGTAATTTTTGGCTATCTTGTGTAATTGGTGATCAAATGAGGCCAAAACGCCAACTTTAATATTAGTACACGTGTTTGAAACAATTTGGAAGTCGTTCGGCGTTTATGGCAACAATTGAGAATTTTAAACGATTTAAAACGTTCGCCGACGCTTAAAAAGAGTTATTTTAAAAAATGAAGTTATTTGAAAAGTTTTAAATGCCCTGAAGGCCCATACAAGTTAAATATGTGCTATATGTGATAAATGAGATGTTGGAATCAAGTTTTCGCAAAAAGAAGCTAAGAATAGCTTATGTTGTGGAAAATGAGAAGTTTAGGAAAGTTTAAGAAAATTGAAGAAATTGCACCTAAATGGTGATTTTTGGCCATTATGGATATTTAAAAGTAAAATGGAATCAAATGATTAAGTTTTATGTTATTACATGTGTTTAGGTTGATTTGGTAATCAACGGATAGAAATTGAATGAAAAGTCGATTCGAACGATCGAAATCGATCATTTCGACTTGAATTGGATTTTTATGGACAAAACTCGCCTCGTGCGAAGTTTTATCATTTTAAAAGTTTGTACATGTCATATATGAGTTGTTGAAACTATGTCAAGTGTTGGAATGGAGTTTTGAAGCAAATGGCCAAAAATCACAAAGTTGAAAATTTTAAGTTTTAAAGTTAAAAAAAAAAAATTAAGTCTGAAATTGAGTTGAACAGCCCTTCTACGGGCTAGTGTATCTATGATTTTAAGAAGTAAAATGAGGCAAGTAAAAATTTTGTAAAATACTAGGTAGCTAGTTATTTTCCAAATTTGGTTTTAATTGGATGTATAATGAAGGAGTTAAAAATCACTAAAGCAGAGGCAAAAATCAAATTTTCAGTTTTTGGCAGGAGAGAGAAACATGGCCGGGGCCATGGTTTTGTAGGCAAAATTCGGCCGGGGCCATGTTTGGCTGAGAGGTCACGGCCAGGGCCACGGCTCTAGGCTAAAAAAGCTGGTCGGGGCCGTGGATAGCAGACTTTGAAAAAATTGTTATTTTAATCTGAAATGAAATGTTTTGATACTAAATGATAGAGATGCATGATATAAACCCTAGATTGATAAAAATGGTCAATGTAAAAGGTATTAAGGTTTAATGAAATGATGAATGACATAATATAATATGCCTAATGCTAAGCCAAAGCATGATATAAGTTATGAAAAATGTCGATAACGAGTTAGGATGTATTATTAACCTACATAAGGTATAACACATCAAATGTGAAATGATTAGAGACAAGTGGTCGTATAATTATGGATTAAGTTGGACATGTATGTAAAGTTTTATGATCTTATTATAATATGTAAGTTCAATGTGAACAGATAGAGTTTGGATTAAGCAAACCAACGCAATGAAGGATAGCAAGGTCAAGCGAGGCAGTAAAGGTTAAGTAAATAAAGCGTACAAACAAGTTTTTCAGACTTAAATGTATTATTGTTCTAAGTGAACTATGTGGTAGTAAAGAAATTTAAAAATGTGCCTATGTACAATTATGTGAATTATCTGTTAAATGAATTAAGTGACATTAAGCATAGCATGTTAAGTTAAAAGAGGCATGATGCATAGTATGAACTGTAAGCATGAAATGTGTTATCTGAATTACTTGCTGAGCTTTATGCTCACTCTTGCTATAAACTAACATTTTAGGTAAGGTACACGAAGGCCGGAGGTTCCGGTGCAGCTCAGGTAAAGGAATGTGAATGTATGGACAAGCATGAAGGATAATTTGTATTATATACCTGTCGACGCCGAGATTTCGTCGTTTCGTTTTTAATAATTAAATGCCATTTCCAATTTTAGCCTTTTGAATTTAAATGTGATTTTGAAAAGGGTCGGCTTAATGTCAACGGGTTTTGAAAGATCGATTTTTTTATGAGCCAATTGACCAGAGCCGCCAGTTGGTATATTTGAAATGGATGTACCAACTCATCCGAATTTGGTTTTCGTAATCGCTGGCTCATATGTGACTCCGAGTTAATTGGTCCGCAAACCGAGATTCATAGAGTTCGGGGGCTTGCTTAAGCGAGGGGAAGGTGTTAGGCACCCCCCGACTTCCGTGAAACACGGTTACTGCAATCTTGATGTTTTCCTATCCTTTTAAATCCTAAAATGTGTGTGTGCACAATGATTCGTCCTCAGCATATCCCCCTAGCTCTCCGATGTATACTTTCAAATGTGTGTAAGGATCCCCTGACCCGTTATATTTTTCAAATTTGGGAATTTTGAACTTCTCAGGATACTTGGTTCCCGGAAAGATGCATAAATCGGAGTACTTAACACTGTCATACGACCCGATCCCCTTTATAGTTTTGTTGGCCTCTTCCATCTGCTTTAACTTTTTGCTGACACTGCTGGCAACCTCATCTTCTGGGATGATAATAATTTGCTTTGGCGGTTCAACCTTCGGAGCTTCTAGGGTCGGCCCGCTCCCTTGAGATGATGGCCCCGGCGGGTCCTCGAGTTGTGACCCTGATTTTAGCTTAAAATGCTCCTTGAGCAACATGGTCAGCTCTGTCATTTGATTTCTTACAGCATCGAATTCTTCCCGAGATACAGGAACCGGATTAGGATTGGGGTTCTCAGCCATTTCGACAGTTGACTCTTTGGCTTTCTTGGATCGGAGACGAGTTTGGGGAGCAATCCTGCAAATAAAACATGTCAAGGTTTAGTTCCGGGAAACGACATTGGCAGATGCATGTTAAAGCAAATATTTTTGTATTTTTGGATTTTGTAATCTTTTCCTGCAAAATAGGGTCAGTATCCCTTTATTTTAACCAATGTATGACAGTGTGCAGTTATGATGCTCTCCAAGCTGTCCCTGTAAAACAGAGGTTAGTACTTTTATTTTGACAAAGCGGTTGGTACAAAATGATTGACTATAGTATGATATTATGCGCGTAAAGCGTAAAAGGGCATGAAGAGGCTTCCCACGTGTCGGGTTTATCTGAGGCTGACCTACCCTAAGTTACTCTCGCGAGCTTTTCGGCATGAAGGTTCCCAGATCTTCGCAACATACTAGAAGGGAATAAATCCGATCTTTCAATTGGATTGGATCTGAGTGGATGCTTTTCCTAAGCCTCGCCGGGGAGCACCCCTTTGAGTCCAGTAATCCACATCCGACGGGTTTGCCTCAGGAGGAGGAACTGCTCAACATTCATTCATCATACATTCATCGTACCTCACCGCATGCAAATGATGACAATAAAGTAAAGCATTCGTAAAGCAATCACAAAACTCGCATATTCATTCATACACGCACAAAAGTAGATCAATTGCAAGTAACGCAACCACACATTTTTTTAGATTTTTCAAAGGATAGGAAAATATCAAGATTTTTAAACGCGGCTTAAGCCTTCTAATGTCCCCAGCGGAGTCGCCAGCTGTCGACGCTGGGATTTCGTCGTTTCGTTTTTAATAATTAAATGCCCTTTCCAATTTTAGCCTTTTGAATTTAAATGTGATTTTGAAAAGGGTCGGCCTAATGTCGACGGGTTTTGAAAGATCGATTTTTTTATGAGCCAATTGATCAGAGCCGCCAGTTGGTATATTTGAAATGGATGTACCAACTCATCCGAATTTGGTTTTCGTAATCGCTGGCTCATATGTGACTCCGAGTTAATTGGTCCGCAAACCAAGATTCATAGAGTTCGGGGGCTTGCTTAAGCGAGGGGAAGGTGTTAGGCACCCCCCGACTTCCGTGAAACACGGTTACCGCAATCTTGATATTTTCCTATCCTTTTAAATCCTAAAATGTGTGTGTGCGCGTGTGTGTGTGCGTGTGCGTGTGTGCCTAAATGAATGTTTGTGATGAATTTTTGCATAAAAGTTGCTTTGATTTTATATGGCAAATGTGTTTTATCGACAAAGTGTTTTAGACGTCTTTTGACCCAAATGACAAGGCTTCGTTTTTTATAATAAAGATTGATTTTAATTTCGAAAATGATGAGGGTTTTTATTAGATGTCATTTTCAGAAAACAATAGTTTTTAAACTTTTGTCAAATAGGAATCGAGACTATACATTGCCTTCTAACAGTAAATTTAAATAAAATGAAGGCAACTTCTAGAACTCTTTAACCCTATGCACAAAGTTTAATGAAAACGTTTATTTATTTATTTTTTACGAAAACATCTTTTATGACATTTTAAAATCAAATGGAGCCTTCTTGTCAAACAAGGATCAAAATTCGCCAAAACTCTTACTTTTGAAACCTCGTGAATCTAATATCCTAATTTGATCATTTTTAGAAAATCTTCATCGTTTGCCTTATTTTGGAAAATCGTCTTTTGTGCATCGTAAATCAAAACAAACATTCAACACGTGTCGGGGCTATCCATGGGCATGTAAGCCATCCAGACAACCCCAAACACCCACAATCACATATCTTTATTATTACGAGGCCTTAACCTGACCTCGACTTGGTATCTCTTTAAGGCCCGATATTAAACATATACAACCATGGACCCTATCTAATGATTACATACACCCAAAAATGTCCATCATCGGGATTTGATCACCACGACCTCCTCCCTAGGCTCACAATTACCCAAATCACTACATAACCAATATTACGGCACAACCTAACAATACTAAACTCATTACGGTACTATATGAATCACAAATCTTAATGCCAACACTAAAACTATCTATGAACTCAACGAATGATATATCACCGTACGGATGTCATCGGGGCGTTAGGAGAAAGTTACGTTCCAATGGAACCCTCACTAACGACCCCTAACCCACGGATCATCATTAATACAACAACAAACCATGGTAAACAACCCAAAACACAAGATTATCACATTAATACAAACAAGAAAAATATCAAAAGAAACACCATTTTCACCTTGCAAAATGTCGATTAAAGCTTCTTATTTCACAAATCGGACACCACCACAAGAACCCTCGATTAACTAGCAAGAGAATACAAATATTTCACTCAAATCTAACCAAGAACAATACTATTCTCTCTCCTCCCGCGAGCTTTCTCTCTCTAAAACTCCCTCATTTTTTCTCTTCTTCTTCTTCTCGGGTGGAAATGGTCACTGTATAGAGTTCAGCAGGCAGCCGCAGGTGCATCTGCGGCTGCCTGCTGTGGCCGTCCGCGCCGAATCCTCGGCTGCCGGGCTGTCTCCTCGAGCCGCGCACTGTCCCGTCTGTCGGTGGCCGCAGGTGCATCCGCGGCTGTTCGGCTTTGTTTTTCTCGATTTTCGTGCCACGCGGTCATAATTCGCCAATTTTTGTGGTATTATTTTGAAAGGCTGTTGCCTGATGTATAAATTGCTCTTTTGTGCTTGGAAGACCCCCGAACATCGTAAGCGTAGTGGCCATTAGTCGTCTTTCAGGATCAACTCAGGTTTTTCTGGATCAACTGTTTGTCTTGCCTCAAGTGACCGGATGCTCGTTGTCCGTTGTGGCGGCATTGACCGTAAATCGTTGGGGTGGCTTCGTGTTGGGGTCCACCTTCCTTTTCGCATGTCGGATCAAATGACGATTTTGCCCTCCTGCTAGGGTTAGTAGAGAAGTGCAAAATTTGGGTGTCTACAGTACCTGTATTATCTGCATGTAAGCGGATGTTTGTAAATCCATAGAGATGGAATTGTATGTATTTATTATTCAGAGAAAGTTTGTAATAATGTAAGTTGAGATATTGTGATTAGTTGAGTTTAACATGTAATAAACTCATATATATGTGGTACCGATATATGAAACAGGTATATATGAACAAGTTTAAGTAAGCAAGAACAAATATATGTAAACAGGGCCGTGTATAGATAGTTCATGACAAAATTTTATTTACAAGTTATGTGATATTATAAATATATATTTGTGATTTTGATAAGGTAATAGACTAGGTCAAAACTTATTTGTATTTGATCTAAGTCTAGTGCAATGAAATTGAAGCTTGAGATCCTGAGACAAGTTAAGTTAAATAAGTTTAAAATATATATCTATATATATAGACCGCATTTATGGTCAATTAAAAAGGTTTTAAATGTTAAAAGTTATGTTTTAACGCACGAGATTCCCGTTAATGTGGCTTAAAGTTAATGATTATCTTATCCAGATATAATTGGACTTAATTAAGGAAGGTTGGGATCTCGGGGCATTACATCATACTTTTTATAATAATCAACTAGCATCTAGCAATTCATGCTTCATATTTTCATATGTAATCATACCTCATGCTTTTCGCATAACACAAATATCATCAATATATCTCCATATCAATAATATAATATTAAATTGTAGCATATTAATGCACATAGGAGCAAGTTCTGGAAGGAAAAAAAACTTGTCTGGTTCGTTTCTACCATTTACGCTTCTCGTTCAACCTACAATTTATATATAAAATCGATATAATCATTAGTTACAATGCCTATTAATTAGTCTTAACTTAAGACCTTAACTTCAAATTATTAATTAACTCTTTAATTGTCCGACCAATGAACATTTAAGTTTCGGACAAAAACCCTAGCCCAAACTTCGTTGGACATATCGGGTAAACTCAACCAAGTTACACCTTCACTATACGTTCATTGTACGACCCACTTTTAATAAGCTGTCTAAATTAGTCACAAATAGACTATTTATATCAGTTTAATTTAATTAAAAATTCTTCTTTTACATAACTTAATGATTCGGACATTTAATAATGTACCAAATACTTCAAAATATTATCTACCTTTGATAATATACAACTATATTCAAATACTATTAACCATTTAATAATATTCTAATCTCTTACTAATATTATTAATCATTTAATAATAATTTAATCTTTTATTAATATTATTAACTATTTAATAATATTTTAATCTTTTACTTATATTATTAATCATTTAATAATATTTTAATCATTTATTAATATTATTAATCATTTAATAATATTTTAATCACTTATTAATATTATTAACCATTTAATAATATTTTAATCACTTATTAATATTATTAACCATTTAATAATATTTTAATCATTTACAAATATTATTCACCATTTGATAATATTCTAATCATTTACAAATATTATTCACCATTTGATAATATTTTAATCTATTATTAATATTATTAACTATTTAATAATATTTTAATCACTTCTTAATATCATTAACCATTTAATAATATTTTAATCACTTATTAATATTATTAACCATTTAATAATATTTTAATCATTTACAAATATTATTCACCATTTGATAATATTTTAATCTTTTATTAATATTATTAACCATTTAATAATATTTTAATCACTTCAAATAATACCAATAGTTAACTTTTTAATAGTGTTAATCTTAATCTTTATTTTATACATTTAACTACCAATTAGTCACTAATAGACTTTATATATATTGGTTTAATATTCAAACACATTCATTTTACAAGTTTATCTTAGGTTTTGAGTCTCTAACGGTGTTTCGTTTAGACTTTTCATTATTCGACAAGTTAAACTGGAGTTTTGACATGATAAAACTTTAAAATATCAAAATTTAGACTTTTTTACACTGTACCAATGCTGGCGGCGCTGGTCTTAGGTATATTATAGCACCGGCGGCGCCCAAAACAGAATACAAAACCCTAATTTGGACTGCCCTATCCCCAGTCACTCCGACAGCCATAACTTCTTCATTTTAAAATATTTTTGAGTGATTCTCGAGTCCATTCTTATAAGAATTTGCCCCTCTATAATTTCTCTTTTTATCACAAATCCAAATTCCAAATGTAACTAGATAAAAAAATACTCACAAGGACAAAGTAAAAACTAATTTCACAAATCATTGGTTTTAATGGTTCAAACTTGAATAAAATAAACTCTACACATCCAAATGACACCAACTCAGTGTTGTTGTCTTCCTAACTTCTTATTTTACAATATTTCATGGTTAGATCACATTTTTGAAAATGTTTTGACAAGAAATTTAAGATCGAACCATCTAGGATCTTACCGGTAACACAATATGAAATTTTCTTCCATTTATTTGCAAACCACACATACCAATACTTGTATTAAATATACTAAATCATGAATCTACCTATATATCATAGATTTAGACTTCTAAAATATTAAAATAACTTTTGATCAGTTAAAAATACATTTTAACCGTTCAAATCATATCTGGACTACAAAAATAAACTAAATAAAGTTTAGAACACTTTTTAACATCTTATACATGGATGCTCTCCTTCCTCTTGACATGATCTTGGCTTGTGACTCCTCATTAACTATTCTCTAGCATTTTTTCATGGTGAATCATCAACCTCACAAAGTAGCTCTTATTTTTCTCTAGAGCTTCTCTCTCTACAACACTTGAACTAGCTAGCAAATGACTAACATTTGCTAGCTCTTTCCATCTTCTCTATATATAGCACTCCCTTAATCACCATCAACTCCTACTAATCAACTAGTATAGTCAAATTAAGAGATAATTATGCTTACTATAGCATGGAATAACCACATGAGTAACATTTTGAATGACCACTTGAAAGACTAGGGTTGGTAGGGAGTTATTAAGAAACTTTGCACTCCAAATTCACTAACAAGAAACCTTTCCATCCTTGTGGGCCCCAAAATTTGGGATTTCCATTTTATTACACCAATTTAGCTTTATTTTTATATTTTATATCATTATATAAGTATCCAAATATATATATACACCAATATATATATACATTGACCACAACTTTGACTATCATTTGGGCTCCACATTGGACTCTAGGATTTAATATATTGGACTCATCCAATTAATTGGTTTGGGCTCAAATTAATTATTACATTGGACATTAAATACCCTATGTTACATTTAATTAAAACAAGCATTGGGCTAGTTTAATTATTAATTGGATCAATGTTTAATTAATTATATGGACTACTATGTTAATTTATTTAACTTAGCTTAATACCTCATTTGGACTTATAATATAATCCAATTAGACTTGCATTTAAATTATTCTACCACCTTGGGTTACATCATTTAACTCATCCATAGTTAATTCTCATCACCATTTTCCTTTCTCTAGCAATTAACTAATGTTTGGTTAATGCTCTCTCATGTCTACCAACTAGGGTTATTCAATTAACCCTACACTAGTTAATTCTCTACACTCAATTAATACTTGAAATTTTCCAACACTTTGACCATCATTTGACTTTAATGATTTGGACTACATAGTTTACTTTTATGGGGTTCTCTTATTTAATTACCCATTTCATGCAATTATTTCCATATTGGGCTAACATCTATAATTCTTTTGGGCTAGTCCACTAGTAGTAGTAATTAAATTACTTGGACTCTTCATGAGATTAAATCTTTAAATTTATTTGGACCTCTTTATAATTGCTAACAAGACTTACAACAATTAACACATTGGACTTATTTTAAATTCACTTTTGAATCCTATATATCCACTTAATAATTAAATTAATTACTTAATTAATTACTTCTTATTATTGGCATTCAAGACAATCCTTCTAGTTTTACAATAACTTTAACTCATAACTAATATAATTAACTTAATTAATTATATTTCATGACTTTCATTCTTACTTCATATTTAAACTAATTAATTTATTAGCTTAATTGAGTATTAATTACTCACATTCTTATTTGGCTAACAAACACCCTTTAGGTATATATATCCACCTTCACTTCTCAATTGAATTTATTCCCTTAATAAATTCTCTACATGCATCATTAAAATATTCTCACATTTAATTTCTAACAAATAACTTATGTTAAAAAAAATATTTACCCATTTTCTACACATCTCACTTCTCCAACTCTAGGTTTTAAATAATAACCTTTAATTAATTCATTTAAAATCTTATCTACAAATCTTGTAAATATCTGGGATAGTACAGCAATCTGGGCAAGGGTCATACCAGCCACGATGAAAGAGAGACAATCAGGAAGAGGAAAATTCTGGAAACAAAAGATGCTATGAAGGCCTTGCAGCTGCAACAACGGGAGCTGGATAAGCAGCTGTTAGAACTGAGAGATGGTGATTGCACAACTAGGGGATCGGGAGGGTTAACTCCACAGGGTCGGCACCAGAAAAGAAGAGTTAATGATCCCCCCACGTTCCAGCTGAGCGAACTACCCAGAGGATACCACGGGGAGGTAAGACCAAATCAAAACCGACGTGGAAGCAGAGGGCATACTTTAGGTCGTGACGGGGAGCATGTTCATCCGAGCCTAACTCGACGAGGTCGGTCTCAGTCACCTCAGATGAAACAGAACGATGGGCGTGCTGATATAAGGTCGAAGGATAGACGTCATGATATGAGACATGATGAAAAGCGCGCTAATATAAGGTTGGAGGATAGACGCCCTGATATGAGACATGATAATAAGCATGCTGACATAAGGTCAGAGCATAAATGCTCTGAAGTACGACAAAATGACCGGCGTGCTGACATAAAGTTGGAGGATAGATGCTCTAAGATACGCGCTGACATAATATCAGAGGATAGACGCCCCGATGCCCGGCGGGAAGACAGACGTGCTGATATAAGGTTGGAGGATAGATGTCTTAATACGGGTCTAAATAATATTCCTAGTGAAATAAGACGGGAAGATGTCGACCCTATCATGAAAAGAATAGTCAAACTGGAAAAATAATTAGCAGAATTGAAAGCGGGTCTGAAGCTGGTGGACAGTAAATCCCCATTCTCATCAACCATCAATCAGGAGACAGCGGTCCCAAAGATGAAGCTTCCATCATTAAAGTCATTTAATGGCACAAAAGACCCCCACGACCACACTAATTCATATGAAATCGTCATGAGGTACTATAATCATTCAGATATAGGCATGTGCAAAATCTTCATAACAACATTGACAATGGTTCCTCAGTTGATGTCCTATACAGCCGTGCATATCAAATGATGGATTTGAAAGGAGTTAAGATGGAAATAGTTCAAGAGGCACCTTTATTCGAATCTGGTAACGAGTTAGTTCCAGTACTCGGCACAATCGAGCTGTCAGTTGTGCTCGAGACAGCCCTTCAACAGACTCAGATAGACGTCAAGTAGATTTTGCTTACAATGCAATATTGGGAAGACCCATTTTCTCAACCTTTCATGCGGTGACTTCAATTCCACACTTCAAAATGAAGTTCCCGATGGACAATGGAGTTGGAGAAGTAAAAAGAGATCTAGACATAGCAATGAGATGTTATCGCCATAAAATGACTTCATCGTCAATTAGGGTCAGCAAGCAGAAGCAAAACAATGTTGGTAGATCTTGAGCCTTTCACAGAAAGACTGATCGAACTATTGGCTCTTCCTGTAGAAGAAACAGAGGACATTGAATTAATACCAGGGAATACCCAGAAGATTGCAAAGATAGGTGTTAGGTTGCAAGATACAATCAGAAAGGGGTTGGTGGATTTACTTTAGACATATGCAGACATCTTTGCCTGGACACCGCACGACATGCCCAAAATAGCTGAAGACGTTGCTGTTAATAGGTTATCGGTTAACCTAGAAAAGAAACCAGGGCATCAGAAGCACCAATTTTTTGCTCTAGAAAGACAGAAGATCATTGACGAGGAGGTCAGCAAGTTATTAGATACCAAAATCATTGAAGAGATCGAATACCCGGAGTGGTTGGCTAATGTGGTGCTGGTTCGCAAGTAGAACTTGAAGTGGAGGGTCTGCATTTATTATATAGACCTTAACAAAGCATGCCTAAAGGACTTTTACCCACTCCCACACATAGATCAGTTGATCGACGCCATGTCAGGGAATGCCATACTTAGCTTTTTGGATGCTTTCTCGAGGTACAACCAGATCTTAATGGCAAATGAGGATATGCCGAAGATGGCCTTTATTACCCACCAGGTGATCTATGCTTACAACTGTATGACATTTGGGTTCATCAATGCGGGAGAAACTTATTAGAGGATGATGAACCAGGTGTTTCGAAAACAAATTCGTCGGAATATGGAAGTATACGTTGATGACATGATAGTTCAAAGTTGGAGGGTGTCCAATCATTTGCAAGACTTGGAGGAGTGCTTCCAGACAATGCACCATCATAACATGCATCTTAACCCGACCAAATGTACTTTTGGGCTCGGTGCTGGAAAATTCCTTAGGTATCTAGTAAGTAAAATGGAAATAGAAGCCAATCTCGAAAATATCATAGCTATATTAGATATGAGGTCTCCTCAGATTTTCAAAGATGTTCATAGGTTGATGAGTCGGGTGGCTGCACTACGAAGGTTCATGTCTAAATCGGTAGAAAGATGCTTACCATTCTTCGACATGTTAAAAGGGCCCAAGAATGAGAAGACATTTCAATGGACGTCAGAATGTGAAGATGGGTTTCAGGGAATAAAGATGTACCTATCTATAACCCCCTTATTACAAAAGTCGGAGCCAAAGGAGCCGCTTTACTTATACTTGGTTGTTAGTTCGTTGGTTGTAGGGGCGGTGTTGGTTTGAGAGGAAGGAGAGAGGTAGAGGCTAGTATACTATGTCAGTCATGCTTTAAGAGATGTCGAAACAAGGTACCCCAACCTGGAGAAGTGCGCATATGCCTTGGTAGTTGCTAGTAGAAAGTTGAGGCATTATTTTCAAGGTCAGGTGATAGTGATATATACAGATCAACCACTGAAAAAGGTCTTGCATAAGCCTAATTCCTCTGGAAGGATGGTTGTCTGGGGAGTGGAGATTAGTCAGTTTAATCTATAGTACAAGTTAAGGATAGCTATAAAAGGTCAGCCACTTGCAAAATTTATGGTCGAATGTATGTTCTCCGACGAAGACACAAGACTTGTTCCCAAAGGCAAAGTTGGACTAATTACCGAGGGGCAGACTACTTCATCTTCTACTTGGACCATATATGTCAATGGCTCTTCTATAGTTGATGCTAGTGGCGCAGGGGTTATTTTGACTAGCCCTGATGGCTTTAAAGTTCAGCAAGCAATCAGGTTCAAATTCAAGGCCACGAATAACGAAGCAAAGTACAAGGCAATTTTGGCAGGGTTAAGATTAGCTCGGAGTTTAGAAGCTAGGATGTTCTCATTTTTAGTGACTCCCAACTGGTGGTCAAGCAAATCCAAGGCGAATATTAAGCTCGGGGGCAAGGATGGAAAAGTACTTAGCCGAAGTAAAGATGTTGCTTCTTCGGTTTGAGTCCTACTCCCTCCAAGGTGTAGAAAGGGGCGATAACATTATGGCCGATGCACTTTCAAAACTAGCTACTACACACGAGGAGTCTTTTAGAGGTTCTGTTTATTTAAAGGTCCTGAACGAACCAAGCATTTTTAAGAGGGAAGTGAAGTGCTTGGAGAGAGCAAATTGTTTGCTTACACCTTACTTTGACTACTTGGCAGACGAAAAGTTGCCTACGGATAAGTTATTAGCAAAGCGAATCAAGTATAGGAGTGCTTATTTCTGCCTCATTGATGGGGAAAGGTTTGGTCCCATCTGAGGCAGCCTATGTCCTTCGGGAAGTACATGAAGAAATCTATAGAGATCACATGGGCGTAAAGTAACTTGCTTATAAGTTGGTTCGACAGGGTTATTATTGACATTCAAAAGTGTCCTAAGTGCCAATTAAATAGTTTTGTCACACACTAGCTCCCAAAAGAGTTATCGTCGGAATTATCGGCCATTCCTTTTATAGTTTAGGGAGTTAATCTTTTGGGGCCAATACCAAAGGGAAAGGGTTAGGTTGCCTATCTAATTGTGGTGATCGATTACATGACGAAGTGGGTTGAGACAAAACCACTGCGGTATATTACTGAAAAAGATTACATCCGGTTCCTAAAGGAGTATATGGTATTTCACTTCGAGATTCTTATGTTTCTGGTGTCGGACAATAGCTTGCAATTTATGGGTGCATAGTTTGAGAGATTTTTATCCGATTTAGGGATCCAACGTCGGAAGGTGTTTGTGGCTCATCCCCAGGCTAATGGGCAAGTAGAGGTAACTAATCGCACTTTGCTCAATGGGATTAAAAGAAGGCTTAATGATGTGATGCGAAGGGAAGGTGGCCCGAGGAGTTTCCTAATGTACTCTGGGCATATAGAACTATGCCTCGGACAACGACTAGTGATTCCCCATTTTGGTTAGCCTATGGGACCGAAGCATTGATTCCTGTGGAGATTGGGTCCCCTTTGTTCCAAGTGGTGAATTTCTAAGAGGCCTACAATGATCAAGGGTTGAGACTGAACTTGGACTTGTTGGATGATATCTGGGACACTGCAATGCTGAAGTTGGCTATTTATCAACAGAAGACAGCTCGACATTATAACAAAAGGGTCAAACAACGTATATTTGAAGTTGGCGATTTAGTGCTTCGAGAAGCAGAGACTTCGACTCCTCAGAATACTGGAAAGCTGATACCAAATTAGAAAGGTTCGTATAAAGTAATGGAGGTCGTCAAGCCTGACACTTATCGGTTTCGAGACATGTTAGGTTCTGAGATTAATAATTATTGGCATGCTACTAGGTTAAAGAGATATTATCAGTAGTTACATTGTTATTTGTTTATTTTTTGTACTTAGTCATATTTTTTACAGTCTGATTAGGAGGGAAAATCAGAACGAGTGATTTTGTATTATGTAAAATTCTAAGGAATAATTAATAAGATAAAATTCATTTTTCTTTCATTCATGCTTTGATTTATACAAAGAAATTTGAATATGTATAAGTCAAGTTGGGGGGTCTCAGGAGGTTGGTTGGCTTTGGGGTTCTTCTTCGTCATCTGCATCTTCGTCCGAAAAGAAGCCTAGGGTGATTGAATTTACTCCGACTTTAGCCACCATATTTTTGACGAAGACATATCCTTTGTTGTATTGATCTACGATGGCTTCGGTTAATTCTTTGGATCTCTTATAGTCTTTGATGATCCCGAAGCGGCTGTTTTCAATGAGTGTTGCAACCTGAATCTTTAGTTTTTGGTTTTCCTCCTCCAACAATTTGTTGGTGACGGCAGATAGATGAAGAGCCTTGATCTTTTCTTTGGAGTCCTTTGTCAAGTTATCAACTTGTAGATGGAGTTCGACCTTCTGTTTTTTAAGATCCTCCACTGTGTTAGTACGTTCAGTTCGTTCCTCCATGAGGGTGGTTCTTTCTTTTACCACATTAACCAATCTCCCTTCTAAGGTTTGGTTTGCTACTTTCTGTTCGGCTAGCTGGACTTGTAAATGTAGCAACCCCGAAATTCAACAAACCTTATTACCTTAAATTTCATATTTATTATACATTATTTACTTAACGTCCAAATTTCGGTCCGTTAATAAATCTTTAATCACCTTATTTAATCCATTAATTGACTTTACAGTCATCAATTACCAAATTTTTCGGTATAAATTTTTTATTTTATTTTTCAATCATTGTATTAAAATATTTTGACATTTAAAATCATTACATTTCGATCCTAGTCCCTGGATCGCAACCTTTACTTTTTCTTTTCTTTTCATGATAAGTATTAGTGAATACTCAAACTACATGACTAAACCTTATTTATCCAATCAGAATCTGACTTATATATATCTCACGAATTATAAATACTCATTCCACTAATTTAATCATATTCATTTTCTATATACAAATTACATATATACAGAAATTACATTTGCAACTTTCACTGATATCGTACATAGTCTCTAGTCATGATTTAATACTCCTGAAGTTTCATTTTTACTTGCAAAATTTATATTATGCAAGAATGAGCAAAACGGCTCAGCAAGTTCAACAGTTTACACCTTTCATGCTTCACTTAGCACATAATATGCTCTGTGTGTGTGTGTGTCATACATCATGCATTGTGCTTCTACTAAAGCAATATATCACACGTGCATAATACCTATTTCAGATTAGCCATTATGTAAAACAAACATTAATCAAATTCACATATAGTCACATCATTGCACCGAAAGCACATAGCAGTCATATCAACAATGGATCACATAACACATAATTTTATATGCATTTGAACAAAAGTTAATATACATTAACAAACAACCAATTAGCATCAAGTACTGAAGAACTTGTCTCGGTCTGTAGTTCACTAATAGTCGTAACTCGAACAAAAACGTATTGCACGACCTATAATTATTTTAATATAGTCAGTTACAACAACAACACGTCATTTTAGGTTAATAACATATACCGTACATGTCAATTAACATGCCGAATATAACCTAAGATGTCCGTTCGCTCGTGCTTATTTCCTGGTAATTTATCTCGATACGTACATTAATGGTTTAATATTTAAAAGAGGTAAATATAATCCCATCATCACGTTCATCCAATAAACCTTTTAAAGTCTCTAGAATATCATCCTAGACTTTTCACAAATTTTCATAATTTTTTTGGATTATCCGACAATTTTCTGTAATTATTTATATATATAAAAATATCATTAAATAGCTTTTAAAATATAAATAATTACTCAACATACTTTTGTATCCCCCAAATACCATAAATATTTATCTTATATTATTATAAAAAAATTCACCAAGTTTCGTAATTTTTCAACATTCCTAGAATTTTTCATGAATTTCCACTTATTTATACATTAACTTTAAATAGCCATAAAATACAATAAATACCCATGCTCCACAATAATTCACCAAAATTTTTAGAAAAATCAGACATAATATTACAATATTTTTGTCTAGAAATGATTTTAGCACAAAATATTTTTAATAATTAAATTTTAATTTTTAATGCAATGAAACTTTCGAAATTCACAGTAATTAGTACGTTTATCCGAAAATTACTAATCTTAAGTCCATTCCACACGAAATTTAATTCTATACAACTTTGTAGAAGGAAAAATTTTCAAATTCTACACTAAAATGGATAGAATAGCTACTGTCCGGGACTATTCCTTTTAAATTCTAAAATTTCATGTTTTTGATCCAATTTTTCCACAATAATTACTCTAAACATCATATAATCCACATATATACCTCCAAAAATGATAAGCATCAATTATCTTAAGTATTTACTAATTTTACACAAAATAATATATTAATTTCATAATGCATAAAAATGAACAATAAAAATAAATTTTATACCTTTATAATGCTTGAAAATCCTTCCATAAGCCTTGACATCCTCTTAAATTGCCCAAAATAATTTTGGTAAGAAAATCTTCTTTTTTTCTTCCTTAGTGGTGGTTCGGGTGGTTGAGGATGGTTGTGGGAGGAAGAAAAATGGAAGATGAGATGGTTTTGTGTTTGTGTTTTCTTTCTTTCTTTTTTTTCTTTTTTTACATGCCTCCTTTTAATAACCAAAAGTAATTAACCATTTTGGAAACAAGAAAAGAGTCCATCGCCTCTCTCTCAATCCGAATAAGCAACCAAAACATGCATAAATAAATATTTTTAATACATTACGTAGTTATTTCTTGTAATAAATATTTTATATAATGTATATAAAATATTTATTTTAATTCACTAAAAATCATAAATTGATTTATAAATAATATTTAGACCTTTTTCAGGTACTTTACTTGACCAATTTTGTACACGTATAATGACATGCATGTAATTATATGAGATATTTTATACCTCTAAAATTAATAAAATAACACATATAACTTATAAAAAATAATTTGTATACTTTTTCACTTCGTTACATGGACAACATGTTTAATTAACATGCTTACGTTTCTAAAATATTATTTCCCATAAAATTGAGAATAATTCCATTTTACCTAAAACATAATATAATAAATTACAACGAACATTTTTTCCATTTATTTTCTATTTTCTTTATTATTCATTACTTTTTATATAATTTATACAATAAAATATTGTACAATTTATAAAAAATTTCTTCCATCCTCATTTAATTTAATCCTCTTATATAAAGTATATAATTATTCTTATATAATTTATATAATTATTCTTTCCTTAATATTTTATTTAAATTTCCTTATATAAATTATATAATTTCCTTATATAAATTATATAATTTCCTATTATATAATTCATATAATTACTTTTTTTTCTTAACTAATTTCTAAACTTCCTCCATAATTATTGATTAATTCTATAATCAATAATTATAATTTTACTAACTCCCTTATTAGCTTTTCCTTAAAATTTGGATTAATTTAATTATTAATCCCTTTATCTGCATAATAAATAAAAATTTATCAATATAACAAATGCACAAATATATATATATACAAATATATATGTATATATATACATATCTACTTCATATACCTCACACTACCACGTAACACCATTTACATAACAATTTATGCACCTCCACAACTATTTTAAATATCAACAATTTAATTGTACAATTACATGAAATTTCTCTTATTCTTCATAAATTATTTTTAAACAACTTATTTACTTTTCAATTATATTTATTTCAACACAATATCACCATCTCTATATAGATTTAATTTACCAATTAAATCTCATCACACACTTTTAATATCAATCATAAATAATTTAACAATCTTGATAATTTTTTTGTTAATTAATTTCTTATTTAATATTATTAAAGTAATCCCGAAAATTTGGGTCCTCATAGTAAAGACCTGATGAGGGCATCGGTAGCGTCGCTTTGTTCATGGAGGACGAAGTGATCATGTTGAAGCTAAAAGTGTTCTTTGTGAAGCTGGGAGTGTTCTTTATGGAGTTGGACATGGTCAGATTGTATCTGTTGAAGCTCGACTTGAATCTGATGAATGGCGTCGATTTGCTCCTTGCTTTTCCCCTGGAAGTTCATGATGCAGCTAAAGCCTCCCAGAGCCTTGTCAAGGTAATCATGTATTAGTCTCGACTTTCTTAAAAACAATAAAAGGAAAGGAAAAGAAGTTAAAGTTAAGACATATGTACCTGTCCGAGGTGCAGGCTGGTTGTGGTCAGCAAACTATCGAGTTCTAATGAGTTGTAGTGAGCTTCGTCGGCTAAAAGGTGAAAAAAGTTATAAAGATCTTTAGGGATGTATGAGTTGGGTTCGGTTGCAAAGAAGGATAGTTGGGAAAATGTGGATATGGGGATTGAGGGGAAGGTTTTGGTTGGTGAGGTTCGGGGTCTTGATGACGAGGGTTCGGCATCGGGGACTGTATTGAAGGTTGCTGGTCTAGTGAGGGTTTAGCATCTATATGTATTATCGAATGGGACTTCAGGGGTGAGGGTTTATGTTTAGGTTGAGGGGATACGTCATTGTCCCCTATATCCGGGGATGGGGATTTAGGGGGTGACGGTGGAGGAGGACGAATAAAATCTAAGGGTTCGACAAAGATAGGATCGGCAGTGACCTTAGGGTTCTCTAAAGCCTTGACCAATCTGCGACATTTCTTTTTGCGGAGTTGTTGGTAAGGTCTAGGGCGTTGTAACGACCCCGAAATTCGACAAATTTTATTACCTTAATTTTTGTATTTATCATACATTATTTACCTTACGTCCGAATTTCAGTTCGTTAATAAATCTTTAATCTCCTTAATTGATCCATTAGCTGATTTCAAAATCATCAAGTACAAATTTTTCGGTATAAATTTTTCTTTCTTTTTCTCAATTCAATTATTGTATTAAAATATTTAGATATTTAAAATCTTTATATCCGGATCCTAGTCCCTGGATCGCAACCTTCACTTGTTCTTTTCTTTCCTTGTACCAATATCTTAAATCTCATCATTCAAAATTTAATATCCTTTCATATCCATATAACTATTCATTGATTTAAAATTTACAGTCATTTATTTTTATATAAATATTTATTGTTGCATCGTTCATAATCAAACGTATAATGATTTCTAACGTAACAATTAATTCGAACATACACGACTCATAATTTAACACTACTCGTCCTATTCGGATCCAACATATATGTACATACAAAATATTCATGTAACCTTGACCAATTATCTACATTGAATCATAATATAAACATATAATAACAATGTTCACAACCTTTTAGGAAAATCCGTCTCTATATAATCCGATATTCTTGAAATTCATTTCTTTCCTGCAAAAATATTTATTAAGCAAGTAATGAGCACAACGGCTCAGCAAGTTCAACAGTTAACACATTTCAGGCTTCACGTAGCACATTCCTTAACATGCTCGGTGTGTGTCATGTATCATGTGTTGTGCCTATACTTGAGCAATATATCTCATATATATTCATATCGTTGCACAAAGTGCACATTGTTGACATATTAATCACGTATCACATAGCACATAATTTGTATGCATTTGAACAAGAATTAACATATCATAACAGATAAACATTAAATTTTAAAGTACTAAAGAATACCTCAGTCCGAAATTAATAAATAATTATTTTATAATTCTTCTCGTTCCACCTTTCTAGCTTTTTGCTTTCTTTCTTTTTTTTTTTTTTTGTTGCTATTTTTTTTTTCACTCTCTCTTTCTCTCTGTTTGGCTCACTCTCTCTCTCTCTATCTCTCTAAAAGAATGCTGAAAATTGCTTTGCTTCCTCTCCCGTGAATTGAATTAAAGGAGGGTATTTATAGGCATTAAGTGGGGACACGATTGGAATTAAAAATTTCTTCTTCTTCTTTTCTTTTTCTCTTTCTTTTCCTTATGGGTTAAGCATTACACATAGTCGATAACTCTCTAAATTGCGTAACATAGTTATTTAATATCTCCAAATTCCGAATTAAGCATGTGCAATTTTTATTATTATTATTATTATTTTTATTATTATTTATTTATTTATTTTTATTTCCTTCTTAGCTAAGATCTTATCCTTCTAGCATGTTCGGATAACACATCTCCAAATTGCTTGGAATGCTTATCCTTACCGAAATTGGCACATGGTAATTATATTATTATTATTATTATTATTATTACTTTTTATCAATGGACCTTAGCCAAAACATGCATGCTTATCATCCCACCCAACGTGACTGCTTTCATATGTTATATTATTATTATTATTATTATTATTATTATTATTATTATTATTATATCTATCTTTATCTTGTAAGTATTCTCCATGGGATTTTCTTTAGACTTTTGCCAATTCGGATAAACAACATACATAAATTTTGTATAATTAAATATTTTAAATACATTACGTAATTATTTGTGTAATAAATATTTTATATAATATATATAAAATATTTATTTTAATTCACTAAAAATCATAAATTGATTTATAAATAATATTTATACCCTTTTTAGGTACTTTACATGATAAATTTTATACACGCATAATGACATGCATGTAATTATATGAGATAATTTATACCTCCAAAATTCATTAAATAATTCCTATAACTTATAAAAATTATTTTTCATAATTTTTTACTTCGTTATTTGGACAACATGTTACACTAACATGTTCACGTTTCTGAAATATTATTCCTCGTAAAAGTCATAATAATTCCATTATACATAATCATATTTTTTTAATAACGTAAAACATTCATTTTTCCAATTTATTTTTATTTCTTTACAATTTACACTAACTTTTCCTATATAAATTATATAATTTATTATTATATAATTACATAATTACCTTATTCTTATATAATTTCCATTTCACACAAAATACAAATTAAAAAAATTTCTTCCATCCTTATTCAACTAAATTCTCTTATATAAATTATATAATTACTCATATATAATTTATATAATTATTATTTTCTTCATACTTTATTTTAATTTTCTTATATAAATTATATAATTTATTATTATATAATTTATATAATTACTTTTCTTCTCAATTAATTTCTAAACTTCCTCCATAATTCTTGATTAAATCTAAAATCAATAATTATAATTTTACTAATTTTCTCATTAACTTTTCATAAATTTTCGGATTAATTTAATTATTAATCCCTTAATTTTCATAATTAATGAAATTTATAATTACAACAATTAAACATGTACATTTATATATATACAAATGTATATATATATACATATCTAAATCATATATTTCACATTACCACATAACACCATTTAAATATAATTTTCGTATTTCCATAATAATTTTATTGTGCCTTTACAAGAAATTTCTCTTATTCTTCATAAATTATTTTTAAACAATTTATTTACTTTCCAATTATTTTAAATTAACACAATTCGTCATGATCTCTGTACAGATTTAATTTACTAATTAAATCTCATCGCATACCTTAAATTACATAAAATAATAATTAATTTAAACAACCTTGATAATTTTATCAAATAAATTCTCATTTAATATTATTAAAGAAATTCTGAAAATTTGGATCCTCACAGGCGTTCTTTTTCAAAAGAAGGGGGTTCGGAAGGTGTGGGTTGGGTTGATGAATGGATTTTTATGGAGGGTCTGGCTTGTTTTGAGAATGGCTGGGGGCAGGTCGAATGCTTAGTTGTGATTTTGGGACATTCAGTTAGGTCTTCTAAACCACTATTGGAACATAAAGAAAAAGAACGAATTAGGATAAATTGAAACAACTGCTTATTTATTATTTATTTTATTTTCACAACTGAAATTTACAAATAAAATTATCTTTATTACTCCCTCTATCCCAAGATAAAAGTGGTCTATTGACTTTTATGGTCAAAATTACCATTTTTAAAATCAATATATCGTATTATTCTTATATATATATATATATATATATATATATATATATATATATATATATATGTGTGTGTGTGTGTGTGTGTGTGTGTGTGTGTGTGTGTGTGTGTGTGTGTGTGTGTTTAATTGTTAATTTTAAAAATGGTCAATTTGACCACAAAAGTTAATGGAGTACTTTTATCTTGAGATGGAGGGATTATTATTTTATTTGTTCATGCTTCATTTATTCATCTATTTTAATTTTTCTTCACAATCGAAGTCTACAAATAAAATAATATTTATTATTATTTCATTTGTTTACTCTTTATTTACTCATTATATTCTCTACTTTATTTTATTTATTATTTATTTTATTATTATTTTTTATAAAAAAAAATTGACTCGGCCTGGTTTGATCCCAACCCGACCCAAACTGCCTTGATCCGACCCGGGTATTACTTTTCAATTTTGTCAGGCCGACGCCCCCATGCTGCAAAATGAATTGGGATCGACGCGGACGCGCCTAGTCACCAGAACCTCAAGCCCTAAGTTTTCTGATTTTTTAACTTTTGTCAGTTTTGATTCTTCTTGTTTTAAATATTTATAGCTTGTTTATTTTACATCCAAATGAGTTTAAATTTGCACCACATCTAGTCGATTACATGGTTTACCTTAATCTAAGGGTCTCACACCCACCCATTAAAACACATTTATTAGCCAAAAAATAGATCAAGTTTTCTAGAGTTTACATTAAAACACATTTTTACTAGAAAATTCACTATAAATCCATTTTAACTCATTTTTCTTCCATTCCACTTGAATTATCTTCGTATCTCTTAGATTTACAACATATCATTCATAGATCTTACAAATAACACACATATCTCTGTTAACATTTTTTTGAAAATCATGTTATAATCTCTTGATTTAACCATGTTACATGTTCATATTCCTACTTCTTATACTTTTAAGCAACAAAACACATACTAACACATAAACTCCATCATAAACCCAACCTTATACCTTCGCACCCTTCATGATCCCTCAACACACAAACCTCCCACAACCAAACATGCACAATACTATGCAACAACATAAAAATTACTAAGCTAGGATTAAGAAAAATTTTAAACCTTAATAATTGATCTCCTTCGTCCTACGTTGACGGTTATGGTTTACTAACTTGTTCTCCTTGCTAGCATTCTTCTTGCTAAACTTCTTCTCTTCATTGCTCCCCCAATAAATCTCTACACTTTGCAATTTTCTCTCAAGCTATCGTCTCTTCCTCTCTACACTATCTTTTCCCTCTACCTTTACACTTAGTGAGTTGTACCAAATGAAGTAAACTTTATTAATTCAACTAAGGTCTCCTATTTATAGGAAGATTCCCCATACTCTCTACATCTACATATACATTTACAAATGTATATTATACTCCCAACCTCTTTAGCCTTAATGATGATCTTGCAAGATTAGGTGGAAAAGGTTTACCTAATCCCTCAAATAAAGAAAAAGAAACATGGCTTTGCATTGCTTTAATATTTTATAATTCTATACTCCCAACTTCACATTTTGCACATAGTTTTTGGGGGATAGGGGAGCATGGTAGGATTTTGAGGCTTATATATATATATATATATATATATATATATATATATATATATATATAACATGGCTTTGCATTGCTTTAATATTTTATAATTCTATACTCCCAACTTCACATTTTGCACATAGTTTTTGGGGGATAGGGGAGCATGGTAGGATTTTGAGGCTTATATATATATATATATATATATATATATATATATATATATCTTCCAACATTGTACTTGGGCTAAACAATTAATTTCCATTGGGCTTTCATTTAATTCTATTGGGCCATATTACAAGTATTCGCATTGGGCTAATTTAGTAAACTTGCAAGCATAACTTAACTTGGGCTCACATTTAATTTACCTTGAACTTAGGTTTACTAGAACCTTAATAATAATGCATTGGGCCACAATTCATTTAATCACATTACATGTAAATACTCATATTGGGCATATTTTAATTACCCTCGCTGGACTATACTTCGACATAACACTTAAGCTAGTCCATTAATTACATAATCACATTTCTTATACTTCTCATGAGGCTTAGTTCATAATTAAATTGGGCCTCTTACATTATCCCATAATACCATCATTCAAGCTTTGCCAATACATGACTTCAAACTTTTAATTTCTTGATTAGTTTATTGACTGATATATATATATATATATATATATATATATATATATATATATATATATATATATATATATATTCACACATAATTAAACAACTTAATTGCACAAAGAAAATTGTTAATTAATCTTTATAATATTGCTACATGATTCCTTGGTTATTACAAGTTAAGTCTAGTTGTCAATTAATATTGAAGGTCAGGATAGTTAGAAGTTCCCTCATCCTGAACATAACACGGTTTTTAGTGAGCCCCCTCTATAGAGTTGTTAGTTCGTTCCTTCTTGAGGATAAATTCCCTTAAGTGTACGCGTCACACGTTGAACCTCGGGGCATACCACGATAGAGTTATTGAATAGTGAAGACAGCTAGGCACACAAAAAAAGGTAGTGGATGTTGTGACACATGTCCAAAGACCCTATGATCCTAGCCATTCGAACATTCTTATAAAACCTTGTAGGAGAAAAAACCTTTCATTTCCCTCGCCTCATCTTCTTTAAAAAAAATTGTTCTCTATCTTACTGTCTCTAAGAAACTTTTACCACAAATTGGTGTCCTTTTGTAGCTTATTTTTGGTAATCTCGTGAGAACAATTACTCTTTGCCCTATTATGTCTGCTAATACCATTTAATTTTATTCTTTTAGTTCGATTCTTTTTATCATTTTGCTATTGCAAGCCAACTTTAACATATTTCTTATCTGTCGGGGAAAAACCTTTATAGGATCTTTATATTTACAATAAAACATGCATAAGGTTCTCCATATGCTTATATGCCCTTCTCAATAACTCCTCTTTTCCTTCGAGATGCGCCAATAAATAACTTGTTGGAAGAGGTCCATCATGTGGTCTCTTCCCACGAAACAAAATCAAAGTCTTCGAGTACTCTTGAGACTCGACCCTTAGTGTGGGTGAGGTACCCAATAAATCCCTCGACTAGTCATAACCTCTCCCTCGCCCAAAAATGACAAGGGAAAGAAAAAAGCAGTAAACCCTTATGATAGGAAAAACAAAATCGTAAAGTGGCCACTAAAAAGCAAAATAGTAGAGTGACTTGAAATTTCCTTAATCTGGTTTAGTCATGCCATTATATGATATGTCCTATGATGGCTATGATATACTTCATTTCAAGGTGTGCCCTTACCTTTGCACTTTTGTTTTTCTTTTAATATACTTAAATTTAGCAACAACAACAAAAATTCTTGGAAAGATATATAGCCTGCTTGCAACCCCCTAAACACTTCTTTAGAAAAACTAATCCATAGCATCCCTAACAATTATAACTTCCCTGAGACACATATTTGATGTAAATATAAACTAGTCCTTAGCATCTATGATGCAAATATAAATTGGGGTTGAGTTTAATAGAAAAAAATAATTTAACAAGACATATATTTGAGTTATGCAATCATCTTCTTCGTCGTAACAACTCTTAAAGCCTAAATTTCCTTGTCAATCATCTTTTTATGAAATGTTGTACAACCTTTCTGTTGAAGTGGGGGATTAATGGTCTATGTTTGTTTTTCAGAGGTGAAACAATTGGTGTTAGTAAACCAAAGTTTTGCATATAATCCGCACAGTTAAGTTATCCAAGTATCTCTAAGGATGGACATATCGATTTCTTGAAAATGGAAAGGATATAATTTTAAGATATTGTTATGGCCAAATTCTTTATTTATGATTGCCCTAAAAATATTATCTAAAGGAATATATGTTTATCAACTAATGCATCAGTATATATACATAAATGTTTCAAAAGTTTGTATTTAAGTTTTTTGGTGATGTAAAGATTAATAATGCAAAAATGCAAAAGTTGCATTTACTTTCATTATAATGTATAAACTTATTCTAGGTTTATTTAGTGGCTTTTAGGATATATACTATGATCAAAACCTTGCTTGAAAGTATATGCCCTTTGTAAGTCAATATGGGACTTGAACCTAGAAATGGTCAACAAATGACACGTGGACAAAATAATTAAAATTGTCACATCAAGTATGTGCATCTAGGTTACGTGGCCAATTATGTGAACCCACGTTCCTAAAGCATGAGGTCTATAGGCAACCTATAGATAATAGATAACACTTGAAGAAAAAAAGTTGCATACTTTTTAAACCCTCAAATCTCCATTGTTGATTGTCATAATTGAGTTTTGCACTGACTTGGGAATCAGAGTGCACAAGTGGTACATTCCCAGAAGCTCCTTTTACTCCATGGCTTAAATCACTCCAAAATTCGAACTAAATAACTGGACGATTATAGCTTGACGAAAATCGACGTCAACAGTAACCTAATAGGATTGGTAGAACAAAATTCTATTAAAAGTTTTGGTCATGTCATAGTTGAACTCATTTGCTCTAGTCATATAACTCTTTCTATTGTCGTCTTCTTTTTATCAGACCATTTTGTAAACAAACTGTCATCCTAATGTATAAATGGTTCCCAAATAATGAAGCCAAAATGTATATTTAATGGGATCAAAATTATTATGAGACTATAAATAATTTAGTAGGGGTTCAGGGGCAACGACCCCAAGCAAAAAATTTTGAATAATATATATTTTCGGGTTACATATATAAAATATATATTTGATTACAATAATAATATTTTGTAAGAGCTTCATTTTCACCCTCCACAATAATTGTTTTCTCAAGCAATGCAAAAAATGTATTGATTTGTAACACTGCAACCTTGCTAAATACACAGGGCTTTAGCCCCTGCTCAAACCTCCTTACTATTCCCGCTTCTGAGTCCACCTGATGTGGAGCAAAAATCTTGTTAGCTCATTAAATTTGGCAGCCTGTTCTGCAAATGACATATTCCCATGTTTAAGCTCCAAGAACTTCACTTCTATTCTCACTTGCATGCTATCTGGAAAGAAATTTTTGAAGAACAATTCATTAAAACGGGCCCATGCACTAACCCCTTCTCCTGCCCGATTTCTATTTGTCTTCCACCAACAGTTTTTCTCTCCTTTCATCATGAAGGTGACAAATAATGTCTTCTGTTCTTTGGCCACACATGCAACTTCAAATACTTTTTCTATCTCTTTTACCCAAGTCTAGGCTTCAATGGGATCCATAGTTCCTTAGAACTCCTACAAGTTTAAAATCTTTAAAGTTTGCCAAGTGAGTCCCTAGTTGATCCACCGCCGTTGGGGGTCTACCCTGCATTTCTTCTGCTAATATATTTACAAAAACCCTCATTGGGTATGCTTGACCCTCCAAGTTGTTTACAGACTCCTTAACTCTCTGGTTTTGGGGTTGTCTTCTCAGCAGCATGGTCTGTTATAACAAAACCTTACACTATTATTTTAGAATTTATGTCTTATACAACTTTTATTAATGTTAGACATTTAAAATTCAAGCTAAATTAAAACATATACATAATCGCATTTATATTCATATTATAATGTTCTTAGTACATCAAGCAACACAACCCGTGGGATATTTCTATGAATGCCCATAATATCATCATCTATTGACTGATACCTATCCCCCAATGAACAAAAGTGGGGATTTACACCATTATGCCCCTCTATCAAAATAAAAGTTGGGGTCACTGCCACTATCCCATGTAATTACAAAAGTATGGGGATTTACATCATATATGCATCCCTAATATGGACAAAAAGTAGGAACAAGCTGCATCTATATACATGACATAACTGCTAAATAATATTGTCAGTGCATGCCCTAGAGGATAGCATCCTCGTGCTCCTGTCGTGCAATCATGTCCACCACCCGACAACTCCCAGTGCGTCAACTCTGACCATCCTCCCTAGGATACCTCCTAATCATGTCTCTCATCCTACCAAAGGTTGTATCCGATGTAAATTCATAGAATCAATCCTAACCATCCTAGCTCGAACCTCCCCCTCCAGATCATCTCCCCTCCTAGAAGATCTTACCCAAGCCTCTTAATAGATCTCACCCAAACCTCCTCTATGCGGATCTTGTCCGCTATCTCCAGATCGAACTCGGCCTTCATGACCTCCTGCTTTACGTATAGCTCTGACAGCTCCAAATCCGTTGGCTGTTGCTTTTCTCATAGCTCAATGTTTCTAGACACCAGCTGATGCACTAAGGACCCTACCTGTGCAACAGAAGCATCATGCTGCTAGACTTCTTCCTCTAGCTCGACAATCTTCTTCCCATCCTCTAGCTGTCTCTCTGTGAGCTCAGCATTCTCCTCCAGTAACTAGTATACTAGTGACTTGTACTGATCCTCCATGTCTTGGTGGATCTGATTCTGCTCCTTTAAGTGGCGGATCCATTACTCCGTTGTCTCTAGCTCCTCGGACTTATCATCACTGTATGGCCTCATCACTCAACCTCGGACTGGCTCCTCTCTATCATCAGAATCTGACTCCATCTACAACACTGGCTCAATTGGCTCCTCCACAACCGTCAGCTCCTCATCGGTCTCAGCTACGTGATCCTCCTCGGGATCTACGCCAATCTCCGCCTCAACAGCTGGCTCCCCTACCGTCGACTCTATCAAGACAATATGTTTGTCAACAAGTGTAATATCCCGAATATTTAAATGAATTAAAAATAAAATATCTAATATTTAATAAAGGTTGGAGTTTGATAACCTAGTAGTGGTAGATAAATAGAGGTCCAAATTAAATTTAATGGACTAACTTAGATATGGTGATATCAAAAATTTTTATAAATTAGCGAGTAAAGTGATAATTCAATAAGCTTGACTAATAGCAAATCTAATTAGATTAAGAGAATTAATTAGTGGAGTTATGTAATTATGCGACGTGGTTGCGTGTAAATTAAATATGTATTTATATGAATATATATATATATATATATGCATATTTAGTAACATAATTTAATGGTTAATTAAATTGTGGTAAATAAATGGATTAATATTAAATTAATCCGAATTGAATTAAACGGTTTATTGTGAAATTAATTTAGTTATTATATTGATTATATTCGTTAATCAATATTTATGCAAATTATTGATAAGTTATTTGTGAGGAATAATTATGTAATTTATATAATTATAAATTATATAAATTAGTTAAATTAATTAAGGGAGAATAGTAATTTTATATATTGTACAATATTTAATTATACATATATATATATATATATATATAAAGTGATTAAATTAATTGAGTAATTTAAATATTAATTGAATATATTAAATAAATATATTCCATAATTAAGTAAATCATTGTAAATGATTTATGGAAGTGAATAATTTAATTACACAATTATTTGTGTAATATTTAAATAAATTAATAAATTATTTAAGTAAGGAATTAATTAAATAAATTGTTATTTTTAAATACATTAAAAATATAGTATTTTTAATGTGTGTAGATGTATATAATATATATATATATATATATATATATATATATATATATATATATATATATGTAAGATTTGTGTGTACGGTAATACAAACATATATATATAAAAGCATGTATGTGGGTGTGCATGTTTCAGGCCATGTCTATGCGTGTAAGTGTGTGTGTGTGTGTGTGTGTGTGTGTGTGTGTGTGTGTGTATATATATATATATATATATATATATATATTTCAATTATTTAATTTCACAATAAATGATGAAAATGTTTATATAATGAATTAAATTGTGAAAATAATATATATATTAATTATATATATTTTTTTTAATTATTTTTGGAGGTGTAAAGTGTACTAAATTATTATTATGTGGTAAAATAAAGTACATCCGTTTTTAGTGAAACGAATTTCAAAATGATCGTGAAGATATATACTATTTTATGGTATATTTAATTTTTATACATATGGTGATATTCTTTATACTGTATAATTAAGGAGTATTTAAAATTTAATTTTTATACATATGGTGATATTCTTTATACTGTATAATTAAGGAGTATTTAAAGTATAAATATTAAATAACTAATATATTAAAAAGCTACCAGTCATTGTGCTGTGTTTTGGTAAGAAGTTTTGCATGTTTCCTTGTTTTTGGCGTGTTCCAGCTGGTTTACATGTCAGTAGAAGTATATATTAGGAGTATTGTTTATTTGTTAGTCATTTCTCTCTTTGCTGCGTGAACAAGTTTCCATTTCTCTCTCATTTTCTCTTTATCGAAATCAAATAGGTGAAGCTATCAAAATTCTTCCTCAATTAACTAAAGCTTCATCATAAATGTATTATCATGTTCTTTAATTTTTGTTAAAGTAATTTAATTGATTTTGGTAAAAATATGTTAATTATTATGTATTTATGGTAGAAATTGTTTATTATGTAATAAATTATTTATTATGTAATAAATCGTTTAGATGATGTAGAAAAATTATTATTGGAGTAAAGAATAAATTGTAGTATTTGATTATGTAAACATCCATGAGTCTTGAGAATAAAAACCATGTTTGTGATGTATTTATGGAATTTATTATGTGAACAAAGTTTGTTTTTTTTAAAATAATAATAAAATTGTGAAATAAATCATGGGTATTTGATTTATTAAGTTATTAATTTTTATTGTGTTATGGGTAATGGTTTTAGAAAATATTGTGTGATTTAAAGCCTGTTTGGAGGTGCTAATATGCATCCATGGTGAGGTTTTTTTTTGTGAAGTGTCGAAACAGGAAAGAAGATGATTCAGGAGGAAGAGTTCCAAATTTTGGAAGTTTGAGATATTAACGATAGTGCCATCAGAATTTAGTTTTAATTAATATAAATGATTAAAAATTATAAAAAAAATAGTAAAAATACAAAAATGATATTTATGTATTTAATATTATATTTTCCAAATATAATAAATATTTAGGATTAATATTTAAATGTTTTAAATATTAATCTAGTTAGTTTAATATTATATTTTTCAAATATAATAAATATTTTGGATTAATATTTAATTGTTTTAAATATTAATTTAGTTAGTTTAATATTATATTTTTCAAATATAATAAGCATTTTGGATTAATATTTAAATTTTTTAAATATTAATCTAGTTAGTTTAATATTATATTTTTCAAATATAATAAGTATTTAGGATTATTATATAAATATTTTAAATATTAATCTAGTTCGTTTAATATTATATTTTCCAAATATAATAAATATTTTGGATTAATTTTTAAATGTTTTAAATATTAATCTAGTTAGTTTAATATTATATTTTTCATATATAATAAATATTTAGGATTAATATTTAAATGTTTTAAATATTAATCTAGTTAGTTTAATATTATATTTTTCAAATATAATAAATATTTTGGATTAATATTTAATTGTTTTAAATATTAATCTAGTTAGTTTAATATTACATTTTTCAAATATAATAAGCATTTAGGATTAATATTTAAATGTTTTAAATATTAATCTAGTTAGTTTAATATTATATTTTCCAAATATAATAAGTATTTAGGATTAATATTTAAATATTTTAAATATTAATCTAGTTAGTTTAATATTATATTTTCCAAATATAATAAATATTTTGGATTAATATTTAAATGTTTTAAATATTAATCTAGTTAGTTTAATATTATATTTTTCATATATAATAAATATTTAGGATTAATATTTAAATGTTTTAAATATTAATCTAGTTAGTTTAATATTATATTTTTCAAAGTTATGATTAAATTAATTATTTATTATTTAATTAATATTAAATAATAAACAAGGATGATAAATTAATTAATTATTATTTAATTACTATTAAATAATAATTAAAGACAACTAAGATTGATTATTTAATTATTTATTATTTGGTTAACTTTAAATAATAAATAAATCCAGTTAGTTATTATTTATTATTAAATAATAACTAATGATATTTGATTATTTACTATATAATTTAATTATTTATTATTTAATTAACTTTAAATAATAAATAAATCTAGTTAGTTAGTTAGTTATTATTTATTATTACATAATAACTAAGGATATTTGATTATTTATAATATAATATAATTATTTATTATTTGATTAACTTTAAATAATAAATAAATCTAGTAAGTTATTATTTATTATTAAATAATAACTAAAGGTAATTAATTACTTACTATTTAATTAATGTTAAATAGTAATTAAATGAAATTAGATTTAACGAAATAAAGAAAATGTCTTTTAACTCATTTGTTTAAACAATTATAATAAATTGTTGAATAGTTTAATAAGTGTTTAACACTTGAGAAAATTGATATAAATTAATTAAATTATTAACCTAAGATTGATTAATTATTTTATAGGTTAATGATAGTATATTAAATTATTTGTTATGTAACTTTTATTTGCTAGATAAATAGCATAATTGAGGGCATAATTGTACAATTTTACGTAGTGCTAATTGATAAACCAATGTTGTTAATATTAGGTAATTCAGAAAGAGTTATTTAAAGCTAGTTAGCTGTAGATCGACTATCAGGCAAATTTCCTAACTTCGAACTTTATTTTGTACAAGTTCCCTAAACGCTACTCAATTTATATTCGAGCAGGATATATTATTTTATTGAGCAAGTTTCCTAACTCAAACTCAAGTTATTATGTTTCAAGCATGCTAGTGGTTTAATTCTGTATAATTACTCCATCTCTTTAAATTGTTGATTCGCACATAGTGCATGTTGCATGTGTTCATCAGGTATGAAAGGCTGATCACCTTCATTATCCTAAGGTTCAGTTAAATTTGTTCATAGTCATTATTGACACTCAACATTAATTGATTCAGTCATTCAATTATTAAAATTATGATTCGTACTTTTTCACAATTATTATATTGTTGAAAATCCAAAAGCTTATTCTTTCTTTCAATCATGATATATCGTTATTGTATTTAAACTTGCTGAGCAAAGTCGTTGCTCACTCTTGCTATATCATGATAACAAATTTCAGAATAATACGAATGTTCAAGGAAAGACGGAGACAAAAGCGGAGAACAAGATTATTGTGTTATTCATGATAACTAATTAGTTATTCGATGTAAGTTAATTGTGTAAACCTTTTATGAATCTAAAGGTATATGTGTAAGTTAAGATTAGAAACCTTGGGAAATGTTCTAGAATACTCTTAAATAAACAATTTATGTTTATATATTCCGCATTAGTTATAGACCATGTTTGAAGATGTTGTATCGTGACGTACCAAGTCTAAGGTTTAAAGTACTAGGATTTGGGGTCGTCATAAGTTGGTATCAGAGCTGATAGATTAAAAACCTTAAGTAAGAGTACCTTAGGCTATAACCGTAATAGAAGTTAAGAAAAAATATTAAAGGAATAAACTCAAGTAGAGTTTAAGTAATGAAAGATAAATTTGAAAAAATTCATATATAGAAGATTATCCAAAGATGGATTTGAGAAGATATAAGAGAAGTGAAGAAGGTCATGTTGTACCTAATTTGAAGAAATGATAGAAAATATCTTGTAATAAGATTTTTAGAAGTATAAAGAAAATGCTAATAAGGTCATGAAATGATCTAGAGAGATGAGCTCGTAATGAGTCATCTATGTTAAAATATGAATTAAGGAAAAAAAATTCATATTAAGTTAAGAAAATTTAGAGGGTTGTGGGTTTTTAATCGAGGACTCATATTTGTGGCTGAGTTGTACAATTCCTTGTATGGGCGGGAAATTTGTGCTTAGTTTTAGAACCGCTTAGCTTTCTATATTGATATAGTGGTTAAGTTGAACAGTTCTTTGTATGGACAATGGAATTGTTCTTGGTTTGACGACCGCTTAACTTCCTATATTGATTAGTGGCTGAGTTGACCAATTTCTTGTATGGGCAGGAGATTGTGTTTGGTTTGACGACCACTTGGCTTCCTATAGTGATAGTCAATTGAAACCTGGTGTCGCGCTATTCGCTATATGTATGTTGAGAAGGTGATTCTTTTCTCATGTGTATAACGGATAAGTAGATGATGTTAAGATAAGTTCGTGTTCTGAGAACCGACACGTATGATAAGTTCGTGACTCATAGTCATGTGGGGGAGCCCCTCAGCGAATGGACGACTTTGGCCTGACTAGGACAAGCTCCTCAAACCATATGATTGTGGTAAGTTTCAGAGCCAAAATACATGGTATGTTTGATGAACAGTGAGTGTGGGTAGAGTTAAGTAGCAAGATTAAAGCTATAATAGATATAGTTATTAAGTTGGAAAAGATGAGTAAAATTGGTGATTATTTGAGGTTTTAGGATATTCCAAATCTTCTAGATATGCTAGACTATGAAATTTTTAAAAACCGTGCCAAAATTACACTTTTGTGCTTTTGAAAATATCAAAATATATTTTAGATATCATTAATGCACTTAGTGCAGAGATGATAAGCGATGGAGTCATCAATACAGAGTAACCTAGTGGTTGATGTAGCCTTAAGCCCACTATGGTATGATGTAATATGACAAAGTCATAAAGTGATTTTCAGTATTTTGAAACGTTTAAAGAAGAGTCCTAATTGTTTCGGCTAGACAAACTGATTTAAAAATATCAAAATGTATTTATAAAATCATCACACGCTATTAAAGCCATGGTGCAGAGATGACAAAGACAGAATATTCAACGCACTGTTGCAACGGTGCGGTAGTGTGAAGTCCTAAAAATGAATTTCGGTTATTTTTACTAATCTGAAATGATTTTCAGTTCGTAATATACGAATAGTCTAATGATGTGAGTCTATGTCATTTATTTTAACTGGACAATTTTGGTCAGAAATGACTCAAGTTTTATTTTTCAATCCAACTTATGCTGGAGCGAAATTTCGTAGTAAATCTGAGGTGAACAACCCTATAATGGGGGAATATGTCAGAGCTATGAATAAAGAACCCACGAGGGGGCGCCCAAGAGAGGTGGCATGCTGATATAACAAAATAAGGGCTGGTAAATCCATAGAGTTCAACCCTGAGTGAAGTCGTTGTGCACAACGCTAGCGTACGATAGGCTGATTACCTAGCGTACAAAACAATTGTGGAATGTTTTCAGTCTTTGTGATTGATAAACCTTCTCGCAGATGTTCACGGTCTTTATGACCCCTCAGCATAGTATGAACGTTTTAATGAATATTTTAATTTTCAATTTATTCTTTTATAAGATATTATTTTCAATTTATCCTTTTGTAAGGTGTTCCAATGTTCTGGACATCGAATGGATAAATGAGTTATTTGAATGGGGTTATTTTTACTTCCTGATTATTCAAATTCATTCACAGTTATTGATCAATTGTGAAGACTCATGAGAGATGTTCCAATGTTCTGGACATCGAATGGGTAAAAGGGTAAGTATTTTTGTAATTTCGAGGACGAAATTTTTAGAAGAATGGGTGAATGTAATATCCCGAATATTTAAATGAATTAAAAATAAAATATCTAATATTTAATAAAGGTTGGGGTTTGATAACCTAGTAGTGGTAGATAAATAGATGTCCAAATTAAATTTAATGGACTAACTTAGATATGGTGATATCAAATTATTTTATAAGTTAGCGAGTAAAATGATAATTCAATAAGCTTGACTAATAGCAAGTCTAATTAGATTAAGAGAATTAATTAGTGGAGTTATGTAATTATTCGACGTGGTTGCGTTTAAATTAAATATGTATTTATATGAATATATATATATATATATATATATATGTGTGTGTGTGTGTGTGTGTGTGTGTGTGTGTGTGCGTGTGTGCGTGTGTGCGTGTGTGTGTGTGTGTGCATATTTAGTAACATAATTTAATGGTTAATTAAATTGTGGTAAATAAATGGATTAATATTAAATTAATCCGAATTGAATTAAACGGTTTATTGTGAAATTAATTTAGTTATTATATTGATTATATTTGTTAATCAATATTTATGCAAATTATTGATAAGTTATTTGTGAGGAATAATTATGTAATTTATATAATTATAAATTATATAAAGTAGTTAAATTAATTAAGGGAGAATAGTAATTTTATATATTGTACAATATTTAATTTTATATATATATATATATATATATATATATATATATATATATATATATATATATATATATATATATATATATATATATATATATTTCAATTATTTAATTTCACAATAAATGATGAAAATGTTTATATAATGACTTAAATTGTGAAAATAATATATATATTAATTATATATATATTTTTAAATTATTTTTGGAGGTGTAAAGTGTACTAAATTATTATTATGTGGTAAAATAAAGTACATCCATTTTTAGTGAAACGAATCTTAAAATGATCGTGAAGATATATACTATTTTATGGTATATTTAATTTTTATACATATGGTGATATTCTTTGCACTGTGTGTATAATTAAGGAGTATTTAAAGTATATATATATATATATATATATATATATATATATATATATATATATATTAAATAATTAATATATTAAAAAGCTACCAATCATTGTGCTGTGTTTTGGTAAGAAGTTTTGCAAGTTTCCTTGTTTTTGGCGTGTTCCAGCTGGTTTACATGTCAGTAGAAGTATATATGAGGAGTATTGTTTATTTATTAGTCATTTCTCTCTTTGCTGCGTGAACAAGTTTCCATTTCTCTCTCATTTTCTCTTTACCGAAATCAAATAGGTGAAGCTATCAAAATTCTTCCTCAATTAACTAAAGCTTCATCATAAATGTATTATCATGTTCTTTAATTTTTGTTAAAGTAATTTAATTGATTTTGGTAAAAATATGTTAATTATTATGTATTTATGGTAGAAATTGTTTATTATGTAATAAATTATTTATTATGTAATAAATCGTTTACATGATGTAGAAAAATTATTATTAGAGTAAAGAATAAATTGTAGTATTTGATTATGTAAACATCCATGAGTCTTCAGAATAAAAACCATATTTGTGATGTATTTATGGAATTTATTAAGTGAACAAAGTTTTTTTTTTTTTTTAAATAACAATAAAATTGTGAAATAAATCATGGGTATTTGATTTATTAAGTTATTAATTTTTATTGTGTTATGGGTAATGATTTTAGAAATTATTGTGTGATTTAAAGCTTGTTTGGAGGTGTTAATATGCATCCATGGTGGGTTTTTTTTTGTAAAGGGCCAAAACAGGAAAGAAGATGATTCAGGAGGAAGAGTTCCAAATTTTGAAAGTTTGAGATATTTACGATAATGCCATCAGAGCTTAGTTTTAATTAATTTAAATGATTAAAAATTATAAAAAATAGCAAAAATACAAAAATGATATTTATGTATTTAATATTATATTTTCCAAATATAATAAATATTTAGGATTAATATTTAAATATTTTAAATATTAATCTAGTTAGTTTAATATTATATTTTCCAAGTATAATAAATATTTAGGATTAATATTTAAATGTTTTAAATATTAATCTAGTTAAATTAATATTATATTTTTCAAATATAATAAATATTTAGTATTAATATTTAAATGTTTTAAATATTAATCTAGTTAGTTTAATATTATATTTTTCAAATATAACAAATATTTTGGATTAATATTTAATTATTTTAAATATTAATCTAGTTAGTTTAATATTATATTTTTCAAATATAATAAGCATTTTTGATTAATATTTAAATATTTTAAATATTAATCTAGTTAGTTTAATATTATATTTTCCAAATATAATAAGTATTTAGGATTAATATTTAAATATTTTAAATATTAATCTAGTTAGTTTAATATTATATTTTCCAAATATAATAAATATTTTGGATTAATATTTAAATGTTTTAAATATTAATCTAGTTAGTTTAATATTATATTTTTCATATATAATAAATATTTAGGATTAATATTTAAATGTTTTAAATATTAATCTAGTTAGTTTAATATTATATTTTTCAAAGTTATGATTAAATTAATTATTTATTATTTAATTAATATTAAATAATAAACAAGGATGATAAATTAATTAATTATTATTTAATTACTATTAAATAATAATTAAAGACAACTAAGATTGATTATTTAATTATTTATTATTTGGTTAACTTTAAATAATAAATAAATCCAGTTAGTTATTATTTATTATTAAATAATAACTAATGATATTTGATTATTTACTATATAATTTAATTATTTATTATTTAATTAACTTTAAATAATAAATAAATCTAGTTAGTTAGTTAGTTATTATTTATTATTACATAATAACTAAGGATATTTGATTATTTATAATATAATATAATTATTTATTATTTGATTAACTTTAAATAATAAATAAATCTAGTAAGTTATTATTTATTATTAAATAATAACTAAAGGTAATTAATTACTTACTATTTAATTAATGTTAAATAGTAATTAAATGAAATTAGATTTAAAAAAATAAAGAAAATGTCTTTTAACTCATTTGTTTAAACAATTATAATAAATTGTTTAATAGTTTAATAAGTGTTTAACACTTGAGAATATTGATATAAATTAATTAAATTATTAACCTAAGATTGATTAATTATTTTATAGGTTAATGATAGTATATTAAATTATTTGTTATGTAACTTTTATTTGCTAGATAAATAGCATAATTGAGGGCATAATTGTACAATTTTACGTAGTGCTAATTGATAAACCAATGTTGTTAATATTAGGTAATTCAGAAAGAGTTATTTAAAGCTAGTTAGCTGTAGATCGACTATCAGGCAAATTTCCTAACTTCGAACTTTATTTTGTACAAGTTCCCTAAACGCTACTCAATTTATATTCGAGCAGGATATATTATTTTATTGAGCAAGTTTCCTAACTCAAACTCAAGTTATTATGTTTCAAGCATGCTAGTGGTTTAATTCTGTATAATTACTCCATCTCTTTAAATTGTTGATTCGCACATAGTGCATGTTGCATGTGTTCATCAGGTATGAAAGGCTGATCACCTTCATTATCCTAAGGTTCAGTTAAATTTGTTCATAGTCATTATTGACACTCAACATTAATTGATTCAGTCATTCAATTATTAAAATTATGATTCGTACTTTTTCACAATTATTATATTGTTGAAAATCCAAAAGCTTATTCTTTCTTTCAATCATGATATATCGTTATTGTATTTAAACTTGCTGAGCAAAGTCGTTGCTCACTCTTGCTATATCATGATAACAAATTTCAGAATAATACGAATGTTCAAGGAAAGACGGAGACAAAAGCGGAGAACAAGATTATTGTGTTATTCATGATAACTAATTAGTTATTCGATGTAAGTTAATTGTGTAAACCTTTTATAAATTTAAAGGTATATGTGTAAGTTAAGGTTAGAAACCTTGGGAAATGTTCTAGAATACTCTTAAATAAACAATTTATGTTTATATATTCTGCATTAGTTATAGACCATGTTTGAAGATGTTGTATCGTGACGTACCAAGTCTAAGGTTCAAAGTACTAGGATTTGGGATCGTCACAACAAGTGTGTCCTCCACAACTCTTCTAGGGTCACCTATCTCGGACATCCTACAACCAAAAATAGAAAACACGAACAACAACAAACCATCAGTATCACTGTCGACGCCGGGATTTTCGTCGTTTCGTTTTTTAATAATAAAAAAGCCCTTTCCAATTTTTGCCTTTTGAATTAAATGTGATTTTGAAAAGGGTCGGCTTAATGTCGACGGGTTTTAAAAGATCGATTTCTTTATGAGCCAATTGACCAGAGCCGCCAGTTGGTATATTTGAAATGGATGTACCAACTCATCCGAATTTTGTTTTCGTAATCGCTGGCTCATATGTGACTCCGATTTAATTGGTCCGCGAACCGAGATTCATAGAGTTCGGGGGCTTGCTTAAGCGAGGGGAAGGTGTTAGGCACCCCCCCGACTTCCGTGAAACACGGTTACCGCAATCTCGATGTTTTCCTATCCTTTTAAATCTTAAAATGTGTGTGTGCGCGCGTGTGTGTGTGTGTGTGCCTAAATGGATGTTTGTGGTGTTCTTTTGCATAAAGTTGCTTTGATTTTATATGGCAAAATGTGTTTTGTCAGGAAAGCGTTTAGACGTATTTTGACCCAAATGACGAGGCTTCGCTTTTTATAAGAAAGATTGATTTTAATTTCGAAAACGATGAGGGTTTTTTATTAGATGTCATTTTAGAAAACAATAGTTTTAAACTTTTGTCAAATAGGAATCGAGACTATACATTGCCTTCTAACAGTTAATATAAATAAAATGAAGGCAACTTCTAGAACTCTTTAACCCTATGCACATAGTTTAATGAAAATGTCTATTTATTTTTTTACAAACAAATCTTTTATGACATTTTAAAAACCAAATGTAGCCTTTCGTCAAACAAGGATCAAAGTTTCGTCAAAACTCTTAATTTTACCACCTCGTGAATCTAATATCCTAATTTGATTCTTTTTAGAAAATCTTTATCATTTGCTTTATTTTTGGAAAATCATTTTGTGTCGTAAATTAAATTAAGCATTTAAAACGTGTCGGGGCTATCCATGGGCATGTGAGCCATCCAGACAACCCCAAACAACCACAATCACATATCTTTATTATTACGGGGCCTTAACCCGATCCCGATTCGGTATCGCCTTAAGGCCCAATATTACATTTACACAACCATAAATCCTATCTAATGATTACATATATCCAAAAATGTCCATCTTCGGGATTTGACCACGAGGATCTCCTCCCTAGGCTCACATTCACCCAAATCGTTGCACAACCAACACCAATACAAATCTAACAATATTAAACATTGCTATTGTACTACATAGCTCAAATATCACAACTCAATCACTACAAACTACTCGTTACTACAACGAACGATATATCACCATACGGATGTCATCGGGGCGTTAGGAGGAGATTATGTTCCAAACGAACCCTCGCTAACGATCCCTAATCCATGGATCATCATTAATACAACAACATTCTATGCTAAACAAACCCCAAACACAAGATTATCACATTAATATAAACAAAAAAAATCAAAAGAAACACCCTTTTTCACCTTGTAATAGACCAAACGAAGCTTTATATTTCACGAATCGAGCTTTATCACAAGAGTATTCGACTATCTAGCAAAAGAACATGAAGTTTCACTTGATTTAAGCCAAAACCCGAGCTTCTCTCTCTCTTACTCGCGCTCTCTCTCTCTCTAAAATCTATTTTCTTTCTTCTCCCTCTTTTAACTCTCGGGTGGAAATGGCAATCTATAGCCTTCCGCAGGCAGCCGCAGGTGCAACTGCGGCTGGCCGCAGGTGCATCTGCGGCTGGGCTCGCCAGCCGTCCGCGCCGAATCCTCGGCTGCCGTGTGCCGTCCTCGAGCCGCGCACTGTCCCGTTTGTCGGTGGCCGCAGGTGCATCCGCGGCTGTCCGGCTTGCTTTTCTCGATTTCCGTGTCGCGCGGTCTTAATTCGCCAAAGTCTGCGGTATTATTTCGAAAGGCTGTTACCTAATGTATGAATTGCTCCCGAACATCGTAAGCGTAGTGGCCATTAGTTATGATCGAATCAGGTTCTCCTGGATCAACTGTCCGTCTTGCCGCAAGTAACCTGATCCTCGTTGTTCGTTGTGGCAGCTTTGGCCGTAAGTTGTTGGGGTGACTTCGTGTTGGGGTCCACCTTCCTCTTCGCATGTCGGGTCAAGTGACGATCTTGCCCTCCTGTCACGGTTAGTACACAAGTGCAAAATTTGGGTGTCTACAGCTGCCCCTCTTTATCATGTTTAGGGAATGAAATATGAAATGGACATGATAAAGAAGTAGGCACCCGATGCATGAAAATGCCAAATATACACTTAGCGATGTCGCGCGTACGTTGAGATGATGCAATGTCACATTTAATATATTCACGTAGAGGTCATTTCTCAAAGTTATGAATGAACACTGCCCGGGTCTCATCCCCGGTGGGTTATTTATTTTTTTTTTTTGAAATGTCAAGTATCGTATCTGACGGGTCGTTTTTGAATTGGTCAGGTATCGTATCTGACGGGTCGTTTTGAATTGGTCAGGTATCGTATCTGACGGGTCGTTTTGAACTGGTCAGGTATCGTATCTGACGGGTCGTTTTGAACTGGTCAGGTATCGTATCTGACGGGTCGTTTTTGGTTGGTCAGGTATCGTATCTGACGGGTCGTTTTTGAATTGGTCAGGTATCGTATCTGACGGGTCGTTTTTGAATTGGTTAGGTATCGTATCTGACAGGTCGTTTTGAATTGGTCAGGTATCGTATCTGACGGGTCGTTTTTGAATTGGTCAGGTATCGTATCTGACGGGTCGTTTTTGAATTGGTCAGGTATCGTATCTGACGGGTCGTTTTGAATTGGTCAGGTATCGCATCTGACGGGTCGTTTTTGAATTGGTCAGGGATCGTATCTGACGGGTCGTTTTGGAATTGGTCAGGTCTCGTATCTGACGGGTCATTTTGAATTGGTCAGGTATCGTATCTGACGGGTCGTTTTGAATTGGTCAGGTCTCATATCTGACGGGTCGTTTTTGAATTGGTCAGGTATCGTATCTGACGGGTCGTTTTGAATTGGTCAGGTATCGCATCTGACGGGTCGTTTTTGAATTGGTCAGGTATCGTATCTGACGGGTTGTTTTGAATTGGTCAGGTATCGTATCTGACGGGTCGTTTTTGAATTGGTCAGGTATCGTATCTGACGGGTTGTTTTGAATTGGTCAGGTATCGTATCTGACGGGTCGGTTTTGAATTGGTCAGGTCTCTGGTTCTAAAACTTGTATTTTAACATGGGACAAGGTATATGTTGGCCTGGGGTGCCGAGCAGGGAGGCCAAAAGGGCACCGAGACCAGCCGCAGGTGCATCTGCGGCCAGCCGCAGCTGCATCTGCGGCTAGGATCGGTCCTATTTCAGATCGCGACCCCTCACGATCTAGTCACTTTCTCACTTTTCCTTTCTCTCGTTCTCGGTTTTCCTCGTCCCCCACCCAGCGTTCTCGTCTTTCGGGCAACTTTTGGGAAATTCTGCTCCGATTAAATCAGTCTACACACTTTGGGTAACGTTTTGATTCCTTTTTCTTTGATTTTTGCTTTCATTTGACTATTCATTTGCTTGTTTGAATATTTTAATTTTATCAATGCATGCTTATATATGATACTTGTGTTGCCCGTAGCATAGATAAATACCGGGTTTCGTAGAAATGCCTCTTTATTTTGAAAATTCCATTGTTTTAGTCATTTTATGCTCTTGAGGCATTATTTTTCACTCGCATTCTGGGTTTGTTGGTTGTCTGACTTGATAAAACATGCCTGATTGTGCATGGGATGTCCATTTTACAAATGAAACTCTGCCGAAATTTCGGGAAATCTAGCGCACCACTAGGGACTTATTTATGCATTTTCTATTTTCACATCATGCTATGCCACCCTATTATTTCTAGCAATATGCAATAAGGCTTTTGAAAGATAACGAGCTAAAGGTGTACCTTATTTTGTGATACCGTTCCAGTTATGGATCCAGATGCTCCCGGTGGTTCCTCAGTGCCCCGAGCGTTGGGTGTCCGTCGTCGTAGAGCGACCACTTCAGCTCCAGCTCCAGTCCTGACTCGTCATTCCCATAGGCTGGCTGAGTCTGTTATTCGCCCCGTTCAGCCTGATGTGGATGAGGACGCCCCAGCGGAGGCAGAGGCGGGTCCCTCGGGCACAGCGGCTCCTCCTCCCATGCGTCGGACCTTACCTGGGGCCCGTGCTAGGATACCGGATCTGCTCGGTCCTGATCTCGGTCGTCACCCCTCAGCATACCTTGCGGCTAACGAGGTATATCCGTTATTTAATTTCATTCAACCTTGTGAGATTATCAGGACTGACTGTTTCGGCGGCTGTCGCAGGTTCCTGAGTTTACCCAGCCTCGGGGTAACTGGTTCAGCATTTATACCCTCTACCACGCGTTGCATCCTTACTACAGGGGAATGGTAGACTCTTGGGGGTTCCGACATTGCTTTACCATTGCCCCCCGTCGATGTCCGTGGGGCTATATGAGGGCTCTGTCTGAGCGCTGGTTCCACCAGACCCAGTCGCTTCACCTACTGGACTGCGAGCTGTTGTTGACCCCTCTAGACTGGCGTTACATTACCGGGGTGGAGTTCTCTGGACCCCGTGTTCCTCTGGAGCCAGACATCACCCCCGTAACCGTTCGATCCTTGTTGGGGTTCACTCCTCAGGATAAGGTCTTTAAGGCCCGCAGCATCCGATCCGGAGCTTTGGCTGTAGATGCCATTGGAGGGGCTCTTTCCGTGCCATTTCCCGAGGACCGCTCCGCTCGTGACTTCCTGCTCCGGCGTCTATTCCTGACTATCATGAGGGGCTGCTTTCCGGGGAACAACTCCTCGACCATCCATTTTGGTATCGTCGGTGCTACTCGAGATGTGGATCGGATAGGGGACTATGACTGGGGTTCCTTCACCTTTGCTTATTTCCTCCACGGCCTTCGCCTTCGCTCAGAGGGGCAGACGGATGCCTGGCTGGGGTTTTATCCCTTTCTGCTGGTAAGTCCCATTCATTTAGCCGCTTTTAATTTGTTTCATTCATCTGCCGCCCTGGGTACTTACGTCCCTTTTTCCTTGTTTATCAGTTCTGGGCTTATGAGCGGCTACCCTGCTTGCGGCCGATTACTACCCTCAGTCCAGAGACTTACCCCCGGGGTCGTCGATGGCATCACAGCACTTTGGCGGAGACCCCGGTGTCAGATAGCTTCTCCCACTGTCGGCTGCAGTTAGAGATGATCTCTTCGGCGGATGTGACATGGGTTCCTTACACTGCGGATCATTTGGCGGCTGGCCTCGCCGGTGGTTACGCCGCAGACCAGGAGTTTGTCCTGTCCACTCGTCGTATTCCCTTCCTGACTTATGGTGGATGGGAGCTGTATTTGGGGGAGCGAGCCATCAGATGCGTTTCTGGGGAGGTCCGTATCCCTTTCGCTCCTCCCTCCCGGAGATTTTGGCTCATGGATTCCCATCTCCCGGAGGTAGTGACAGCCGGTGAAGATGGATATATGCTGTCTGACGGCCCGCAGACGAGCGAGAGTTTTAGCGTCTGGTGGAGACCTCGTACCATTGGGCCTCAGACTCGGGCCACTTTCTTCCTTGGAGACCTGGTTCACGGGTCTGTGATGATGACAGACTGGATGGAGTGTGTTCGGGTCCCCACCCACTCAGACCAGATTGCTTCCTTGACTCGGCGGGTGGACCAACTGTCATCTTTTGTTCGGAGCTTGGGCCGGGATCCAGAGGAAGCTTATGCTGCAGACCCGTATGGACCTGACTTCGGTGCAGTTCCAGGCTCATCGGATGCCCCGGCTCCGCCCTATTCTTGTCCCGATCTGAACTTTGGCGTTGAGGCCTCCATTCCCGGGGACGTGGGTCATGCGAACCAGTTTGATGATGACACCTTTATTGAGGGCCTATAGTGCGCCTGCTAGATTTAGATAGGCTAGGACCCCTGTATTTGAACCTGTTTGTTTTATTTGTCATTTATTATTTCTCATCCCATGTATTATGTACAGAATTATCTTTATTTTATGCATAATCTTTTCTTTATGATGATTTATTTATTCCTTTATAGCTCGCATGATGCATGATTTGTTATATATGTCGATAAAGAAAAAATTTTGACCCCTGTATAGTCTTTTGATACTGCTTTTTACAGATGTCATCCCTGGACTTGGTTCGCGTGGACCCCTACGCCTCCTCAGGGATTATTGGCAGGCTCCGTTTGTGGCTGGATAGTTTGCTACCCTATGATCGTATCATCGCGGAGGGTCTTTTGGGACACTCCATGGCTCTTTTGTCATTTCAGGTGCCGCCGGGCTTTGTTGATGGCATTCTCAGTTGTTGGATCCCGGACAGACATGTTTTCAGATTTGGGCTGGAGTATCTGACTCCCACCCTTGAGGAGTATGCTTGCTTTACCGGGTTATCAGTGGATGGTCCCTGTGCACGGGTTACTTCAGGCCATATGCGCCGTCAGTTCCTGACTTTCACGGGCTTGCGGAGGATAACCCTGTTATCTGTGATCTCCTCGAGCCATTTGGTTCCTCTATCCTTCTTGATTGACAGATTCGGTTCGGTGGATAGCTTTTCTAGATTCTCCAGTGATTTTTCAGTGTCTGAGGAGCGCTGGGGCGCTTTGAGAGTGGATGTTTTGATGGCTTGTGTCATATCAGTTCTGTACATGCCCGCAGGGGATGACCTCCTGGACATGCGGGTTATTGTAGCGGTTCAGGCCCTTTAGGAGGATCATACTATCCTTCCCATGATACTTGCCGAGACTTACCTATCGGCCTCGTATTGTCATTCCTTCTCTGGTCGCATGTTCAGGGGAAGCTCTATTTTGCTGTATGTATGGTTCATGAGCCACCTCAGACCTATCGGGCAGTTTCGTCGGCATGGGTTTTGTTTTAGCCACAGCTTGGCCATGCAGTTCTCCTTCCGTCCCCGGCGATGTACTGATACAGCCTCCTGGAGGGAGTTCTTATCGGCCATTGAGGAGCCTTTTCATATTCTGATTTATTCGGGTTATTGCTCCTTCCAGAGTTTCCTGACTCATGTGCCACCTTTTGATTTCCTCCCTCTTCTCGGCTTGAGGGGGTAACGACTTATCATCCCTTAGTTGTCATGGGGCAGTTTGACCAGATGCAGGATCTCCATCTCTTTGCTGGAGCAGCGGACTATCGATTTCTCATATCGCCTCAGACGGAGAGGGAGCTGCTGAATGTATATGATCTTTGGTCACATCGGGTCTCGGCTGAGTTCGGGGATAGTCATTCTGGTCAGACACCTGCTTATCTGCTATGGTTGCGAGGAGATTCTGACATTGCCGACTTTGACCAGATTGGGGCCTTGGATGGTTCTCGGGGACCTTTCCCGGTTGAGACCGGTTCAGATGTGGTCATTCCTCCGGAGCTTTCAGGATTAGCGCCCAGATCTGATGTGGAGGAGGTTTCTACTTCGGTACATGCCCATTCCCTTGACTTGGCGGATCGGATCCAGAGATTAACGATTGAGGGTACCCGGCTCCGGTCAGCTTTGAGTACTACTGAGACTGAGAGGGATACCGCCCACGCGGAGCGGGATGCTGTTGTACTAGCTCGTAATGCCGCCCTATCTGCCAGAGAAAGTGTTATCGAGCAGGTCAGAGATGTCATGGAGGGCCATTCCGCGACTGTTACCAGTGCTGCTGCTCTTTTGACTCGGATTGACAGTATGGGACAGCAGATTGCGGGTGAGCCGGAGGTTTATGATGCCTCGACTATTCTGTCTATCCTGCTCCAGCTGGTTCCTGACCTGTAGACGATTTTATTCCCTGCACGGACTATGTCAGTTTCATCACTTTTATTTAAAAGACAGACTTGTAATCAAAATGTTTTGTATATATAAGAAATATTTATGGTTTAGTCATTTTCCTTTTTGATGCATCGTCGCCCTTCATTGGATCCTCATTTTATCCAGCCGATTATGATTTCGATATATTGCCTTATTTCTTTCCTCAAGTCTTGATTGAAACTCCACAGATGTTGTCGCATGCCCTTCTGATTTCATCGGAGTGAGTCTTGGACTTTGGGCTAATTATGTGGCTAGGTTTGGGGATTGGAATGTATTTGTCAAAGTAGGGCTTCAGGGTTTTCTGGAAGTGGGCTTGGTATAGGGACAAGGTTTATTATTTTATATAGAACAGACCATGCCATGATGGCTGCCTACGTACTCCCACAAGGTCAGGAGATCAGGTCCCACGTAGTTCGAGTTAAAAGGGAGCTAGAAAGAGTTTTTTTTTTTTTTTTTTTTTTTTTTTAAGCATAGAACCGTTTCACAGAGTCAGAATTCAGGGGCTACGGGAATACCTTAGCCAATATCTGAGATCTGTATTTCTTAACCTACATCTTTCTCAACTTATATCTCTTTATTCTAATTCCCCCATGTTCATCAAACAGATCACGTATTTGGACTCAGGAACTTACCATAATCATATGGTTGAGGAGTTTGTCCTAGTCAGGCCATAGTTGCCCATTCGCTAAAGGGTCTCCACCATACAATCATGAGTCACGAGCTTACTATACGCTTGGGTTTTTAGAACACGCAACTATCTTTACTCTTCCTTACTTAGGTTATAGCCTAAGGTATCATTTTCCTAAGGGTTATAACCTCTAGCTCTGATACCAACTGTAACGACCCCGAAATTCGACTCACTTTATTCCCTTAATTTTCGTATTTGATACATTATCTTCATATCGTCCGAATTTCGGTCCGTTAATATATCATTCATCACCTAAATCGATCCATTAATTGATTTCAAAATCATCAATTACCGAATTCTCGGTATAAATTTTTCTTTTTCTTTTTCTCAATTCAATCATCGTATTAAAAATATTTGGATATTTAAAAATCCTTACTTCTCGATCCTTGTCCCTGGATCGCAACCTTAACTTTTCTTTTCTTTCTTATATCATAATGTTTGACATTCATAATTTAATGTTATTTATATCCATACAGAATTCTAGTTTCATAATTCATAATCAGACATATTAGTTTCTATCGTAACCATTATAATGAACTATCACAGTTCATAATTTAACACTATTCATCATATCCGGATCCAACATATAGGTACATACAAAACATCACTATATCCTTAACAAATATATCCACATTGGATCATATTATAAACATTTAATAATAACGTTCACAACCTTTTAGGAAAATCCGTCATAATCCGATATTTCTTGAAATTTATATCTTTACCTGCAAAAATGTTTATTAAACAAGTAATGAGCACAATGGCTCAGCAAGTTCAACAGTTTATGCTTCACGTAGCACATAGCTTATCATGCTTGGTGTGTGTCATACATCATGTGCTTGTGCTTCTATTATAGCAAAATATTTTATATATATTCATATCGTTGCACAAAGAACACATTGTAGTCATATTAATCACGTATCACATAGCACATAATTTGTATGCATTTAGAACAAGAATTGCATATTATAACAGTCTAACATTTAACATAGAAGGGACTGAAGAACTTGTCTGGCTTGTTGAATTAATTAATAAATATCCCTTCTGTACAGCTTCTCGTATAGCCTATGATCATAAAATAATCAAATAATAATTATTTATCTCTTTATGATATTAATTTACTTAATTAATATCATCTTTGGGCCCATTATTAATTTATATGGCCAACTATAATAACCTCGTTCCTTAAAATATTAGCATAACTTAATATTTAATACCTTTACTACGGACAACCCGGCCCATCGGATAAAATTTAACATATCTGGTTGTCCAAAAATTTTATTTAAGCATTTTCTAACCTTTAAACCCATTCGATTAATATTTAAAATATTTAAATATTAACCTCTAATATTTAATATTTTTATAAAAATATTAAGTTTAATGCCCAAACATCATTTCTATATTTTTAGTATTTTTCTAGAATTTTTTAGAATTTTTAAACAATTTTTAAAACATTTATTTCATTAAAAACTGATTTTGGGGGCATTTTGGTAATTTTCGGGCCCTAAGGGACACATCCGGAATTTCCCGAAAAGTTCAGGGGTATTTTCGTAACTTCCGCACCTTCAGGGACAAAATTGGACTTTCCCGGAAAGGTAGGGGGCATATCCGTAATTTTCGCGCGTCAAGGGACATGTTCGGCATTACCGGAAAAGGGCAGGGGCATAATAGTAATTTCATCATGTGATGACGACCGCGTATTGCGCGCGGCTGACCTCACCCCACCAAACGACGTCGTTTGGCACCCGTTTCCGGAATTTTCTACGCGCATGGCGCGACCCCCCCCCCCCCCCCCCTCTTCAGCGCAGAAACGACGTCGTTTTATTCCCTTCTCCGCGAAAAATTGGCCGCGCGCAATGCGCGGCCCTCCTTTTTTTTTTTTTTTTTTTCTTTTTCTTCTTCTTCCAGCGAGCAACAATGCATCAACCTTTCCATTTTTTAATCCATTTTGCACATAATTTTCCAACATAATTACTCCATAAAACATGAAATTCATAGATATAGATCCCAAAAATTATTTGAAATAATTATACTAATTATTTTCTATTTTTCCACAAAATTATTTTATCCTCAAAATACAAAATAAACCAATAAAATTAACTATTTACCTCCTTGAAGCTTGTATTCCTTTCTTGAAAGCACCAACTACTTTCCTTCTCTCTTGGTGGCTATGGAGTTTTTCTGGCGGTGGCTTGGTGGTGGCGTCGAGTGGAGAAGAAAAAGCATGCAAGGAAATATGTTTTGTTTTCTTTTGTTTATTCTTTTCTTCTTTTCCTCTCCACACACACACACACACATATATATATATATATATATATATACCTTAAGTATATTAGATAGTTTTAATTCTCAATTCCAAGTCCACCGCCTTAGCCCATTTTCGGATAAGCCACATAAGATAAAAACATGCAAAAATTCATTATTTTAATATATTATGTCATTATTTCGTGTAATAAATATTTTATAAATTGTATATAAAATATTTATCTTAATTCACTAAAAATCATAATTTGATTTATCAATAATATTAACACCTCTTTTGGGTATTTTTCTTGACAAATTTTGTACACGCATAATGCCATGAATGTAATTAAATGAGGTAATTTATACCTCCAAAAATCATAAAATAATTCATAGGACATATAAAAATTATTTTTCATAGTTTTTCACTTCGTTTCTTGCACAACATGTTATATTAACATGTTCACATTTCTGAAATATTATTCTTCATAAACGTCATAATAATTCCATTATTCATAACCATAATTTTTATTAACTTAAAACATTCATTTTTCTTATTTATTATTCAATTTCTTTAATATTCACATTAACTTCTTTATATATATAAATTATATAATTTAATATTATATAATTTATATAATTACATTCTCCTTTTAAATAATTTCTTAATTTCCTCTAACTTTATTCCATATAAATACCTTATATAAATTACATAATTATTGTTATATAATTTATATTTTCTTCATACCTTATTTTAATTTCCTTATATAAATTATATAATTTATTATTATATAATTTATATAATTACTTTTCCTTCTCAATTAATTTCTAAATTTCCTCCATAATTCGTAATTAATTTTAAATCAATAATTACAATTTCTACTAACTTCCTCATTAACCTTTCATAAATTTTTCGGATTAATTTATTTATTAATCCCTTAATTTTCATAATTAATAACATTTATAATTATCAATTAAACATTCACATATATAAATATACATATTTAAATCTTACTTCCCACATTACTATATAATTTCCTTTAAATCTAAATTTCCACATTTTCATAACAATTTAATTGTACATTTATTTGAAATTTCTCTTATTCTTAATAAATTATTTTTAAAACAATTTATTTACTTTTCAATTACTTAATTCAACATACCATTCATCATAATCTCTGTACAGATTTAATTTACTAATTAAATCTTATCTCATACATTAAATCACATAAAATAATAATTAATTTAACAATCTTGATAATTTTATCAATTAAATTCTTATTTAATATTATTAAGAAATTCTGAAAATTCGGATCCTCACATACGAACTGATGTCCGATATGCAAACAGTGTGAGGGGTAACAATTATGGCCATCCCCGATGATTGGCAGACATTCTCGCCATAATCCTCTTTATATTCTTATTCGCCGCCTCCACGGCCCCATTCATTTTGGGTCTGTAAATGACAGAATTGAGATGCTTGATCTTGAATTGGACACATAACTCCTTCATAAGGGCATTGTTCAGGTTCTTGGCATTGTCGGACACCAAGATTTCAGGCTGTCCGTATCGGCAAATGACATTGTTCCTGATGAAACTGACTATAACTTCCTGCGTTACTTTGGGGAAAGAAGCCGCCTCCACCCATTTAGTGAAATAATCAATCATGACGAAAATGAACCGGTGGCCGTTGCTCGCCTTAGGCTCCACGGGTCCGATTACATCCATGCCCCACATGGAGAAAGGCCAAGGGGAAGTCATACAATGTAGTTCATTAGGAGGCGCATGTATCACATTACCGTGTGCTTGGCATTGGAAACATCGCTTGACATGATCGTCACAGTCAGCCTTAATTGATAGCCAGAAATGCCCCGTCCTCAGAATTTTCTTGGCCAACATCGGTCCACTCATATGCGGCCCATATACTCCACCGTGCACCTCGCCCATGATTTTCTGTGCTTGAGTTTCGTCCACACATCGCAATAGTCCCAAGCCTACATCCCTCTTATACAGGGAATCTCCGCTTAAATAGAATTTCATCGCCATCTTCTGGATTCTCTGCCTTTCCGTTCGGTTCGCCCGGTCGGGGAGCGATCTATCCCTCAAATATTTCAGTATGTCATGATACCAGGGCTGATTTGGCTGAACCACATCTTCTGATAACTCCGATATATATTCTTCGTAAGCGGGAACATTTTGCACTGTTATTTCAATCTGCGGAGTGGCTCTGCTTTTGAGTACATGGATTAACGAAGCCAGGGTGGCCAATGCATCGGCAAAGTCATTCCGCCCCCTGGGAATGTGTCGGAAAGCTATGTCTTCAAATTCTTGCATCAACCGGATTACACACCGGTGGTATGGAAGTAACCGAAGCTCCTTGGTGCCATACACCCCTGTCGCCTGTCTGATTACCAATTCTGAATCTCCGAATACGGCTAATCTTTTCACTCCCATATTGCGGGCGAATCTCAGTCCCAATATACATCCTTCATATTCAGCCGTATTGTTTGAATTACTGAACTTTAATTTGGTGAGAACAGGGTATTGCTCGCCCGTAACGGAGACCAGGACCGCTCCAGCTCCAGCTCCTTCAGCATTCATGGCACCGTCGAAATACATTTTCCAAAACTGCCCTTCGTCATCACACCTCGCCTGTTGGACCCACAGTATGTCTTCACCCGGCAGGAAAGTCTCTAAAGGCTCCATCCCTCCTGTCGGCATCTCTGATAATTGATCTGCAATTCCCTGCCCCTTCATGGCTTTCTGGGTAACATAAAGGATGTCGAATTGCTGGAGGATTAACTGCCACCTCGACAATCGACAATTCAGCATTGGTCTTTCAAATATATACTTCAAGGGGTCGACTCGTGAGATTAAATAGGTAGTGTGCCCATGAAGGTAATGCTGTAACCTCATAGCAGCCCAGGCCAAGGCGCAACATGTTCTCTCGATCGGCGTGTAATTCTACTCACAACTGCTGAATCTCTTGCTGAGGTAATAGATGGCATGCTCCTTACCGGATTCACTCTTCTGCCCCAGCATACAACCCATCGCCATATCATTTACGGATATATACAGGAAAAGGGGAATTCCGTCCTTTGGAGGTACCAGCACTGGCGCTTCTGTTAATTGCTTCTTAATAGTCTGAAAGACCTTTTGGCATTGACTGTTCCACTTCCGGGAGGCATCTTTCCTTAACAGTTTGAAAATTGGTTCGCAGGTGGTGGTTAGATGGGATATGAACCGACTGATGAAGTTTATCCTCCCCAAGAATCCCCTTATCTCTTTCTCTGTACGGGGAGCTGGCATATCCACAATAGCCTTGATCTTAGCCGGATCCAGTTCGATGCCTCGATTGCTCACCAAGAATCCAAGGAGCTTACCTGACTGGACCCCGAAGGCACACTTGGCTGGATTGAGCTTCAAATTATATTTCCTGAGCCGCTCAAATAGCTTCTTAAGGTGAGTCACATGGTCAGATTCCGCCCTCGATTTCACAATAATGTTATCCACGTAAACCTCTATCTCCTTGTGCATCATGTCGTGGAATAGGGCCATCATGGCTCTCTGATAAGTGGCTCCCGCATTTGTGAGGCCGAAAGCAAGTCGCCTATAACAAAACGTGCCCCAGGGGGTGATGAAGGCAGTTTTTTCTCGGTCCTCTTCCGCCACCATTATCTGGTGATATCCCGCAAAACAATCGACGAATGAATACATTTCATACTGAGCCGTATTATCCACCAAGATGTGTATGAAAGGCACTGGGAAGTTATCCTTGAGACTGGCCTTGTTCAGATCCCTATAGTCGACGCATACTCTCACCTTTCCTCCGGGCTTCGCCACTGGAACTATATTGGAAAGCCATTCTGGGTAAGTGGATACCATGATGATCCCAGCCTTGAATTGCTTGACTATCTCTTCCTTCACCTTTAAGCTCCATTCGGGTTTTAATTTTCTCAGCTTCTGCTTAACTGGCCTAAAACCCTCTTTGATAGGCAATCGATGCACCACAATGTCCATGGACAAACCGACCATGTCTTCGTGTGACCAAGCAAACACATCCTCATATTGGCTCAAAAGTTCAGCTACCTCTGTTTTCTGGTCGGGAGTCAGGTCTGCCCCAATTTTCAGCTCTTTGGGATTCTCAGGGGTTCCTATGTTGATGGTGATGGTTTGGTCTAGGTTGGGTTTGGGTTTATCCTCGACCCACTCTTTGATCTCGTCCGGAGCGTCGTCATCACCTGCTTCGTCCTGCTCAATTCCCATCAAATCGAAATCCAGTTCTATATCAAAATCATAATCGTCTTTCAAATTTGTAAAATCGTTTGTTAGGCTAGAACGACTCAAATCGGTACACCTGACATGAAACAAAAATAGTTGTCATATATATAAACATTAAGTACATGACTTTCTCTTTCAATAATCATGACAAAAATGAAATAGACGTGCAGACACATAAACGAAAACACCGTCTTAAAAACCCTTTGATCCCCCTACTGGACCAGGCTCCCGGACACTCCGGCATTTACCCTTTTCTAGATACAACTGGCTGTACGGTCCAATTCCTGGGGATCACTTCGGTTTTATAGCTAGTGATGGAGGGGATCTCTGTATCTGGCACCTCCTCAATGATTGCGGCAACTTGGTTTCGGCTTTCATTTTCACTTTCCTCGGGCACTTCTAACCCGGCCCAATTGATAAATGGCATGATCTGCTTGCCTTCAAACATCTCTCCCTTTCCCTTTCCACTGGGGCCTGACTGTCCCGGGAGATGGCACTTTTTCTCGAACTGTTCCATAATTTCCTGTAAGAAATCCGACTGCTGGGCCACTCCCTTGACTGGGGGAGCCTCCACCTTATCCTCTGCTTCAGACGTAGGCTTGATTATCCTCGGGGATTGTTCATTATCGGCTCTCGGTATCGGGACTCCGGTTATCCGAACGCGAATTTTCTTGTATGAGTTCCTTGGCCTTATCCCTCCGTGATACCCTAACCCTGTCTTGCCTGACTGTGCTGGTATCTGGATGGGCTCGGTGATTCCTTGACTGTGCTTGCCCAGCCCTTGCCCCGGCTGGAAGTTCATTGCCATCATTTCCCGGGCAACGAAGATGAGCTCGGGGGACATCTTACGTTTTAACTCCGGAGCTCCCAACTACTTGTACTGAGGGGTGCTGATTTCAAACGCCTGATAGCTTATCGGTTCGGCCGACTCGTCTACATGGATCACCGGTATGCCTTTTACAGAGGGAACGGGGCAGTCAGATTCTGCGACGACTGTTACCAAGTGCCCCTCAATGATAAACTTTATTTACTGATGCAGGGTGGAGGGAACTGCCCCTGCCATATGAATCCAGGGCCTCCCTAGTAGCATGTTGTAACTGGCCGAGATATCTAGCACCTGGAAGGAGATGTCAAAAGTATAAGGCCCGATCTCCACCGGCAGCTCAATCTCCCCTACCGTGTCCTTTCGAGATCCATCAAACGCCCTTACCACCACCTGGCTGGCCCGCAGGCGCTTAGGGTTGATTTTCATCTTCTCTAGAGTACTGTATGGGCAAATATTCAGGGCTGACCCCCCATCAATCAAGACTCCGTTCATCACGTACCCGGAGGAGATAACCGCAATGTGTAACGGCCTCCGGTGCCCCCTCCCTTCTTCGGGGATGTCGTCGTCGGTAAATGATATTACATTGCTGTCCAATAGGTGGCCCACCAAGTGGCCAAATCTTTCCGTACTAATTGATTTGGGGACATGAGCCTCTTCCAGGACTTTGCTCAATATCTGATGATGATCATTTGATGCCAATGCAAGATCCAAGATTGATGTCAGGGGCGGTTGTACCTCCAGAGTTTTAACCACACTCGCTTTGCCGTAATTCATTTTCTCCCAAAATTCCAACGCTTTTTTCTCCGATATTTTCCCGTTCTCCTTTCTCGTGTTCTCAAGGACCCGCTTAGGTAGATACAATGGATTCCCCCTAGAGCTAACTGATGCACAAGTGGCCTCCTCCTCGGTCTTCCCCCCGTAATTCCACGGGACAGCCTTCAGACTGGTAATTGGTAATTGTGACCTGGCTGCTATAACAAGGGGTCTTGGGGCCGACAACCGGATAGGCTCTGCTTTGGTATCTCGAATCACGCCAACCAACTTGATAGGCCCGTTTTGCGCACCCTCCTGGGCATTGGTCATAGCGATCTCTTCTTCTATCCTCCTTATGTATTTCAATTTCAAGGGGCCCTGCGCCCCACTAGTTTCTATTACGTTCACGCCTCCTCCATTATGCTCGGGAAGAGGGTTGGCCTTTACATTTGGGGGTTCCGGTTGCTCGACCACTATCTCTCCGCTGTCGATCATGTTCTGGATTTTATGTTTTAGTGACCAGCATTCTTGGGTGTCGTGCCCTGGGGAAGCTGAGTGGTAAGCGCATCTCTTGCTAGGGTCATATCTCCTGCTCTTCGGGTCTGACGGAGGCGCTAGCTCTGTAATCTTTTTCTGGCCTACCAACATGGCCAGTATATGTTCCAATGAATCTCCCAATGGGGTGAACTCCCTCTCTGGCGGCTTTTCGAATTTTCGGCGCCCGTCATATCTCTGATTGTTGAAATTTGAAGGTCGTGGGGCCTCATTTCTTTGCATGCGGGCCGAGGGGCTGGTCATTGCTTTCCCAGACAGTCCTTGCAGTACCAGGGACACATCCTCTTCCTTTTTCTTCTGGGGTCTCCGGGAAGAACTGTCATAGTTTCCACTCTGGATTTGCTCCGCAACAGCCTCGAGAGCAGTGAAGTCTCGAATTTTCCCTGATTTTAAACCCATCTCAGCCATCTCCCCGTGCTTGATCATTTCCGCAAAAGGCTTTTCTATTCCCGCTATCACCCTTTCATAGTAAGGGGCCTCTTGTATATCGATGAAAGTCATAACCATTTCTGCCTCACTCATGGGTGGGTTCACTTGGGCTGCCATCCTCCTCCACCGCTGAGCATAGTCTCTGAAAGATTCATTGGTCTGCTTCCTGATTTTCGTCATCTGGTATCGGTCCGGGGCCATTTGGGACTGAAAGCTGTATTGGGTTAGGAAAGTGTGGGCCAGCTCCTCCCAGTTGTGGATCTTGGCATTATCCAATCTCGCATACCATGTCCTAGCCTCCCCTGTCAGGCTTTTTTGGAATAGTTGCATTCTCAATGATTCGTCCTCAGCATATCCCCCTAGCTCTCCAATGTATACTTTCAGATGCGTATAAGGATCCCCTGACCCGTTATACTTTTCAAATTCGGGGAGCTTGAACTTCTCGGGATATCTGGTTCCCGGAAAGATGCACAAGTCGGAGTAGTTAACACTGCCATATGACCCGATTCCTTTCATAGTTTTGATGGCCTCCTCCATCTGTTTTATTTTCTTGCTGACAGTGCTGGCAACCTCATCCTCTGGAATGATAATGACTTGCTTTGTCGGTTCAACCTTTGGAGTTTCTGGGGTCGGCCCGCTCCCTTGAGATGAGGGTCCCGGCTGGTCCTCGGGTTGTGGCCCTGACTTTAGTTTGAAATGCTCTTTGAGCAACATAGTCAGCTCCGTCATTTGATTTTTCACAGCGTTGAATTCTTCCTGAGATACAGGAGCCAGGTCAGGAGTAAGGTTCTCAGCCATCTCGACTGTTGATTCTCTGGCTTTCTTAGATCGGAGACGGGTTTGGGGAGCAATCCTGCAAATAAAGTATGCCAAGGTTTAGTTCCGGGAAATGGTATTGGCAGATGCATGCTAAAGCAATTATTTTTGTATTTTTGGGTTTTGTAATCTTTTTCTACAAAACAGGGTCAGTGTCCTTTTATTTTAACCAAGGTAATGACACCGTGCAATTTATGATACTCTCCAAGCTGTCCCTGTAAAACAGAGGTTAGTACTTTTATTTGGACAAAAGTGGTTGGTACAAAATGATTGACTACAGTATGATATTACGTGCGTAAAACGTAAAAGGGTATGAAGAGACTTCCCGCGCGTTGGGTCTATCTGAGGCTGACCTGCCCTAAGTTACTCTCGCGGGCTTTTCGGCATGAAGGTTCCCAGATCTTCGCAACATACTCGAAGGGAGTGAATCCGATCTTTCAATTGGATTGGATCTGAGTGGATGCTTTTCCTGAGCCTCGCCGGGGAGCACCCCTTTGAGTCCAGTAATCCACATCCGACGGATTTGCCTCAGGAGGAGGAACAGCTCAACATACATTCATCATACATTCATCGTACCTCACCGTATGCAAATGATGACATTAAAGTAAGACATTCGTAAAGCAATCACAAAACTCGCACATTCATTCATACACTCACAAAAGGTAGATTAATCAAAAGTAACGCAACCACACATTTTTTAGATTTTTAAAGGATAGGAAAACATCAAGATTTGAGACGCGGCCTAAGCCCTCTAATGTCCCCAGCAGAGTCGCCAGCTGTCGACGCCGGAATTTTCGTCGTTTCGTTTTTTAATAATAAAAAAGCCCTTTCCAATTTTAGCCTTTTGAATTAAATGTGATTTTGAAAAGGGTCGGCTTAATGTCGACGGTTTTTAAAAGATCGATTTCTTTATGAGCCAATTGACCAGAGCCGCCAGTTGGTATATTTGAAATGGATGTACCAACTCATCCGAATTTTGTTTTCGTAATCGCTGGCTCATATGTGACTCCGATTTAATTGGTCCGCGAACCGAGATTCATAGAGTTCGGGGGCTTGCTTAAGCGAGGGGAATGTGTTAGGCACCCCCCCGACTTCCGTGAAACACGGTTACCGCAATCTCGATGTTTTCCTATCCTTTTAAATCTTAAAATGTGTGTGTGCACGCGTGTGTGTGTGTGTGCCTAAATGGATGTTTGTGGTGTTCTTTTGCATAAAGTTGCTTTGATTTTATATGGCAAAATGTGTTTTGTCAGGAAAGCGTTTAGACGTCTTTTGACCCAAATGACGAGGCTTCGCTTTTTATAAGAAAGATTGATTTTAATTTCGAAAACGATGAGGGTTTTTTATTAGATGTCATTTTAGAAAACAATAGTTTTAAACTTTTGTCAAATAGGAATCGAGACTATACATTGCCTTCTAACAGTTAATATAAATAAAATGAAGGCAACTTCTAGAACTCTTTAACCCTATGCACATAGTTTAATGAAAATGTCTATTTATTTTTTTACGAACAAATCTTTTATGACATTTTAAAAACCAAATGTAGCCTTTCGTCAAACAAGGATCAAAGTTTCGTCAAAACTCTTAATTTTACCACCTCGTGAACCTAATATCCTAATTTGATTCTTTTTAGAAAATCTTTATCATTTGCTTTATTTTTGGAAAATCATTTTGTGTCGTAAATTAAATTAAGCATTTAAAACGTGTCGGGGCTATCCATGGGCATGTGAGCCATCCAGACAACCCCAAACAACCACAATCACATATCTTTATTATTACGGGGCCTTAACTCGATCCCGATTCGGTATCGCCTTAAGGCCCAATATTACATTTACACAACCATAAATCCTATCTAATGATTACATATATCCAAAAATGTCCATCTTCGGGATTTGACCACGAGGATCTCCTCCCTAAGCTCACATTCACCCAAATCGTTGCACAACCAACACCAATACAAATCTAACAATATTAAACATTGCTATTGTACTACATAGCTCAAATATCACAACTCAATCACTACAAACTACTCGTTACTACAACGAACGATATATCACCATACGGATGTCATCGGGGCGTTAGGAGGAGATTATGTTCCAAAGGAACCCTCGCTAACGATCCCTAATCCATGGATCATCATTAATACAACAACATTCTATGTTAAACAAACCCCAAACACAAGATTATCACATTAATATAAACAAAAAAAATCAAAAGAAACACCCTTTTTCACCTTGTAATAGACCAAACGAAGCTTTATATTTCACGAATCGAGCTTTATCACAAGAGTATTCGACTATCTAGCAAAAGAACATGAAGTTTCACTTGATTTAAGCCAAAACCCGAGCTTCTCTCTCTCTTCCTCGCGCTCTCTCTCTCTCTAAAATCTATTTTCTTTCTTCTCCCTCTTTTAACTCTCGGGTGGAAATGGCAATCTATAGCCTTCCGCAGGCAGCCGCAGGTGCAACTGCGGCTGGCCGCAGGTGCATCTGCGGCTGGGCTCGCCAGCCGTCCGCGCCGAATCCTCGGCTGCCGTGTGTCGTCCTCGAGCCGTGCACTGTCCCGTTTGTCGGTGGCCGCAGGTGCATCCGCGGCTGTCCGGCTTGCTTTTCTCGATTTTCGTGCCGCGCGGTCTTAATTCGCCAATTTCTGCGGTATTATTTCGGAAGGCTGTTACCTAATGTATGAATTGCTCCCGAACATCGTAAGCGTAGTGGCCATTAGTTATGATCGAATCAGGTTCTCCTGGATCAACTGTCCGTCTTGCCGCAAGTAACCTGATCCTCGTTGTTCGTTGTGGCGGCTTTGGCCGTAAGTTGTTGGGGTGACTTCGTGTTGGGGTCCACCTTCCTCTTCGCATGTCGAGTCAAGTGACGATCTTGCCCTCCTGTCACGGTTAGTACACAAGTGCAAAATTTGGGTGTCTACAATCACAATAAAATATATTTATTAATGAAATGAAATGATATTTTATTATGCACAAAAAATTGCCTCGATGAATTTCCACAATCCATCTCCAACATACAAAACTCAATGAATCTCCTTGATCCATTTCCTAACGTACTTTATATAGGTTTAATTCTAAGGTTATAACCTAAGTTTCACATCCTAAAGTTTATAACCTACAGCTTTTATACCAACCTGTGATATCACCAAATCAAGGTTCCAATACCTTGAATTCAGTGCTCACGATCCAAACATCCCATTATATCTAAACAATATTAAATGACTAATATAGAATATATAAACATATGTTGTTCATTACAAAAAGTAATCTATTTCCTAAGGTTCTATAACCTTTACCAAAAATACATCACAAATATCTTAATTACACAAAATGGTTCGTATTACATGATATAATGCTTTAACAAAAACAACAAACAGAAAATTAGCTATCAAGCACAGTTAATTCTTCATCTTTCCTTTGTCTTTATCCTTATTCGAAGTTTTTGGTTTAGCTATCCATGATAAAGCAAGAGTGAGCAATTACTTTACTCGACAAGTTTAAAATTAGCAATTGACCTTGAACTAATGCGTAGGAATCAATCATTTAACAAACCCTTTTAACGTGTAATCCACGAGCTTGTACTTAAGGGGATCAACCTCTTGTACGCCATGTATACGCATAACATTCACTTCTGTTTGTAATCGGTTAGCTGATAAATAATATCCCCAAAATTGAGGGTTGCTCTCTCAGTCTTACAGTAAGAATCTGAACCAACTGTTTGGATAACTTTTAAAATATTTAACATGCAAATGTCTAAGCAAAACAATTGACTTAGACTACTTCTAAAATAGTTCATAGATATAAGAACTTTAATTACTTCATGGTTCACTAATAGAACGATAATTCAAATGCACTGTGTGCGAATGTCAATAATGTTTATCGATGTGGAATAATTAACAATAATTAAACCACTTAGCATACTTGAAAAGTGAGTTTGAGTTAGGAAACTTGTCTTGATCGTTGTCTAGGAATTACACAAATTAAATTAACTTCGTTTGATAAGACATGTTATTGATAAAGAAATCTTTCAATTAGTTTAACAGATAGTGGTTCATATTAATAACATTCATATAAATCAGTTATCACTTAATCATATAATCGAGCATTTGATAGCACATTAATCATTTAACAATATTATCACTCTCGGATAATATTTTAATCACTTATGAAGATTATCAACTATTTAATTACATAAGTCACTTCTCAATATTATTAATTCCTTAATAATATTTTACGTATTTTCTAGTACTATAAGTCACTTGATAATATTTTAATCATCATCAAATATTATTAATCATTTAATAATATTTTAATTATTTATTAATATTTTATTTTCTTACTGATATTATTAATTATTTAATAATACTTTATTTATTTTCTAATATTATTAATTATTTAATAATATTTTATTTATTTTTTAATATTTTTAATTATTTAATAATATTTTATAATTATTTCCTTACCTTATTTATTTTATAATAAATAATGACATTTATGCCTTTATTTGACTTTATTTATTAGTTAACATTATTTAAATAACAAATAATTAAGTTAATTAGTTCCCAAAGTGATTATAATAATTTTTAAACATCTTTCAACCCATATAGCTAAAACAGACCCGGACCAACCCAATAACCCGACCTGCCCCGACCTGGTTCACCTAAACTGTCCAATTGGGCAGACTGCTCAGCCTCTGCGGTGACCCTTACCACCGTCGCGGTGGTGGCTCAAATTTTCAACTTCTAAAATTTTAATTTTTCAACTTTGATTACTTTGGTTCCAACTTGTATAAAATGTTTAATACTTATCCAAATAACTCCGAATCAGTTTTGTTATGCTCATGAGTCATAAATCTTCCATTTAAACCATATAAATCACATAACCAACTTATATATATCAAAGTATACAAAATCAAACCAAGCATAAAACTAGGATTTTTCCTTAAAACATGTTCATATGAACTCTCCTCAAACTTGTCCACATAACTAACATGTAAATGCATAGATCTACACACATATAACATAGATCTAACATCAATAAGCTTAAGAATAGGTTTTAAACCATAAAAAGACCTTTGCTACCATCAAAATACATTTTTGACCATATAAAATCATTTTCATACATAAATCTAACTACATATCCACAAATACACATATTTCTACCGTTATAGACCATACACCTCATACATACCACCACCAACCTCAAGAAATAACACATCTACCATACATATTAACTTTAAAAATCAAAAGATCTAAAGATAGAAGCATTTTCAACCTTCTAGTCCTTGATGCTCTTTTTCTCTCTCTACCAAAGTAGGTGATGAAGTTTAATGACATCTAAAGTTATCTTCCTTGATGGTTTTTAATGCTCTCTAACCACCAACACTTGAAGCTTTAAAGGGATTTCTAGAATTTTCTTTTGGGTTTCTCTCTCTAACTTTCTCTCTTCTATTTGGGTGCTTCTCACTCAAAACAAAATATTAGAAACTTAACAAATGAAGTATTAAGTTGGTCGAAGAGAGAGTCTAGGTTAATTTAAGTTCATCTACCAATATGCATGTTTACACTTCCTATATCTATACATCTATCCCAAAGATTATCCAAACAAAGCCTTCTTGGAGATTTTCTAGATTTTTCACCAATCAAATAAGTTAAATGAAGATTACATTAGACCCCACTTGGACTCCCCAAGCTTGATCGGCCTCCTCCCCTTTATTCCTCATTTTTGATTTATTTTTAATGCCAAATTTGGAGAATTATTGACCAAAGCTTTGATTTTCACTTAATACCCAATTGGACTAAAGTTTGGGCCATACATTAATTTCTATTGGGCTACAATAAATAATTTATTGGACCACTAGCATACATGATAATTAATTCAAATAGCGGGCTAGTTTAATAATTTATATGGTCGCCCATTAATTATCCACAAGTCCAATACAAAATTAATTGTTTGGGCTTGTTTAAATACTTTACAAGGCTAATCCATTAAAATTAAATTACATACTTGGACTATTAACTAATTTACATACATAGCATATTAGGCATATAATAATCACCACAATTAAATCACATAATCCAATTAGACTTGCTAATTACAATATTAATTGAATTATTTACCTATCAATTTATTAATATTAAATTCTCTTAGGTTAGTCTATTAATTAAATAAATCATTAATTGAATTTTTCTTTAATTAATTTCAACAAATAGCCACATAATCAATAATTCACATAATGATTTAAATTAATTCATACAAAATTCACTTCATCGAAAAATAAATTCTTAATTTTTATTTATAATGTTATTTAATATTGGTGGTCATTACAATAAATACAACCATAATCAAAAAATCACGATACAGATTATTCTTTCATCAAGTATCAATATTATTCCATCAGTTTTACGTTCTCCATTGTTTACACTTTTTGGTATGTACTTATTCTCACACCGGAGCTATCACTTCTCATACTGGAGCTATCCCCGACGACCCAAGCCGTCAGACTCCTCAGTGTGGTTGTTCCTTGTGCAGGTCTTGTTAGAAATTGAATTCGTTTAGTTATATATATTGATCACATTGGCCAAGAAAATGGATCAACCGCCAATATATCTTAGATTCAAATATGGATTCGGTTGTGATAGTATTTTTTTTGTTGCATTTCATATAGTAAAAATAGCATCCGTTATTTTTGTCATTTGTCTGGCACGGATGCAACATCGATCAACAATCAATATATCTTAGATGCGGATATGGATTAGGTTGTGATAGGTTTTTTTTACTGTATTTGATATAACGAAAGTTACATCCGCACTTTTTTTGTCATATGTGTAGCGTGAATGCAATATTTGTTATAGTAAATGCAACAAAAAAGTTAAGGACCAACATATGATTAAGATTGTGACAACTTAATTTTAGTATTCGTGCAACATGGTTCTATTTTGAATAAAATGGGAACTTGTTAATATTCTTTTTTTATTATTTATATTTTTTCTAAATGTGTAAAAATTGTAGTCAAAACATCTTTTACGAACAGAGAGAGTATGATTTAAAAGTTAGGCACCAAACTTTTAGTATTAGAATAAAATTTAACCACTATTGATGCAAAAATTGAATGCGAATGTCACTTGTGAATACTAAATGTCGGCATTTTCTGGATGTGAGTATGTGACAACGAGAAAGGCACAAAGTCCATTTTGTAGTTCTCATACCTCGTCTAGTGTCCGGACTCCCGTGATAGTGAGAATCTTTTAGGTGAACTTGACATGATTTTGTTGCCTTTTGTTGTGGCACAATCTACCAAACATTATGGTACACAATTAAATATTAGGTGACTAATTTAAAAATGAAAGTGAGCTCCAAATTCTTTATTTTATTTAGAGTTATAAACGAATCCAGCCAGACATTTATTTGTTAAGTTTAAACTCATTTAAAAATTAAACAAGTCGAGTCAAGTCAAATTTTAAACAAATTTGAGATTTAGTGCATAAATTCCCACCACATTTAGCAGATGAGTCGAGTTTGAGCCAAACTAGTTGAGTTTAAACCCGACTCATTTATCTTTTTAATATAAAAATAAGAAAATATAATCAACTAAATGTTAAACAAGTCAGACTTATTTCGTTTATCATTTTAATATAAAAATAAAAAAATATAATAAACTGAATATAATCAATTAAATGTTAAACAGCATTTTCAGGGACTTCTAGGTACCCATGGAAACAGAGAACTGAAATGCAATCTCGTTATCGTGTAAAACTATCAAATGAGCTGCAAATAAAAAGGTTAAATAAATATTCACCAGAATTTTAAAATTTCATTCCAATATAATATATTTTACGAGTAATATTTAATTACGAGGGAACTTAAGCTTCCTTCTCATAAGTACCTCCTCCCTACAGAGTGATGCACAAGTACAGCATGTTACAACAATCCTATGTCAAGTTAATCAAGAAGATGTTGGAACCCATTTATCACCTTGAATAAAATTTTGTAATGAATATGTATCAACATGATCAGCTGGAATCTGGTTGCTCCAAGTCACACGCTGTGACGAATTTCCTCCCGACCCAGAACTATTAAATTCCCCGTAATAAAGCGTTTGCAACGCGAAATCGCCAGTCCAAGGCATCCATCCTTGTGGAGAAATAAGTGCTTCCAAAAAACAATTTATAAACACAGTCCTCGAAAACTCCTTCCACGGCCGTCCAAGGAAAGTTCTATGTACTTTTGGATTGCTATAATACAGTTCCATGTACTTATCAGTACCATTTACCACACAATTCTGGAAAACAAAGCCTGTTGACTGAGCAGGGTCTGTTCTCCCAACTGCTGCCACAGCATTGTCCTCGCCTTTTTCAGGGTTGAGTTGCCGGGGTCGGACTAGGATCTGACAGTCTTGGAAGATTGAAGCTGAGTTTCCAAATATGAAATCTACATTTCCTTCAATACGGCAGGACTTGTAGAATTGGCGAAGCGAATGAGCATAAAGAGTGTCTTGATTGCCGAGAAATTCACAGTTCTCGATATAGGATAGATCGCTGTCTGATGCAAATGCTACCGCCTGCCGAGCATCAGGACCAGCCGTGTTCTCTATAGTAAGTCCACTTGCTACAAATCCATCGCCACGAACACCTGTGCCAAAGGTAGAACTTAGTACAAAAGCACCTCAAGGCATTTTGACTTGCAAGGCTTTTTTATATTTACTTTCATATTCTTATTCCTAGCATCGGTATTAGCTTCGAGTCTTTGACTAGGGAATTTTTACAGGAGTTTCTATTTTAGACGTTCATCAAGATTGACCAGGAGTGCTTTATTAGTTTTTCTTTATTTTATTTATTAAAGGATCTTTCTAAATAAAGTTTTTTTTTTAATCAAAAACAGAAACATGTTCATTTAAAAAAACTACAAAAATGGAATTATCACGGTTTTAGGGCGGATAATGCAGTATGCGAGAGGGGGAGACCATGTCACTCATATCTCAAGTACAAGGTAGGTAAGTTCTAAAAGGGCCATGCTCAAATCCTTTGAGTGAAATAAATTACACAATGCCAAAGAACCAATTCTTCAGGGTCCTTTTTTCATTTACATAATACTAGTACATAGGAGAAGAGGAGGTTAATACAAAAAAAACTTCCCCACCTGATAAACTAGCATATAAATAAAGGAAAACCACCTAAAGAATCTAGAAAATCCGTCTCAACAGTCTAGAATAATGAAAAGTAAAACACGTTTTGTTCGACCCTCTAGTAATTAATATTCAATAAATTAATTATCTATAATAGTTAATATTCATTATAGGCAATAGTTAATATTTATATTACACATTATTAAAATTTTCATACAAATTAATAATGTCTAACTAGAGAAGAAAGTATAACATTACTTACCTCTTTATCTTTAATGGGATTATAATATGAATTAAAAGGATTAAAATATGAATTAAAATTTGAAACGACAATAAATAAATAATACTATAATTATGACAGGTTATTAAACTAAAGATAATAATATTTATTGTAAATATTTTATTAATGAAGTGTTATGATTATAACATCTCTTATTATACACCCATAATATATTAAACTTTAATTAATACAATATTAGTAGACTGATATATTATAATTCTGTCACATGCATGTTCTTATATATTTCTTAAATTATAATTTTGACTTGTATTAAAGTCATTTGTTTGATGAAGAAAAAACAAACATTTGTTAGATATTCAAAACAGTCGACTTACCGACGGTAGCTGAGTTCCAAGTGGAGACTCCAATCTGGCCCACATTCATTGAACCCGTAATGACGGTTTTGCCCATACCATCTCCCAAAAACACCACATTCTTCTTGTCTAAGGGGATCCGAACCGTTTCCTGATAAACCCCTTCCTTAATCCCAATCACAAACCGCCATGCGTCACTCGTTGTGGCATCAACCGCCTCCTGCACCGTCTCGTAACTACACGCGCCGCCCTTACACACAGTCACATTCGGTGTGATACCCACCGGTAACCCGCCCTTAAAGGAAACGTCACCCGACCCGCTAACACCCTCCCAAAATCCGTCCCTCTCGGTGCGGGGTGGGACCCACGGCCCCGTTTGGTTCCCGAATACGTCATAAGCCATCAGCATGCTAAGAGCGTTGCTGGACGAATTGATTAACGAGTCCATAAACGACACCGTTTGGTTGACCAGTTGACTGTCGTTTACGAACTTGGAAAAACCGGACCGGCAATCGAATTGGTAGGCGAGGCCTGCGCTCAGCCACACGCGAGCGTCTTTGATTCCGCCACGTGGAAGAGTCTCAGCTGTAGATTTAATACGGTGGTCGGAATGGCCAAGAGCTTCCAAACAGAGGTTAGCTGTATTGGTAATGTTAAAATTGCCGGCCGACGAGTTGAGAACAGTTTGGACCATTTTTTGGGCGGTTTTGAGGTTTCCGGATGAAACCCAGATGGCGGATTGGATGATTTGGAGTGAATTTGGGTTTGGAGGGAGTTGATTTGCTTGGGCTAAGGAAATTTCACATGGTTGCGGGTATCTTGTGGCTTTGCAAGCTTGTTTAATTTCCGGCAATGGGACGGCGGCGACGAGGTGGCCCTGGTGCTGGTTTTTGTGGTGGATGAAGAAGAGGACGACAATGATGAGAGAGATAGAAAGGATGGAAGCCATGACAATGATGAGTAATTTTGTAGTGGGTTTTATGGGTTTCTTCTGCTCCATGATTTATATATATGTATGTTTATGTATAGGTGGGAATGGAAATAATTTGTGGATGAAAATGGAGAAATGGTCAAACGGAAAAAAATTGGAAGGTAATGTTGATGTTTGAATGTTCAAATGGGGTGAAAATCAGGGGTTTAATTTGATTGGGATGAGAATTGAGAGTTTTTACCAATTTACAGAGAGAAATAAAATGGAGGAATTGATTGATTGGGTTGAACGTAGATCTGAAAAATGGTTTGTTTTAATTGTAAAAATGGGTTGGATTTAATGGTATGTGAAATTGATGGGGGATGAACAAAGAGATCTGACTGGGATGGACAGATAATATAAGAAGTCTGATGAGAATTTGTTTGATTAGTATAAGCGCGTTGAGAACCACCAGCCCTTCATCGTCACTCGTTTTCCGTTAAAAGGGATCACATGGCGGAAATGACAGGGTTAAATGCACTTGTGGCTAGGTATCCATCGATAAAAAATCAAATCAGTATCAAAAAAAAATTGAACCGATATTAAATTAAAAATATAATTAAAATAAAAATCGATACCGATACCGAATTATCGATTTCAATATCGGTTTAGTTTTTTTTGTTCGATTTTCGGTTTATACCGATTTATAATATATATAATTATAATTTATAAATAATAATTATATATTAATTTATTTATAAATTATAATAATATATATAATAATAATTAATATAAATTTAATATTATATTATTTATTTCGGTTCTTTTGGTATACCATTTTTACCGAAATTCAAAAATATTCATACTGCTACCGATACCGAAAAGTATAAAAAATCGAAAAAATCGATACCGAAAAAAATCTATACCGACTGGTTCGGCAAAAAACTGAAAAAATCAAATTTTTTGAACACCCCTACTCATGGCATTGAACTCTTAGATTTTTGGATATTGAGCTTTTTTTTTTCAGTTAATATAAATTGAATCCCAAATTATTTAAAAATTTGAATATGACTTGAACTCAAAATCTAAAAATTAAAACTTCAACTATAATACCACTTGAACACCTCAAACTTAGCTCGGAAATTGACCCAAAAATACAAAAAAAAAAAATTAAAAATAAATAAATAAATAATAATAATAATAATAATAATAATAATAATAATAATAATAATAATAATCGCGCTCAGCTCCGGAGATTTTGGGGGTTCAATGTCCATTAGTGCATTTAACAAGAAACAATTTATTAAAAGCCTAAAGTTTAGAGTCAAAATTGATTTGTACCAAAACTTCATTTTTTATTAAAAGCACCTTAAACTTTAAACCAAAAAATAAGTTGCACCCTCTGCTTGACGTTCTTGACATCCTCCCCACCTCTATCCTCTGCGACTATCAAGGGAAGTCTAGAAAGGGAAGGCTAAGGAGTGTCAATGGTCAGAGACGTGTCTAAGGGGGTCTAGTAGAGGCCACCATCCCATAAGTTTTTACTCACATGAGGATAAATTTGTCCATTTTATATAGACTTGGTTCTCACTTTATTTAGTAATTTATAATTTTTTGTAATTTTATGTCAGTATAATTGATATAAAATATTTGTTATATAATTATAACTATATTATTTTCAATTTATATTAATATTTATATAACATATCAAAGCTCCCCTTAGACATAAATCTTAAGGTCGTACCTATTAGGGATGCACAAAAGGCTCGCGCCCTGTGCCCTAGTTTTAGTCCGACCTGGATCCGGTCTGGTCAAAACCTGGTCTGGACAATGCCTGAACCAGTTAAACCTTACCTGAAAGGCATGAAAAGGCCAGTCTTTTAAGATAAAAATCTGGTCTGGTCTGGCCTGACCTGACCTTCAAACAAGCATGGTCTAGCCTGATTTTCGGCCTAGTCTAGTCCAGCTTAAAGTCTGACATGATTCTTTATCCAGTTATGTGTAATTTTTGAACTTTAAAGTAATAATTATTCATCAATGAAGTATAAATTTTTACTTATTCATTATTGTAATTTATAAATAATAATACATTAGTTTTAATTAATACATCAATAAAGTTTAAAGTCTTAATTATTCATTCTTGATTTCTTGTAAGTATATTTAATTAATATACGTGTTCAATGAATAGAACTAGTTAGTATATTTAATATTAATAATAAGTTAGTTACTTAGTTGATTAAATATTAATAATAAGTTAGTTTATTGTAAATACTAAATTACTACTATTTAACATTAAAATTTTATTAATATTCTTAACTACTTTTAATGTTAAATATTAAAATTAATTAATACATCAATAAACTAACTTTTAATATTAAATATTAATAATAATTTAGTTTCTTGTAAATACTCAAGTTCTTCATTAATTTGGATATGCTAAATTTTTCGGGAGATTTATAATTTTGGTTATTTTTCAATATTCTATTGTAACAATTTAAAGAATAATTTCATGAAGCAATTAGAAAATTAATTGAAAATAATACTTGAGATATAACTATTTAAGTGTTTAATGACCATAAAAAAGAAGAAGAAGATATATGTGTATTTAAACTTTACAAAAATATATGCCCAACTGATCCTAGTACTAAAAAAAATAAAATAGAAATTAACTTTATATTCAAAATATAAAAGAGTAATTTACAGTAAGTTAATTTTATTTTGCATCTCTAATCATATGTATCGCAGTAGATTGTATTTAAATTATATTTTCTATGAAGACAAATTGTGCATAGTAAATATACATTTAGAAAATCAATTTGTTTTTATATTTCGATTATATTTAAATTACATTTTTTCTTTAATTTAATAGGACTATGTGTTTTTGTTCTAATCATCCAACTTATATTAGTGTGTAGTAGAATGTTAAAATAAAATAATTTTTAAAAATTTTTGTATCATTTTACAAAATTTAATTAATCTATGTTTTACATTTTATATTTTTAATATTTAACATTAAAAGAAAAAGAAAGTGAAAATGACCAGATCGCCCCTAGGCATGGCCTAACCTAGCCTAGTGACACGATCCTGACCAAGGCTACATCAAACGAGACTGATTCAATTGAACCAATTGATATTCCAATTGGACCAGTTTCAAGAGTTAGAGTTAAAGGAGTTAAAGGAGTCAAAGGAGGCTTAATTGGATTAATTCAAGATATTTGGGCTAAAAATAATTCAAGGAGAACCAATAAAGGAGCTAAACTTCAAATAAATAACATGATCCAATCATTAATGGATCGAGGAAACTTAATACGCAACCCAAGAGAGTTAAAATTTACAACCCAAGAGTTAGCTAACCTCGACAGCTTAAATTAGGCCAAAATAAGCTCAAATAAAGCCTAATTCAAGGGGTTTCTAGAATGTTAAAGTCAAACCCGCGGGATTATTTGAAGTTTAGCAAGGATAAAATTTTCTATTGTAATTAGGATTTATTTTGTTAAGATTTTGTTTCCTAAATTTTTGACATCTTGTAATATATTTAGTTTCATATTGTTTTAAGTGATAGTTAATTTGATTCTAGAGAATTCTAGTAGGATTAAGATTGTTTCTAGAGTTTTAAGTATTAAGGATTCTAAATCATTCTTTGTAATAGTATAAATAGGAGACTAACCCAAAGGGTTTATTCATTCAAGTTATTCATTAATAAAATTTGTGAGAGTTTTCTCTTAGGTTCTTTACGAACACTACAAGAAAATAAGACTATGACGACGATATGAGCCTGTTGACATAGGACCGAAAGCCGTCACCATATAATATGCCGACGGTACTCCACCATAACCGATAATGCCACGACCATATACCTACGTCGACGTTATGATACCCCTATGCCGACGGATCTACCGTCGCCATACAGTTTTTGCCGCTAAGCTTTAGAGTCCAAATGGCAACGATCTCGTCACCAACACCTATGGATCCCCACTGTTGGTAAAAAAGAGTAGCAATAGGTGCTACCGTCGACATAAAGATAATAACACCTGGTAGTTATAACACTATAGCAACAGTAATACCGTCGGCGTAAAAATAATAACACCTGGTGTTTATAATCTTATGACGACCACAATACTATCGATATAGACTTTTCCTTTTCTTTTTTCTATTTGGTTGGTAGCTATAATATATACCTTTTAATTTAAAATCACATACATTAAACTTAAAAGTCAATCAATTTTAAATATTAATTATATAAATTCACTATGCATACATAACCATAGAAAGTAAGTAGTTAAGCTTAATAAAATTTATCTGAAACTCAAATTCTAACTAGTTATACAAAAGATACTTCAATTCATTTGTAGCTTAATTTTACATACGATTGACAAATACTTGACAAAAGGTACCATGAACATTAATAATCCTACTCAGATTCACTTGTAGTATGCATAGACATATCGATCTGTAAGATATATACCATCACTAAGCATCACCCAAGTTTGTAATTCTAAGTTGTCCCTACAACAAAACACAAGATATACAAATAATTAAAATACTATGATGAAGACAAACAGCAAACATGCAACATATATATGCTCATTTAAGACTCCAGGAAAACATACTTGACATAAATTTCAAGTTGACATAAATTCAAGAACCATTTCTTTAACCTTTTAAAAAGATCTCGCACATTAAATATGAGAAATGCCTGACAAGATAATCAACACAGAATCACCCTGCAAATAACCATCATACCTCAACAGATTGAACCGTAACTGAGGTTCTGCTAAAGAAATGTTATGCATCTCGACAACCATCAAAAGGCAACCATTACTGGAACCCATAGTCCTGTATCCACAGGCACTCCAAGACGTCCAAAACCATCAAAGAAATGTTATGCTAGAATCATAATAACTATACCTTAAATTCATCTTTGTTATTATCGAACCTCTAAATTAAAGTTTCAGTCTCTTGTGGCAGCTATAAGTCATGCCAGAAAATTCTAAACAACAATAATGAATAGTAACCTTATTTCCAACCTTTATCCCTCACAAAAAAGCACACAAAGGGTCCTTTGCACATGCACACAATCAGTATTTATTGACTATTTCATGAAGAGGGTCTCTAATATCATTTTTCAGACTCTACTTCACAAACTTGGACATCACCTTCATTTAGCAGATTATAATCAAAACCAATACACTCAAGCTTAGCTGTGTTTGCTTTAACCGGTTCACATCAGCAGGGCATTAAATGAATTAAAAAAACATACTCAGAATGGATTACAACTTAGCATAATCAAAAACATCATATAATCAAAAAGACTACAACCAAGCTAATAAGTGTGCTAAACAACTCAGCATAGTATTTTCTTACAAAAGTTTGACACGATGCCAAATTACTATGATAATCTACAAAAAGCAGATCAGGCTTTCCATCAAGAACAAAAAAATCTTAGGAAGAGAGATCAACACAACACTAAACTATCCGTCATGCAAGTAAATGGTTGAGAAGAATTAGGGGGCTCAATTAGAGGTATTGTACAATCTACTAATTCTTGATAGGGAAGTTATATAAAGAAAAACTGAGCACTACAGGGGTGAACGTAAACATACAATGTGACCTTTTTTAGAAGCCTTGGAGAATATGAGAATGTCCTGGGGATTCACAACCTAAAGATTTTAAACTAATTATTTGCCTTTAAAGAGAGAGAGAGGGAGAGGGAGATTATTGTTGTTTTTTTTTTGTGGGGAAGGGGAGGGCATCATCCTCCATATTAACATTAGTGAAAGATATGAGAAATTGAGAAAGTACCTTTCCCACTTACTTTTGCCCAAACCTATGAGTATTTATTGTCATGAATCCAGAGTAATCTACCTGTCAAATCAAACAAGTATAGAAATTTGGAAATGCATACAAAGGCTAATGAAGAACCTAAAAGGGGGAAAGCAGATATGTAAGTGTGCAATAGACTTTAGTGTTAGTATTCAATCTACGTGGGAATGTAATAACTTTACTCGTACTAATGGAAGCTTGAGCTCTGATGTATGTCTACACATGAATAATCTGAATGTAGAATCAACTGCAAAGAATAAACAATTTTCTCAGCTCATATAACAGCTTCTTTAGAATAATTTGAGTATGGCTATCTCAATAAAAGAGAGAATAAGCTTGTATCAAATCAGGACTAGAATTACGTTAGATTTGAATATCACATGAAAACTTTACCATTGACTACGAAAGATGCACATAATTAATATAACAATAATAGAAAAGAGAATGTGAAAAGAAAGTCTTAGCAACATCAATCACACACCTGATAGTTGTATTTATGTCATGCCTTGATCACCTTCACTTGTATGAACATTAAGAATAAATTGTAATACTTGATTAAGATCAACTTTCGGAAAATACATTTTTTCAAGCATACAAGACAAATTACTTGTACTAAAACAGAAGAAAAAGAGCATACAGGGCAGATCAAATTTAGCAAAAGAGCATATACCTCCTGAACATCCTCAAGGAAAGCTTCATGTGATCCACCATAGGCTCCAGCAGCAGCCAATCTCAGATCAATAGTCATGAAATCTAAAGGACGAGAAACCATTGCAGGATATCCAAGAAGTCCCTCATCATCATTATCATTAGGATTCAGAAGTGTTCACCCCAACAGATTACAAAAAACTCTTTCTTCATCTGCTGCAGCAACATGTCGTAACACAAGACAACATTGTTTCATCAACAAATCAGAGACAGTAATACTAACAATCCTTCCCTTTTCTTTTTTCTCAGGTTTCTGCTGTGGATTTTCACACCTCACGTCTCCAAGCACCAAGACAACTGCTCTCTGTACTGATGAAATTAATTGAAGTGTAAGTACCATATCTAGACCAATACAAGGACATCAAGAAAGAAGATGTTCCGGAAATGCAAATATTTTAAATAAAAAAAAATTGCAATGCAACTTTTGTCTCCGAATTAGCAAATAGGGCAACAGTTAAAATAAAACTAAGACGGAGTTCAATTGGTGACTGTTCACAAATTATTAAAGATGTCAAGATTCAGGTACACTAACACGGAACTAACTTAAATTCAAATTAAGATTTGAAATCTAAACTGGCAAAAAACCAAAGTATTTGCCACTAGCACCAACAAAACACCTTTTCCCTTGTTTATGGGTGATGGTAACAACTTTTATTTGTTCCCTGCTTGCACTGCCAGTTGAGCAAGACTACAATGTCAGCTGGCTGACATTAGGCTGACACTGGCTTCTTATAGAATTGCTAAAATGATAATAATGGTTTCTTAATCAATAAAATTAATGCAGTCAACCATAAGGTATTAGATGAAATTTAGTAAGGAAGTTAAAAAAAAGAAAAAAGAAGCACCTTGGTAGGACTTGATGTATTTCCCTTGTAAACTTCCTTACTGATAGAATGCTCCAGTATCTTCTTTGCCCGTTCAGGTGGATTTCTCCCCAAGGCTTCATATACACATTTTCTGATTCTGGCTCCCACATTTGTAGGTAGCTTTCGTACAGGTTCTAGCACTTGAACCCAATCAGGGACTTCACTGACATTCTTCGTAATCATTTTGGAAGCATCTGTGCATCAGAATCTTTCCAATCTATAGTAAAAACATCACTCTTACTCTTCACTCGACCAAAGATTCGCTTTGTAGCCTCTGCAAGAAGCTGATAATAACATAAATTAGAGCATCTGTATTCAAATAGCATCTCTCTCAAAAGGTACCAAGAATTCTAAACAAAAAAATAACTTGTAACCAGCCTGCCTAATACTTGGACAAGGCTCAGCAAACAAGCCTGTGATGCAGTGGAGCAATTCTACTACAAAACAGTTGGAACTATAAAAGAATAGTTAATAGATTTGGACGACATACCGCCTTGGCCTCCTTGTATTCAGTCACTGATTTGTGTGATGCATAAGAGAACTTCATCTCAGGTCACAATTCAGGAACTATGTAATAGTTGCATCATCAAATAACCATTGAAAACTATACAACCTTCAGTATCATGCTAGACATGAGATGGGAATCACAAATATCAAAAATCAAGTTAATCCACGTATAACTACAAAGCTATGAAAGGCCACTAAGTCAAATATTTTCCCAGGCAAATTAAATAAATCAATACAAGCAGATAATTCAAACCCGAATCTAATTCTCAAATATAGCTGAGAGCAACAACAGGGACTTCCTTTATGATAGGAACTTGCTCTGCTATCTTTTTGGCAGCCTCACGTTCCTTAGTGAGCATTTCTTTAGTTTCCTTGAATTGAAGTTGCATATCTTCCAAAGCAGATTGTAATTTAGCATTTTCCTGTGTTTTTACTTCTTCCAATTCAGCCTGAAATAGAGAATGTACTTGTATAATAACGGGAAGAGAAATAATAAGAAGTACAATAGAGACCACAGGGAACAAATACTAAAAGAAGCATATTATGGAATAAACTTTTTAATATTTTGCATCAACAGATCACTGGACCTTATTTTCACATTAAAAATGGCTTCCAACTTTGTAACAATGCAAGGAGTGTAAATGGGTAATCTTCCGTTCCACCAATAAGTAGGGCTAGATGAAGTCTCACCAGCAGAACAACTGTAAACTGCAAATTTGTATATATATATATATATATATATATATATATATATATATATATATATATATATTAATTAGTGGATTAGCTTAACAAAATTTTCACAGTTAAAAAACAGAAGAAAAAATATTGTTTGTTCCATTAATAATGTTCTCTCCCAACAGTATATGGCCAGCTTGAATTATTGCTTCTGAGCTAATAATGCTCCTACATTTTTGGAAGTGACTCACTTGAGCAGAACTGGAAACATAGCAGGACATCATGGTAGTACATTTATATCCTAAAATCGTGAATAGCAGTAGGACCCAGCTGATGCATTATGTTCGTAGAACCTAAAATGAATGACTAGTGTGCACTTGTTCGTCTAGCCTTTTGCAACCCAAATCCTCCACAATACTTGAAAATCTTGTTCATTAAGATTAACAACACCTAACTTATCTGGTCTAAATTGTGTTTGGACCGTATAAACTACTTTAATTGCACTAGCCCAACTACATATGTTAGGTAAATGAGTATGTTGTCTGATTTAATGCATTGCCAATTTCAGCAAATTATGTAACTTACAGTAAGTGTCAGAAATCTACAGCATAATAGGCTTTAATTTACAGAGTTAGTTCCACACATCGTGTTCAGTTACGCTCTATACATGTTATTCAAATTAGTAAGTAGGTCTAATCATGAGCCAAAGAAGCCCCATGTCAGCTTATTTTGCAGCACCCACAAATGACAGTTACCAATAATTCATGTGATGGTTTATCTACGACATATTTGGTCTCAATGTTCCTCACATGTCTAGTCTCATCCATGGAGGAAAACCAGATATCCAACTAACAGAGAACAATACAGTATAGAGTAAATCAAGGAGCAAAGACACATCATACACACAAATTAGTACAAAGAACTATATTTGTCATAAAACATAAGTGAGATGCAGATGATTTTCTTGAGTAAAATGTTCTAATTTACCTGGTCTAGGCAAAATTGGAGGACTCATTCCAGGGATTAATGGTGAATTTGCAGGCAGCTGGTTCCATAGCACCAACTTGCTGGTAAGGGCAGTTTGCCCAAGATGTGCCTTAATCCTTTGGTCAATCAAATATTGGTTTTGCTGTGCCTCTTATTGCATGTAATAATATCGAACGTTTGCCTGCACAGAGTAAGCAAGAAACCTCATTATGAGGTGGTGCGCTAAACTTTAAAGAAGACAAACGAAATACCTTGTGTTTGTATCCCGCATTGTGCTGTTTTCTAACTGAAGGCTGAAATTTCAAAGAGAAACAATGAGCAACCTTACATTAAAAATTATTAAGCTACCACAGCTACAACAGTGTTCTAAAAATCCCCGCCTAGGTCCAATTAATCCCCGCCTAGGCGCTAAGCCCCCCCTGGCGCCATGCCTAGGCCGCCTAGTGCCTAGCCTATGTCCAAGGAGAAAAAAAATTTCCTCCAGGGAATTATACGGGACTGGGTGGGCAAGACGGAAAAATTAAGCGAGGTTTAAACGAAAAATTTAGAGCTGCAATTTTTTTTTTAAAATTTTAATAACTAAGCTACAAAACAACGTCGTAGGAATAAATGAATAAGTTGAGGTTGTTCAGGTCTTACTTGAGAAGCAGTTGATAAAACATCCGAAGCGGATAGCTTGCCAGAACCTAAGAGAAATAGTAGAAATGTTAGAATAAAAGAACTCCATGAAGAATTTTTTTTGTCTGATGATGACACGGAAGAAGAGAGAGATGAGTAGTATGAATGTGAGCCCGATGAGGATATTATCTTGGAGGGATATGGAGAAGAAAAGTTAGAGAGAGATATAGAGGGATATGGAGATGTGAACTATTAATTTGTATTTTTTATTATTTGTTTGTGTTTGAACTTTAAACAATTGTATGTTTCTGTTTGAACTTTAAACAAAGACCTTTATTATCTTTATTATATATTGTTTTCCTTTATATTATTATTTTGTTTGGATAAATATAAGATAAAATATTAAAATTAGCTTAAAATAAAAAATCTTGCCTAGGCCCCGCCCAAGCCCCGCCTACGCCCCCTAGGCACTAGGCCCCCCCGGCCATCCGCCTAGCACCTTTTAGAACCTTGGCTACAAGAGTCTACAAAACATTGATAGTAATGGTACTAAAATACATCAGACTTAGAAAAACAATGACCGTACGGCAGGATCGTGCAGATATAAAGATAGGGGAAATACTGCAGTGGGTAATATCATAATAGATAAAAGATAAAAGTGAACAACGCAGTTGCTGCAAAGTGTTGCTGTGCGACTTCATCATTCAAAGACTCTTGGTAGCTTTGGTGCTTGGAATAGATGTTTAAATCACATTCTAACGCTTGCAGAATCCCACATTGAATCTATCATCCTTGAAACATTCATCGAAGCTGTACAGAGGTACTTCTCTGATGATTTGATTGGTACTGCTCACAGTTAGTTGGGTTTCCTATTGATGATTAATAGTTTAATTTGGATTGCTTGTGTTTCCAACTGCCCTGATACAAATTCTCGAGATGCTCTAAAGCTTGTATGTGATCTTTATGCAATGGAACTAAGCTGGAATGACATAGGGACTTATCGTAATGTGTATTACATGGCACCTAACAAAGCAAAGGTATTAACTTACTTTGTTGAACTTAAGGCATATAGTCGGCAAACTTTAATAAAATTGGCCACAAAAATGTTATTGTAAATTTCGCATTCTAAATCATAAATAATTATGCTGGCTTGGATTTGCGATGACCATTTACATCTTATGAATATGAAAGTGTAAGGTTATTTCAATAATTTGACCAAAAGATAGATATTATTCATCTACATTTTGTGCTGTTAACATTTGCTGGATTTCCTTGTAATTTATGTTATGGATGAATACTTGTTGAGCCGATTTTGTACCTCAAAAGATTCGCTTCTTAACTTATATATTGTAGTTCTTAAGCATTTTTATTTCAATTTTATGCATTTTGGTGCATTTGTTTCAGGTTTGCATGGAAAATAGTTTGCAAGGGCATTTCAGTAATTTTGAAACCAGGTTCACGCAGCTACGTCAGGAAGTGAAGCAGCTGCGTCAAAGATGTTGTCTTTTCCAGAATGATCAGACGCAGCTGCGTGAGATATTGAAGCAGCTGCGTGACTTCAACGCAGCTGCGTGACTTTTGAAGCAGCTGCGTCAGGCGATTTCAACGCAGCTGCGTTAAGGGTGAAGCAGCTGCGTGAGTCAATTTCAACGCAGCTGCGTGATGGGTGAAGCAGCTGCGTCACGTTCAATCGACTGATTTCTCCCACGATGCTGAGCAGTTGCTAAGTCAATTTCGGGCGGTTAACAAGCGAGGCAGCGTGGGATTTGAGGAGAACAAAAAGGAAAGTCAGAAAAAGAAGAACGAGGGGAGATAGACAAAAGAGACACAGAGAGCAAGAGAAAAAGATACACGGAGCGAACAGAGCGAAGAGAAGTAAAATCTGCGGTTGACGGAAGAAATTCAGTCTAAGTGCAGAGAAGGGCAAGAATATATATTTAGTTTATCTCTGAACTCTTGTACTTCAATTATTATCAATTTATTATGGCTAAAATTCACTCTTGTGTATATTTTCTTAGATTGATCATGAGCTAATTCTGTCGTTTAGGGTTTGCAATGTAATTATCTGTATAAACTGAAGCAAGTTATTACCTGTGCTTGTTATATACATGTGGGTTGACTACCATGACTGTTTGTTGATTCTAATTACTTGGCCAGTAATTTAACTTGGTATTTCATATAGAATTGAGAGATTATGTATGAAATTGGACTCTTGTATGGTAGCATGTGACTTATTTGTTAGTATAAATTGTGATTGAGATAGAAATATACTCAATTGCCACATGTAATTGGTAGAGAACTGAAGCTTACTATCTTTTTAAACTCAGCAATCATAGAAATATAGGTTGTTGGTTTAAAAGAGATGTTCTTCTTCAATCTATTCCATAATCGGTAGAATTAGAGAAGATTAGATGATTAATAATCGAAAGATATTATTCAATTTTTAAAGAGTTCTCAATTAACAATCCCGTGCGTGTATTTTAACTTCATAGGGATAACTTGGTTCAGTCGATGACAAATGATTAAGTTGTAAACCCTAAACGTCTTTAATTCTAGAGAATTCCGTTTCGAGTAATTTAATTGTTGAAATTAACTTCATTACTTAACAATATTTTCAATCCACTAAATTCAATTGGTGTTATTTCAATTATTAACTAGTTATTCAATGCTTAATTTACAATTCCTCGTGGGAACGATACCTTGCTAGCCTTATACTACACTTAAACCACGTGCACTTGCGTGAAGTATTTTCTAAACGGAAAAAGGCGAACAAGTTTTTGGCGCCATTGCCGGGGACATTGTTTTATTTAAAGTGTTGATATTAGTTTTAATTGAAGTATGTTCTTGAGAAGGTTAATAAATTTTTAGTTTATTACCCTTCGTTTTCAGGTGATCTTGGTTGTATATGCAAACCCGTTCACAGGGTAAGGATACAATTCCTTTCGAAGACGAGATTGAAAGAAGGTTACGTCGGATTCGGAACTATATTCAAGAAATAACGCAACACCAGGATCAGGAACAAGTGGAGCAAGTAAGAATGGCAGAGGAAGATGGGCAAAAGTCCTTACGGGACTATGCCACGCCGCAGATGACTGAGATACAGTCGAGTATTACAAGACTAGCCATCACTGCGGCACAGTTTGAGATAAAGCCGGGAACAATTCAGATGGTTCAGAATTCTGTACAGTTTTGGGGGTTATCAAATGATGATCCTAGTATGCATTTGAGGAGTTTCTTGGAAATATGTGACACCTTCAAGTATCCAGGGGTTTCGGATGATGCGATTCGTTTGAGGCTTTTTCCGTTTACTTTGAGGGATAAGGCAAAGAGTTGGCTTCATTCATTGCCCCCGGGATCAATTACTACATGGGATGATTTGGTGCAGAAATTTCTGGCGAAGTTTTTCCCTTATGCAAAGACAGTGAAGATATGATTTGAGATCACTACATTTGCTCAGCAGGATTCAGAGACATTATACGAAGCATGGGAAAGATTCAAGGAGTTGTCAAGGAAATGTCCGCATCATGGAATTCCAAAATGGCTTCAAGTGCAGACATTCTATAATGGGCTAGTACAAGCAGTGAGATCAAGTATAGACGCAGCAGCGGGGGGTGACCTGATGGTCAAAAGTTGTGACGATGCATATGCCTTACTAGAAACCATGGCATCAAACAACTACCAATGGCCGACAGCAAGAATGAATCCACCCAGGGCAGCTGGAGTTATTGAGTTAGATTCTGTTACAGCTTTGTCAGCACAAGTGTCGGCCCTGGCTAAGAAGATAGATGCAATGGGAAGTCAGAAGGTACAGCAAGTGGAGATAATTTGCGAACTTTGTGCCGGGAGTCATTCGATTGATCAGTGCGCAATTAATCTAGAGTCGGTGCAATTTGTGTCCAATTATAATCGTCAGCAAGGGGGGAATTCTAACAGTTACAATCCAGGGTGGCGTAATCATCCAAATTTTTCTTGGAGCAACAATCAATCTCAACAACAAGGACAGAGTTCAAGAAATGCATATCCCCCGGGGTTTCACAGTCAGCAGAATCAACAGCCTCAGCAGCCGGATAAGTTGGCTCAGATGGAAGATGTACTAGCTAAGTTGGTTAACCAGTTTGATTCTACGGTGAAGACTCAAGCTGTAGCTATAAAGAATCTGGAGAACCAAATGGGACAAATAGCTCATGCATTGAACAATAGACCTCAAGGATCGTTTCCAAGTGATACGGAGGTAAACCCGAAGCGAGATGGTAAAGAGCATTGTAAGGTTGTTGAACTCAACAGTGGTAGAGAATTGCATGGTGCTAAAGAAAAACAAGGCGAAGTTTTGGAAAAAGAGAAAGAAGACGAGGGTACTTCAAAGTCTCAAGTCACAGAGAGGGTTAATGTGGATAGGAAACCTAATGAGATACCTAACGTCCCGTTTCCCCAGAGATTGCAGAAACAGAAGGTTGATAAGCAGTTCTCGAAATTTTTAGAGGTTTTCAAGAAGCTGCAGATTAACATTCCTTTTGCAGATGCATTGGAACAGATGCCGAGTTATGTAAAGTTTATGAAGGACATCTTGTCCAAGAAAAGGAGGTTGGGCGATTATGAAACCGTTGCATTAACTGAAGAGTGTAGCACCATTTTACAGAAGAAGTTGTCTCTAAAATTAAAGGATCCAGGAAGCTTTACCATACCGTGTACTATTGGGAGTCAACACTTCAGTCGTTGCCTATGTGATTTGGGTGCTAGTATAAATCTCATGCCCTTCTCGGTTTATCAACAATTGGGTCTTAAGGAAGCATCTCCTACAAACGTAACACTCCAGCTAGCAGACAGATCTCTTACATATCCACGAGGTATAGTGGAAGATGTGTTAGTTAAGGTTGATAAATTAATATTCCCAGCGGACTTCATTATTTTGGATTATGAGGAGGATCGAGATATTCCTATCATCCTAGGAAGACCGTTTCTTGCTACCGGGAGAACTTTGATAGATGTTCAGAAGGGGCAATTGACGATGAGGGTGCAGGACCAAGAAGTGACGTTCGATGTGCTGAAGGCAATGAAATTTCCTAATGAGGATGTTGAGTGTTTAAGAGTTGATATTGTGGATGAATTCGTGAACGAGATGTTTTTGGGAAACAGTATCAGTGATCCACTAGAGAAGTCAATCAGTATTGAGGAAATTTCGGAGTGTGAGCAAGCGATGGAGCACGTGCAATTAATGGATGCTGCACCGAGGTTTACAAAGTTCAGGCAACATTTTGAGGAACTTGATTACTCGGGAAGTTCAAAGGCAAATAGGAAGTCTTCTTTTGAGGTGCCACCAGTCTTGGAGCTGAAGCAATTGCCTAACCACCTTAGGTATGCTTATTTGGGTGAGGCGTCTACTTTGCCTGTCATTATTTCAGCATCGTTGGACAAAATTCAAGAAGAGAAATTGCTGAGGGTGCTTTGGGACTGCAAATCAGCTATTGGATGGGTCTTAGCAGATATCAAAGGTATTAGTCCATCATTTTGCATGCATAAAATTTTAATGGAAGATGATGCAAAGCCAGTAGTTGATCAACAGAGAAGGTTAAACCCAATTATGAAGGAGGTGGTGAGGAAAGAAATAATTAAGTGGTTAGATGCTGGGATTATCTACCCAATTTCAGACAGTGCTTGGGTAAGCCCGGTTCATTGTGTCCCGAAGAAAGGGGGCATGACGGTTGTTCCTAATGAGAATAACGAGTTGATTCCGGCGAGAACTGTTACGGGGTGGCGAGTGTGCTTGGATTATAGGAAGTTGAATAAGGCCACGTGTAAGGATCATTTCCCCTTGCCGTTCATTAATCAGATGCTGGATCGACTTGCAGGACATGAATATTACTGTTTGTTAGACGGGTATTCAGGGTACAATCAGATAGTCATTGCGCCAGAAGATCAGGAGAAAACGACTTTTACATGTCCATATGGAACATTTGCTTTCAGGAGAATGTCGTTTGGTTTGTGCAATGCTCCAGCAACTTTTCAACGGTGCATGATGGTTATATTCTCGGATATGGTCGAGTGGAATTTAGAAGTCTTTATGGATGACTTCTCAGTTTTTGGTGATTCATTTGATGTCTGCTTGGAGAATCTAACGTTGGTGCTGAGAAGATGTATGGAAACGAATTTGGTCTTAAATTGGGAGAAGTGCCACTTCATGGTTCAAGAAGGAATTATCTTGGGACATCGGGTGTCAGTAAAAGGTATTGAAGTTGATAAAGCGAAGATTGAAGCTATTTGAAAAGTTGCCTCCTCCAAATTCAGTCAAGGGTATTCGTAGCTTCTTGGGTCATGCAGGGTTTTACCGAAGGTTCATCAAGGATTTTTCTAAGATTACAAAGCCGTTGTGCAGTTTACTAGAGAAAGAAGTCCCGTTTGAGTTTGATGAAGCATGCCTCACAGCTTTTGAGATTTTGAAGCGGAAATTGATAACAGCTCCGGTGGTAGTAGCTCCAGATTGGGGTCATCCTTTTGAGTTGATGTGCGATGCAAGTGACTCCGCGATTGGGGCAGTTCTGGGCCAGCGTAAAGACAAGGTATTTCAAGCTATTTATTATGCCAGTAAGACTTTAACTGATGCTCAACTAAATTATACAACCACAGAAAAGGAGTTGTTAGCTGTAGTGTTTGCCTTCGACAAGTTCCGTCCATATCTCATTGGAACGAAGGTTATTGTCTACACGGACCATTCAGCAATTAAGTACCTCGTTGCAAAGAAAGATGCTAAGCCTAGATTGATCCGTTGGGTTTTGTTACTTCAAGAGTTCGAATTGGAGATTCAGGACAAAAAAGGAACTGAAAATCAGATAGCAGATCATTTGTCTAGAATGGAGCAGCCCAGATACAATGAGATGGCAGTCAATGATAGCTTCCCAGACAAACAGTTGTTTGTAATTACGTCTGAGGTACCGTGGTATGCCGATTTGGTAAATTATATTGTAGGGAAGGTCATACCTTCAGAACTGTCAAGTCAACAGAGGAAGAGGTTTCAATATGATGTACGGCAATATCTGTGGGATGAGCCATTTTTGTACAAGAGTTGTGCCGACCAGTTAGTAAGACATTGTTTTCCTCAAGCAGAGATGGGAAGCATTCTCCAGCAATGTCATGCATCGGGATATGGAGGACATTATGGAGGCCAAAGAACAGCTGCTAAGGTTTTTCAATCAGGTTTTTTCTGGCCTACTTTATTTAAGGATGCTTATTCATTTGTTCTACATTGTGATCGATGCCAAAGGGTAGGTAATATTTCGAAAAGACAGGAGATGCCCCTTAATTCTATTTTAGAAGTTGAAATGTTTGACGTTTGGGGTATCGATTTCATGGGACCTTTTCCCTTGTCTTTTAACAATTCTTATATCCTTGTAGAAGTCGACTATGTGTCTAAATGGGTGGAAGCAATTGCAACCTCCACTAATGATGCTAAGGTGGTAACTAAGTTTTTGCAACGTAATATCTTTACAAGATTTGGGACACCTAGAGCAATAATCAGTGATAGAGGATCTCACTTCTGCAACAGACAATTTAACGCCTTATTAGCAAAATATGGAGTCAAGCATAAAGTTTCTACTGCTTACCACCCACAAACAAGTGGACAAGCGGAGATTTCAAACAGAGAAGTGAAAAGGATCTTGGAGAAGACAGTAAATCCTAATCGTAAGGATTGGTCCGTTAAGCTCGATGATGCACTCTGGGCTTATAGAACAGCGTTTAAGACACCACTTGGAATGTCTCCTTATCGGTTGGTTTTTGGGAAGGCTTGTCATTTGCTGGTGGAATTAGAACATCATGCATACTGGGCAACTCGGAAGTTAAATTGGGATTTTAGCCGAGCTGGTGAGGAACGGTTGCTACAACTAAATGAGATGGAGGAGTTTCGACTTCAGTCCTATGAAAACGCAAAAATTTACAAGGAACGGGTAAAACGTTGGCATGACAAACACATTGTGGACCGAAAGTTTGAACCAGGTCAATCAGTGTTATTGTTCAATTCCCGACTCCGACTTTTCCCGGGAAAGCTGAAATCACGGTGGTCAGGTCCTTTTACAATTCATGTTGTTTATCCGTATGGGGCGGTGGAGTTAAAAGGCAATGATTCAGAGACTACGTTTAAGGTGAATGGACAAAGACTCAAACATTACTGGGGAGACACCTTCAATAGGATGAAATCCTCGGTCTCTTTATCAACTTAAACAGGGAGTAATGTCAGGCTGATGACAATAAAACAAGCGCTGTGTGGGAGGCAACCCAAATTTCATTTTTTTTAAGTTGATTAATTTAATGAAAATAATTTGTTGAGTTTATGCAAATTTCTGGTTTATAATTTGTGTTGCATATAATTTGAATAATGTATGTCAGGTACAATACTTCAATGTTGTCAAACCTTCACGGAAGATTCAAGGAGTTGAAAATTTTGAAACAGTAGTTGACGCCCCTGCGTCTGAAAGGACGCCCCTACGTCAGAACTTACTGTAATTGAAGGGAATTCGTTTGAGGCGTTGACGCACCTGCGTCAGGAATTGAAGCAGTTGCGTGAGACTTGACGCCCCTGCGTCTGAAAACACGCCCCTACGTCCGAACTCACTGGAAATGTGGCAACTATTGACGCACCTGCGTCAGGAATTGAAGCAGCTGCGTGAGACTTGACGCCCCTGCGTCTGAAAGCACGCCCCTGCGTCAGAACTCACTGAAAATGTTGCAACCGTAGACGCACCTGCGTCACAATCCAACGCAGCTGCATTCAAATCAACGCCCCTGCGTTCAAAGCAACGCCCCTGCGTCACACCTTATAAAATCAAACGTGACGCAGCTGCGTCAAAATCTTACGCAGCTGCGTGACGGGGAATATTAAAGTTAAACGGACGCCTTTATAAACCGTGTGCGACTTCATCTGCCTCTCTTGACAGCTTACGTTTCTTCCGTGAGGCCCTTTCACTTCCACCCTCAGTTACGTCCGTTATATATGCACAAGAAGTTGAATGGTGCGTTTTGGAACCTATAAATAGAACTCTCAGGCTTACAACACAATCACAGAACTTCCATTGCCTTCTGCTTCTGCTCCTAAAGCAACACCAAGTTTCGGTGTCTTCTCATACATATTCAAGTAAGAATTTACTTTGACACATTTCATATAATTCGTCAGGGATAGTGATTGATTCTTGCATATATACAAATTGTTGTGTTTGGGAATTCTGAGTACTAGTGGGGGGTTTATTCAAGCATCAAACCTATAAGTTTGGGGGTTGTCAACAAGGTACCCGCCAACTATTTGTTAAAAGGCTGAGCGAAAAAGCAAAGTTGTTCTTGGATTTGGTTTGTGTTTCGACAAGTTTGGAAGGTTGTGAGATCAATGGCACCAAAACGTCATCGAGGAGAGAGTCCCAGGTCCACCCCTCCATATGATTCAAGCCGGTTTGTGAGCTTTGAATCGGCCAAGTTCTATGAAGAACATGTTGATGCCAAGAAGCTTATACCAGAGCGGGGTCTTGATCCAGGACCTTTGGATGACAAATTATGGAGGATGATCAACCAGAATTGGGGAACATTGCCTCATCAGCCTAATCCGACCGTCATTTCAATCGTCAAAGAGTTTTATGCTAATGCCAAGGCGATTAAACATAATGAGGTCGTCGTTCGGGGCAAGAAGGTCTCCTCTTCTCCTGCGAAAATTAACGAGTATTATGGTATTCCATTGCTTCCAGAAACGGATGAGTATTCAGCATTTGTTAGGGAGCCAGTCAATTATTAAGAGATTATTAGAGGATTATGCCAACCAGATGCCGTATGGAAGTATAGAGATGGTGAACCCAAGACTTTCAACTACAACTACTTGAGCCGATATGGGAAGGCATGGTATTATTTCCTATGCGCTAAACTAATGCCCACCGAGGTAATTAAAGAACGAGCAGTCCTCTTATTCTGCATCGTCAATAAGAAAACCATTGATAAGGGACAAGTGATCAACAGCTCGATCAAGTATGCTATAAAAGGGAAACCAGTCCAGCATCCTCAAGTCCCCATCAACTCTAAAATCATCAAGAATTTCAAGCAATGGAATGGGGCACCTCCTGACCCAAAAGGAGCGGGATTTCTTTTGGGTGATCCACATTCCCCGGACACTGAGGAATTATTTGCAGCAGAGCCGGAGCATGATGCAGCTTCATCGTCCAACACGATTGACACATTAGTGGCGGAGGTAAGGCAGCTTCGGAGAGAATCTCGTCGACAAGCTCGACGGGATGCCCATTTGGCACAAACAATGGGTTCTATGATGCAATACCAAGCAGCATTCTCCTCGACTCTAGCGGAAGCGTTTAATCGCTTGGAAATGAATGCTGGTCGTGAGCCCTTGAATTTTCCAGCTCCTCCGATAATGCTGGAATTACCTCCTGATTCACCGGACAACAAAGTCGAGGAGTAATGTTCTAAAAAGGGAAGTCCCGTTATTTCAATTCTGCTCTAATTCTCATTGAGGACACTGAGTTTAATAAGTTTGGGGGAAGTTTGATAATCCTATTTATTTGTTTATTTGTTTGTTTGTTTGACTAAAAATAAAAAAATAAAAAAAATAAGAATGTAGATGAATTTTGAGGGTATATTCACTGCAAACCCTCACGAGACTTAACTCGTCCTCATAAGGTAATTATGGGGTTTAAAAGGCTTGTTACACGTGCTAAGTGTAACCGTGAAACCTACGAAAACGGTTAGTTGTAGTTGTCGTTAAATTCTAATTAGCAATGTTAAAGTAATCATGAAAACTAGTGCAAGGTCGATGATAAGAATGTTGCTATTGGTTAGCCTTTAATGATAAATGAATGAACATTTTGAATTTCAATCTTACAATCGAGTAGTCTTGCGTTATTTTTGGTTCCTATGTTTTAATAAGCACAAAATTTGATTGTTTTGACTAGTTGAGAATTAGAAAACTTACAAGATTGATTTTCTTTTGAGTTTCATGTGTGAATTTCATTTCTTACTTGCAAATTCTCGTATGCTGAGTTAAGGTGTTACATAAGTTTGGAGGGATCATTTAATTAAAAAAAAAACATGAAAATAATTGACTCAGTCAGAATTCCGTGGTCTTTGCTATTCGACCAAGTAAATCCTTAAGGATGTCTTTACATCTAGTGCCCTAAAACTAACTGGTTTGGGAGTCACTGGTTAAAAGCTCGTTACAAGGATAGCATTGAACAGCCTAATGCAATTGTGTATTGCACGAGTCCTTGTTAATGAATTAGGGGTGAAATGGAGCGTAAAACGCATTCACTTTTGTATTTCTGAATAGTAGTATGATCCCTAATTTATGTGATTGCCTGACTTGGTTAAGAGATGTAAAAGTAAGGACGTGAAAGCAAAGTGAAATTCTGCTTGTAATTAATCTAAGAAGTTTATCTAATTTTTCTGATTAGTTGAAACTACGAAACACACACGCACAATTAGGAACCTTAAATAAGGCTTGATTGTCGATTCTGTGAGATTTGTGAATTCGGTAGTTCTTGAAAGTTCTGTAAGGCTATTACGAGTTGCTTGAGGCCTGAATCTGGTATGTGGCAACAAAAATTCATGGTTGCGTCTAGATTTCAGTTTTATTAAGTTATTTTTACTTGAGGACAAACAATTAGATAAGTTTGGGGGCATTTGTTGAGCCGATTTTGTACCTCAAAAGATTCGCTTCTTAACTTATATATTGTAGTTCTTAAGCATTTTTATTTCAATTTTATGCATTTTGGTGCATTTGTTTCAGGTTTGCATGGAAAATAGTTTGCAAGGGCATTTCAGTAATTTTGAAGCCAGGTTCACGCAGCTGCGTCAGGAAGTGAAGCAACTGCGTCAAAGATGTTGTCTTTTCCAAAATGATCAGACGCAGCTGCGTGAGATATTAAAGCAGCTGCGTGACTTCAACGCAGCTGCGTGACTTTTGAAGCAGTTGCGTCAGGCGATTTCAACGCAGCTGCGTTAAGGGTGAAGCAGCTGCGTGAGTCAATTTCAACGCAACTGCGTGATGGGTGAAGCAGCTGCGTCACGTTCAATCGACTGATTTCTCCCACGATGCTGAGCAGTTGCTAAGTCAGTTTCGGGCAGTTAACATGCGAGGCAGCGGGGGATTTGAGGAGAACAAAAAGGAAAGTCAGAAAAAGAAGAACGAGGGGAGATAGACAAAAGAGACACAGAGAGCAAGAGAAAAAGATACACGGAGCGAACAGAGCGAAGAGAAGTAAAATCTGCGGTTGACGGAAGAAATTCAGTCTGGGTGCAGAGAAGGGCAAGAATATATATTTAGTTTATCTCTGAACTCTTGTACTTCAATTATTATCAATTTATTATGGCTAGAATTCACTCTTGTGTATATTTTCTTAGATTGATCATGAGCTAATTCTGTCGTTTAGGGTTTGCAATGTAATTATCTGTATAAACTGAAGCAAGTTATTACCTGTGCTTGTTATATACATGTGGGGTTGACTACCATGACTGTTTGTTGATTCTAATTACTTGGTCAGTAATTTAACTTGGTATTTCATATAGAATTGAGAGATTATGTATGAAATTGGACCCTTGTATGGTAGCATGTGACTTATTTGTTAATATAAATTGTGATTGAGATAGAAATATACTCAATTGCCACATGTAATTGGTAGAGAACTGAAGCTTACTATCTTTTTAAACTCAGCAATCATAGAAATATAGGTTGTTGGTTTAAAAGAGATGTTCTTCTTCAATCTATTCCATAATCGGTAGAATTGGAGAAGATTAGCTGATTAATAATCGAAAGATATTATTCAGTTTTTAAAGAGTTCTCAATTAACAATCTCGTGCGTGTATTTTAACTTCATAGGGATAACTTGGTTCAGTCGATGACAAATGATTAAGTTGTAAACCCTAAACGTCTTTAATTCTAGAGAATTTCGTTTCGAGTAATTTAATTATTGAAATTAACTTCATTACTTAACAATATTTTCAATCCACTAAATTCAATTGGTGTTATTTCAATTATTAACTAGTTATTCAATGCTTAATTTACAATTCCTCGTAGGAACGATACCTTGCTAGCCTTATACTACACTTAAACCACGTGCACTTGCGTGAAGTATTTTCTAAACGGAAAAAGGCGAACAAGTTTTTGGCGCCATTGCCGGGGACATTGTTTTATTTAAAGTGTTGATATTAGTTTTAATTGAAGTATGTTCTTGAGAAGGTTAATAAATTTTTAGTTTATTACCCTTCGTTTTCAGGTGATCTTGGTTGTATATGCAAACCCGTTCACAGGGTAAGGATACAATTCCTTTCGAAGACGAGATTGAAAGAAGGTTACGTCGGATTCGGAACTATATTCAAGAAATAACGCAACACCAGGATCAGGAACAAGTGGAGCAAGTAAGAATGGCAGAGGAAGATGGGCAAAAGTCCTTACGGGACTATGCCACGCCGCAGATGACTGAGATACAGTCGAGTATTACAAGACTAGCCATCACTGCGGCACAGTTTGAGATAAAGCCGGGAACAATTCAGATGGTTCAGAATTCTGTACAGTTTTGGGGGTTATCAAATGATGATCCTAGTATGCATTTGAGGAGTTTCTTGGAAATATGTGACACCTTCAAGTATCCAGGGGTTTCGGATGATGCGATTCGTTTGAGGCTTTTTCCGTTTACTTTGAGGGATAAGGCAAAGAGTTGGCTTCATTCATTGCCCCCGGGATCAATTACTACATGGGATGATTTGGTGCAGAAATTTCTGGCGAAGTTTTTCCCTTATGCAAAGACAGTGAAGATATGATTTGAGATCACTACATTTGCTCAGCAGGATTCAGAGACATTATACGAAGCATGGGAAAGATTCAAGGAGTTGTCAAGGAAATGTCCGCATCATGGAATTCCAAAATGGCTTCAAGTGCAGACATTCTATAATGGGCTAGTACAAGCAGTGAGATCAAGTATAGACGCAGCAGCGGGGGGTGACCTGATGGTCAAAAGTTGTGACGATGCATATGCCTTACTAGAAACCATGGCATCAAACAACTACCAATGGCCGACAGCAAGAATGAATCCACCCAGGGCAGCTGGAGTTATTGAGTTAGATTCTGTTACAGCTTTGTCAGCACAAGTGTCGGCCCTGGCTAAGAAGATAGATGCAATGGGAAGTCAGAAGGTACAGCAAGTGGAGATAATTTGCGAACTTTGTGCCGGGAGTCATTCGATTGATCAGTGCGCAATTAATCTAGAGTCGGTGCAATTTGTGTCCAATTATAATCGTCAGCAAGGGGGGAATTCTAACAGTTACAATCCAGGGTGGCGTAATCATCCAAATTTTTCTTGGAGCAACAATCAATCTCAACAACAAGGACAGAGTTCAAGAAATGCATATCCCCCGGGGTTTCACAGTCAGCAGAATCAACAGCCTCAGCAGCCGGATAAGTTGGCTCAGATGGAAGATGTACTAGCTAAGTTGGTTAACCAGTTTGATTCTACGGTGAAGACTCAAGCTGTAGCTATAAAGAATCTGGAGAACCAAATGGGACAAATAGCTCATGCATTGAACAATAGACCTCAAGGATCGTTTCCAAGTGATACGGAGGTAAACCCGAAGCGAGATGGTAAAGAGCATTGTAAGGTTGTTGAACTCAACAGTGGTAGAGAATTGCATGGTGCTAAAGAAAAACAAGGCGAAGTTTTGGAAAAAGAGAAAGAAGACGAGGGTACTTCAAAGTCTCAAGTCACAGAGAGGGTTAATGTGGATAGGAAACCTAATGAGATACCTAACGTCCCGTTTCCCCAGAGATTGCAGAAACAGAAGGTTGATAAGCAGTTCTCGAAATTTTTAGAGGTTTTCAAGAAGCTGCAGATTAACATTCCTTTTGCAGATGCATTGGAACAGATGCCGAGTTATGTAAAGTTTATGAAGGACATCTTGTCCAAGAAAAGGAGGTTGGGCGATTATGAAACCGTTGCATTAACTGAAGAGTGTAGCACCATTTTACAGAAGAAGTTGTCTCTAAAATTAAAGGATCCAGGAAGCTTTACCATACCGTGTACTATTGGGAGTCAACACTTCAGTCGTTGCCTATGTGATTTGGGTGCTAGTATAAATCTCATGCCCTTCTCGGTTTATCAACAATTGGGTCTTAAGGAAGCATCTCCTACAAACGTAACACTCCAGCTAGCAGACAGATCTCTTACATATCCACGAGGTATAGTGGAAGATGTGTTAGTTAAGGTTGATAAATTAATATTCCCAGCGGACTTCATTATTTTGGATTATGAGGAGGATCGAGATATTCCTATCATCCTAGGAAGACCGTTTCTTGCTACCGGGAGAACTTTGATAGATGTTCAGAAGGGGCAATTGACGATGAGGGTGCAGGACCAAGAAGTGACGTTCGATGTGCTGAAGGCAATGAAATTTCCTAATGAGGATGTTGAGTGTTTAAGAGTTGATATTGTGGATGAATTCGTGAACGAGATGTTTTTGGGAAACAGTATCAGTGATCCACTAGAGAAGTCAATCAGTATTGAGGAAATTTCGGAGTGTGAGCAAGCGATGGAGCACGTGCAATTAATGGATGCTGCACCGAGGTTTACAAAGTTCAGGCAACATTTTGAGGAACTTGATTACTCGGGAAGTTCAAAGGCAAATAGGAAGTCTTCTTTTGAGGTGCCACCAGTCTTGGAGCTGAAGCAATTGCCTAACCACCTTAGGTATGCTTATTTGGGTGAGGCGTCTACTTTGCCTGTCATTATTTCAGCATCGTTGGACAAAATTCAAGAAGAGAAATTGCTGAGGGTGCTTTGGGACTGCAAATCAGCTATTGGATGGGTCTTAGCAGATATCAAAGGTATTAGTCCATCATTTTGCATGCATAAAATTTTAATGGAAGATGATGCAAAGCCAGTAGTTGATCAACAGAGAAGGTTAAACCCAATTATGAAGGAGGTGGTGAGGAAAGAAATAATTAAGTGGTTAGATGCTGGGATTATCTACCCAATTTCAGACAGTGCTTGGGTAAGCCCGGTTCATTGTGTCCCGAAGAAAGGGGGCATGACGGTTGTTCCTAATGAGAATAACGAGTTGATTCCGGCGAGAACTGTTACGGGGTGGCGAGTGTGCTTGGATTATAGGAAGTTGAATAAGGCCACGTGTAAGGATCATTTCCCCTTGCCGTTCATTAATCAGATGCTGGATCGACTTGCAGGACATGAATATTACTGTTTGTTAGACGGGTATTCAGGGTACAATCAGATAGTCATTGCGCCAGAAGATCAGGAGAAAACGACTTTTACATGTCCATATGGAACATTTGCTTTCAGGAGAATGTCGTTTGGTTTGTGCAATGCTCCAGCAACTTTTCAACGGTGCATGATGGTTATATTCTCGGATATGGTCGAGTGGAATTTAGAAGTCTTTATGGATGACTTCTCAGTTTTTGGTGATTCATTTGATGTCTGCTTGGAGAATCTAACGTTGGTGCTGAGAAGATGTATGGAAACGAATTTGGTCTTAAATTGGGAGAAGTGCCACTTCATGGTTCAAGAAGGAATTATCTTGGGACATCGGGTGTCAGTAAAAGGTATTGAAGTTGATAAAGCGAAGATTGAAGCTATTTGAAAAGTTGCCTCCTCCAAATTCAGTCAAGGGTATTCGTAGCTTCTTGGGTCATGCAGGGTTTTACCGAAGGTTCATCAAGGATTTTTCTAAGATTACAAAGCCGTTGTGCAGTTTACTAGAGAAAGAAGTCCCGTTTGAGTTTGATGAAGCATGCCTCACAGCTTTTGAGATTTTGAAGCGGAAATTGATAACAGCTCCGGTGGTAGTAGCTCCAGATTGGGGTCATCCTTTTGAGTTGATGTGCGATGCAAGTGACTCCGCGATTGGGGCAGTTCTGGGCCAGCGTAAAGACAAGGTATTTCAAGCTATTTATTATGCCAGTAAGACTTTAACTGATGCTCAGCTAAATTATACAACCACAGAAAAGGAGTTGTTAGCTGTAGTGTTTGCCTTCGACAAGTTCCGTCCATATCTCATTGGAACGAAGGTTATTGTCTACACGGACCATTCAGCAATTAAGTACCTCGTTGCAAAGAAAGATGCTAAGCCTAGATTGATCCGTTGGGTTTTGTTACTTCAAGAGTTCGAATTGGAGATTCAGGACAAAAAAGGAACTGAAAATCAGATAGCAGATCATTTGTCTAGAATGGAGCAGCCCAGATACAATGAGATGGCAGTCAATGATAGCTTCCCAGACAAACAGTTGTTTGTAATTACGTCTGAGGTACCGTGGTATGCCGATTTGGTAAATTATATTGTAGGGAAGGTCATACCTTCAGAACTGTCAAGTCAACAGAGGAAGAGGTTTCAATATGATGTACGGCAATATCTGTGGGATGAGCCATTTTTGTACAAGAGTTGTGCCGACCAGTTAGTAAGACATTGTTTTCCTCAAGCAGAGATGGGAAGCATTCTCCAGCAATGTCATGCATCGGGATATGGAGGACATTATGGAGGCCAAAGAACAGCTGCTAAGGTTTTTCAATCAGGTTTTTTCTGGCCTACTTTATTTAAGGATGCTTATTCATTTGTTCTACATTGTGATCGATGCCAAAGGGTAGGTAATATTTCGAAAAGACAGGAGATGCCCCTTAATTCTATTTTAGAAGTTGAAATGTTTGACGTTTGGGGTATCGATTTCATGGGACCTTTTCCCTTGTCTTTTAACAATTCTTATATCCTTGTAGAAGTCGACTATGTGTCTAAATGGGTGGAAGCAATTGCAACCTCCACTAATGATGCTAAGGTGGTAACTAAGTTTTTGCAACGTAATATCTTTACAAGATTTGGGACACCTAGAGCAATAATCAGTGATAGAGGATCTCACTTCTGCAACAGACAATTTAACGCCTTATTAGCAAAATATGGAGTCAAGCATAAAGTTTCTACTGCTTACCACCCACAAACAAGTGGACAAGCGGAGATTTCAAACAGAGAAGTGAAAAGGATCTTGGAGAAGACAGTAAATCCTAATCGTAAGGATTGGTCCGTTAAGCTCGATGATGCACTCTGGGCTTATAGAACAGCGTTTAAGACACCACTTGGAATGTCTCCTTATCGGTTGGTTTTTGGGAAGGCTTGTCATTTGCTGGTGGAATTAGAACATCATGCATACTGGGCAACTCGGAAGTTAAATTGGGATTTTAGCCGAGCTGGTGAGGAACGGTTGCTACAACTAAATAAGATGGAGGAGTTTCGACTTCAGTCCTATGAAAACGCAAAAATTTACAAGGAACGGGTAAAACGTTGGCATGACAAACACATTGTGGACCGAAAGTTTGAACCAGGTCAATCAGTGTTATTGTTCAATTCCCGACTCCGACTTTTCCCGGGAAAGCTGAAATCACGGTGGTCAGGTCCTTTTACAATTCATGTTGTTTATCCGTATGGGGCGGTGGAGTTAAAAGGCAATGATTCAGAGACTACGTTTAAGGTGAATGGACAAAGACTCAAACATTACTGGGGAGACACCTTCAATAGGATGAAATCCTCGGTCTCTTTATCAACTTAAACAGGGAGTAATGTCAGGCTGATGACAATAAAACAAGCGCTGTGTGGGAGGCAACCCAAATTTCATTTTTTTTAAGTTGATTAATTTAATGAAAATAATTTGTTGAGTTTATGCAAATTTCTGGTTTATAATTTGTGTTGCATATAATTTGAATAATGTATGTCAGGTACAATACTTCAATGTTGTCAAACCTTCACGGAAGATTCAAGGAGTTGAAAATTTTGAAACAGTAGTTGACGCCCCTGCGTCTGAAAGGACGCCCCTACGTCAGAACTTACTGTAATTGAAGGGAATTCGTTTGAGGCGTTGACGCACCTGCGTCAGGAATTGAAGCAGTTGCGTGAGACTTGACGCCCCTGCGTCTGAAAACACGCCCCTACGTCCGAACTCACTGGAAATGTGGCAACTATTGACGCACCTGCGTCAGGAATTGAAGCAGCTGCGTGAGACTTGACGCCCCTGCGTCTGAAAGCACGCCCCTGCGTCAGAACTCACTGAAAATGTTGCAACCGTAGACGCACCTGCGTCACAATCCAACGCAGCTGCATTCAAATCAACGCCCCTGCGTTCAAAGCAACGCCCCTGCGTCACACCTTATAAAATCAAACGTGACGCAGCTGCGTCAAAATCTTACGCAGCTGCGTGACGGGGAATATTAAAGTTAAACGGACGCCTTTATAAACCGTGTGCGACTTCATCTGCCTCTCTTGACAGCTTACGTTTCTTCCGTGAGGCCCTTTCACTTCCACCCTCAGTTACGTCCGTTATATATGCACAAGAAGTTGAATGGTGCGTTTTGGAACCTATAAATAGAACTCTCAGGCTTACAACACAATCACAGAACTTCCATTGCCTTCTGCTTCTGCTCCTAAAGCAACACCAAGTTTCGGTGTCTTCTCATACATATTCAAGTAAGAATTTACTTTGACACATTTCATATAATTCGTCAGGGATAGTGATTGATTCTTGCATATATACAAATTGTTGTGTTTGGGAATTCTGAGTACTAGTGGGGGGTTTATTCAAGCATCAAACCTATAAGTTTGGGGGTTGTCAACAAGGTACCCGCCAACTATTTGTTAAAAGGCTGAGCGAAAAAGCAAAGTTGTTCTTGGATTTGGTTTGTGTTTCGACAAGTTTGGAAGGTTGTGAGATCAATGGCACCAAAACGTCATCGAGGAGAGAGTCCCAGGTCCACCCCTCCATATGATTCAAGCCGGTTTGTGAGCTTTGAATCGGCCAAGTTCTATGAAGAACATGTTGATGCCAAGAAGCTTATACCAGAGCGGGGTCTTGATCCAGGACCTTTGGATGACAAATTATGGAGGATGATCAACCAGAATTGGGGAACATTGCCTCATCAGCCTAATCCGACCGTCATTTCAATCGTCAAAGAGTTTTATGCTAATGCCAAGGCGATTAAACATAATGAGGTCGTCGTTCGGGGCAAGAAGGTCTCCTCTTCTCCTGCGAAAATTAACGAGTATTATGGTATTCCATTGCTTCCAGAAACGGATGAGTATTCAGCATTTGTTAGGGAGCCAGTCAATTATTAAGAGATTATTAGAGGATTATGCCAACCAGATGCCGTATGGAAGTATAGAGATGGTGAACCCAAGACTTTCAACTACAACTACTTGAGCCGATATGGGAAGGCATGGTATTATTTCCTATGCGCTAAACTAATGCCCACCGAGGTAATTAAAGAACGAGCAGTCCTCTTATTCTGCATCGTCAATAAGAAAACCATTGATAAGGGACAAGTGATCAACAGCTCGATCAAGTATGCTATAAAAGGGAAACCAGTCCAGCATCCTCAAGTCCCCATCAACTCTAAAATCATCAAGAATTTCAAGCAATGGAATGGGGCACCTCCTGACCCAAAAGGAGCGGGATTTCTTTTGGGTGATCCACATTCCCCGGACACTGAGGAATTATTTGCAGCAGAGCCGGAGCATGATGCAGCTTCATCGTCCAACACGATTGACACATTAGTGGCGGAGGTAAGGCAGCTTCGGAGAGAATCTCGTCGACAAGCTCGACGGGATGCCCATTTGGCACAAACAATGGGTTCTATGATGCAATACCAAGCAGCATTCTCCTCGACTCTAGCGGAAGCGTTTAATCGCTTGGAAATGAATGCTGGTCGTGAGCCCTTGAATTTTCCAGCTCCTCCGATAATGCTGGAATTACCTCCTGATTCACCGGACAACAAAGTCGAGGAGTAATGTTCTAAAAAGGGAAGTCCCGTTATTTCAATTCTGCTCTAATTCTCATTGAGGACACTGAGTTTAATAAGTTTGGGGGAAGTTTGATAATCCTATTTATTTGTTTATTTGTTTGTTTGTTTGACTAAAAATAAAAAAATAAAAAAAATAAGAATGTAGATGAATTTTGAGGGTATATTCACTGCAAACCCTCACGAGACTTAACTCGTCCTCATAAGGTAATTATGGGGTTTAAAAGGCTTGTTACACGTGCTAAGTGTAACCGTGAAACCTACGAAAACGGTTAGTTGTAGTTGTCGTTAAATTCTAATTAGCAATGTTAAAGTAATCATGAAAACTAGTGCAAGGTCGATGATAAGAATGTTGCTATTGGTTAGCCTTTAATGATAAATGAATGAACATTTTGAATTTCAATCTTACAATCGAGTAGTCTTGCGTTATTTTTGGTTCCTATGTTTTAATAAGCACAAAATTTGATTGTTTTGACTAGTTGAGAATTAGAAAACTTACAAGATTGATTTTCTTTTGAGTTTCATGTGTGAATTTCATTTCTTACTTGCAAATTCTCGTATGCTGAGTTAAGGTGTTACATAAGTTTGGAGGGATCATTTAATTAAAAAAAAAACATGAAAATAATTGACTCAGTCAGAATTCCGTGGTCTTTGCTATTCGACCAAGTAAATCCTTAAGGATGTCTTTACATCTAGTGCCCTAAAACTAACTGGTTTGGGAGTCACTGGTTAAAAGCTCGTTACAAGGATAGCATTGAACAGCCTAATGCAATTGTGTATTGCACGAGTCCTTGTTAATGAATTAGGGGTGAAATGGAGCGTAAAACGCATTCACTTTTGTATTTCTGAATAGTAGTATGATCCCTAATTTATGTGATTGCCTGACTTGGTTAAGAGATGTAAAAGTAAGGACGTGAAAGCAAAGTGAAATTCTGCTTGTAATTAATCTAAGAAGTTTATCTAATTTTTCTGATTAGTTGAAACTACGAAACACACACGCACAATTAGGAACCTTAAATAAGGCTTGATTGTCGATTCTGTGAGATTTGTGAATTCGGTAGTTCTTGAAAGTTCTGTAAGGCTATTACGAGTTGCTTGAGGCCTGAATCTGGTATGTGGCAACAAAAATTCATGGTTGCGTCTAGATTTCAGTTTTATTAAGTTATTTTTACTTGAGGACAAACAATTAGATAAGTTTGGGGGCATTTGTTGAGCCGATTTTGTACCTCAAAAGATTCGCTTCTTAACTTATATATTGTAGTTCTTAAGCATTTTTATTTCAATTTTATGCATTTTGGTGCATTTGTTTCAGGTTTGCATGGAAAATAGTTTGCAAGGGCATTTCAGTAATTTTGAAGCCAGGTTCACGCAGCTGCGTCAGGAAGTGAAGCAACTGCGTCAAAGATGTTGTCTTTTCCAAAATGATCAGACGCAGCTGCGTGAGATATTAAAGCAGCTGCGTGACTTCAACGCAGCTGCGTGACTTTTGAAGCAGTTGCGTCAGGCGATTTCAACGCAGCTGCGTTAAGGGTGAAGCAGCTGCGTGAGTCAATTTCAACGCAACTGCGTGATGGGTGAAGCAGCTGCGTCACGTTCAATCGACTGATTTCTCCCACGATGCTGAGCAGTTGCTAAGTCAGTTTCGGGCAGTTAACATGCGAGGCAGCGGGGGATTTGAGGAGAACAAAAAGGAAAGTCAGAAAAAGAAGAACGAGGGGAGATAGACAAAAGAGACACAGAGAGCAAGAGAAAAAGATACACGGAGCGAACAGAGCGAAGAGAAGTAAAATCTGCGGTTGACGGAAGAAATTCAGTCTGGGTGCAGAGAAGGGCAAGAATATATATTTAGTTTATCTCTGAACTCTTGTACTTCAATTATTATCAATTTATTATGGCTAGAATTCACTCTTGTGTATATTTTCTTAGATTGATCATGAGCTAATTCTGTCGTTTAGGGTTTGCAATGTAATTATCTGTATAAACTGAAGCAAGTTATTACCTGTGCTTGTTATATACATGTGGGGTTGACTACCATGACTGTTTGTTGATTCTAATTACTTGGTCAGTAATTTAACTTGGTATTTCATATAGAATTGAGAGATTATGTATGAAATTGGACCCTTGTATGGTAGCATGTGACTTATTTGTTAATATAAATTGTGATTGAGATAGAAATATACTCAATTGCCACATGTAATTGGTAGAGAACTGAAGCTTACTATCTTTTTAAACTCAGCAATCATAGAAATATAGGTTGTTGGTTTAAAAGAGATGTTCTTCTTCAATCTATTCCATAATCGGTAGAATTGGAGAAGATTAGCTGATTAATAATCGAAAGATATTATTCAGTTTTTAAAGAGTTCTCAATTAACAATCTCGTGCGTGTATTTTAACTTCATAGGGATAACTTGGTTCAGTCGATGACAAATGATTAAGTTGTAAACCCTAAACGTCTTTAATTCTAGAGAATTTCGTTTCGAGTAATTTAATTATTGAAATTAACTTCATTACTTAACAATATTTTCAATCCACTAAATTCAATTGGTGTTATTTCAATTATTAACTAGTTATTCAATGCTTAATTTACAATTCCTCGTAGGAACGATACCTTGCTAGCCTTATACTACACTTAAACCACGTGCACTTGCGTGAAGTATTTTCTGAACGGAAAAAGGCGAACAATACTGTGTTTCTTATATGCAGGCAATACAAAAGTTGACAGAATACCTAAGTTTTCAGGTGAGGAATATTACAAGAGAACTTGTGGATGCCTTTGATATGCCAGACCATGTTAAAAGGGCTCCGATTGGCAAGCAGACACCTGTAGAAGCGTATTCGGAGTACATACAACACGTGGGATTCTAGTTTCAAAAGAAAGCTGAAGACTGCTTTAGATATACTTATTACAAATTTGTTAGCCAAAATGGGAGAAAGAATGAACTGGTATTTCAGTATTTGTTCCAAGCGTTTAGACTTTGACACAAGCAGAAGGGGTATCCATGTATTTCCTTACCTTTGCTAACGCAAAATAAATTTGGGGATTTAGGGCGATAATAAGTCCCAGTGTCCAAAAGAAAAATGCTTTGACCTGCAAAGTCTAATATCATAAAATTTGAAATTATTCGAAACTGTTGTAAGTCATGATATTTGAGTGCATGCTTTTTATTATACTGCTTCATTCATTTAACTGCAGTTAATGCTAGCTTTGAGTTAATCAACTTGGTGGATAAATTGGAAACTCAATTCATATTCTACATATTGAGAAATGCATTGAAATGAATAACAGTGATAACCATAAAATGGACAAATGAGAAAATGGGGCTATCTTTTGAAAACCTCTTCATTTTTCTGTTTAGATAAAGAATCAATGTCACAATAGGCCATAATAATGCCTAAGGTCACAGAAAGGAGATAAAATATAGTGGACACCCTGAAGAATACATGCTCAATTCCACGTTTACTTCATACAAAATATAGTTTACCTATTTCTTCACAAGAACGATCCAACAATTATGTATTTCACAAATATCTATTTGCAGCTAAAAACTTAAAATACTTATATTTGATAATATTATAAACTTACGGATCTGGGAGCTCTGTAGTTTGAATATGCATTTCGAGTTATTTCACTTTTCTGCCGAATATCTTCATACATTATCAGGGAAGCCTCGGAGAACTTGGTCAGTCGGTCAAAGAACCTTGGTGAAACTTGTATGTATGCTGCTCAAGTTTGAAGACCTATCAGTACTCTTCTCTTCCTCGTTTTCCTCGGCTTCTCCGGGGACACTAGAATCAAGTGCTGTTTCTTTCTTCTGCAGTTCGTCAGCTTGCTGCCCAACTGTATATTGCAGAGCAGACAAAAAGGCTTTGAAGGCATCACTGAGCGGGTTATGTATTTCAGTGGTGATTTGTGTATTTCGGGTGAGTGTGATTTGAGTGGGTTATGTATTTGGGGGAGTGTGATTTGGGTGGGGAGGAGGAACGAAGTTAGAGTTAAGGAACGGAGGGAAATTATTAGATTGAAAAAAATTAGGAGGGAACCAAATTCTAGACCGAATTTGGCGTCCAATTAGACTGTTTATGTTTCATCTTTTTTAGATCATAGCGACAGTACTACAGTGGCTTTATATTTTTTTTTAGTAGCAAATGTCTTTTCGCCTAATTTATATCGACAAAATATAAATACCTGTTGGCTTATGAGTTTTATAACGACAGATTATAATCGTCTTATATTTTTTAGTAGTAAATAATTGACGTCAATCTTCCCGCCTAATCTATACCGACGAGATATAAATACTCGTCGGCTTATGAGAAATATGACGATAGGTTTTAGCATTGGTCGTCATATCTCGTCGTCGTATCGCCTTTTTCTTGTAGTGGAATTATTTAAACTTATCAGAATAATCTATGACGTTCAACTTATTTACTTATCAATATCAATCTATAGGTGTTTGTGACATCTTTTACTACATCAATCGTCAATTGTACCAAGATTCTTTCTTACATATAAGTAATGAGTCAAGGTGTTGTTGGTGTTTCACATTTCAACTAGTGATAGATGGGCGACGACCATCTTATGCAAACGCACCGTGGAGTCCATCACTTAACCTAAAGGCCTAACCAGACTGTAGCTCAATGGTCAAGGCCTAGCTTGGCTTGGCAAGCCTAAGTTAACGGTCTGTCCTGGCCTAGTTAAAGCTTAAGGTTTGACAGGCTCAGGCTAGGCCAGACCAGACCAGATCAGGGCGCCCTATTGTGTATATCTAAGGTTATTAAACTTGGATCGGACTGTCAGTTCGACCGGTAAAAATTAAAATCGGTCAACACTTAAGTTTGGTTCAAATAAAAAAATAAGTTTTGGTCAAACCCGGTGGTTGAACCAGTCGACTTAGTGAGCTGGTAACCGGGTCAGCGATTTTACCGGTTCCCTACCTCTTTTTTTATTTATTTAATTTAAGCCTTTGAATTTGATTGAATGTTTCCTTGATTAAGTTTTGAGTTATGATCATGATTTAATATCTTTTTTTTCATATAGATTTAATATTTATGTGGGTTATATAAAATAAATAATGTACAAATAGATTTAGTTTTTTTTTTTTTTTTACCGAATTTGATTGAATGTATCCTAGAGATGTTTATGCTCATTTGTATTTGATTTTATTACTCTTAAGTCTTGAATTTTGAGTTATGATCAGAATTTAATATCTTTTTTTTTATATATAGATTTAGTATTTATTTGAATTGTATAAAGTAAACATTGTACAAATAAATTTAATTTTTTTGTGTGAAAATAAATTGATTAATTTTACATATTTACTAAATATTATATATTATATATAATAATAATTAATATATTTAATTATTTATTACATATTAATGACATCACTGATTTAATAACGATTTAATTACTAATTGAACCCATAACTCATTTACTCGATACATTTTTCGGTTCGATGTCTGAGTTTAAAAACACTGGGTGCAACTATATCCAGCGCCAGAAGAGTAGCAGTTCATGATGTTGATGATGAAGACAGAGGAAGATTAGTAGTTATTAGTTTTTTTCAGTTGTTTTTTTTTTTAATGTTTTTATTTTAAATATATATTTTATTGATGAAAATATGTTATTTGACATAAATATCTCTAAAATTTCATATACGCAAAATCCTTTGTAAATTGGGTAGATAAAAAGTTAAACGAAGGATAAAACTTGTTTTTTTGCTAAATGTATAAAATACTTTTAATCCGAAAAAAGAAGTTTAAGGTAAATATCGATTTTAAGCCCAAAGTCTAAACTTTAGATTTTAAATTGTAATTTAGTCTACTTAGAGAATATAAATCTCTAATACTACGATTGTCCCACAATTTGATAAATTTTTAAAACATATAAATTTTAAAGATGATTTCATGTTCTCAAATGCATTTTAAATATTAAGTAAGATTTAGCAATGATGGTATGATGTAAAAGATAAATTATATGCTTAGTAATAAATTATAAGTTAACACTAAGCCTTGTAGGGTCATAAAAAGAATTTTGGTTCTACAATACTAACTATTAATTATTTTTAGTTGTTAATAATTTTACAAATTAACTTACTAACTACATATAATTTTATTTTATTTTATTCTATCATAATTTATTGTTAAATCTTATGATATTACGCCATTATCATGTTATATTATAATTGTTCGTAGAGCTTATAAACAAACACAAAGCACCAACACCGAAGACATCAGCGTAGAGCCAAGACGTCGAGCAATGAAAACCTCCACCAAGGAATATCAAAACATTTAGTTCAAGCACGTAACAAGTTCAAACTTAATTTGATTTTATAATTTTTTAGTTCAATTTTTCAATTCAGATTAGTCTAAATACTATTTAAATATGTATCTATTAAATACTATTTAAATTTAAAAATATTCATATTTCTAATAGAAATACAAAAGAAAAAGATTATTTTCTTATTTAAATTAGTATAAGTAGTATACATGTAGCATCACAGTCCCATATCATAACATGTGAGATATTTAGATAAGGATTCAAGTTGCTATCACGGATACATTCAATCATGACCTTTTGGGTGAACTTGTGGTGGATTAAGATGACCCAAGAAGATATTATAATGTTATGATTTGAATTGTACTCGAGATTTGACCTAACTTGTTACAATATAAATTTATAATAATTAAATGTATACTATCCAAATTTGTAAAATATTTAAAAGAAACTAAAACTTTTTAGGAAAAGAAAGTTACTTTTTGTATTTATATACACAAGAAAAAAACTTCTAAAATAATTTTTATTTTTGATTCTGTCAATTTTATTTCAAGATTTTTTAATCACAATTTTATGTAACTAAAAAAATATATCTTAATAAATTTTATGTAAGATAATTTTATTATTATAATTTTATTAAGATATCAAAAAAATCTCTTAACATATTACGTTGTTTAATTGTATTAATATTAGTCATGAACTTCATTACTAAATCAATGTTCTAACTAAATTAAATTCATTAAAATTTGAAATTTTATCAAATAATAATAATAATAATAATAATAATAATAATAATAATAATAATAATAATAATAATAATAATAATAATAATAATAATAATATATGTCATTTTTTTTAAACACAATAACTAAAAAAGTAGTTAAAAAATTATAGTGATTCATAGATCTATTCAGACAAGAATTTTAAGCAAATTGTGTTGGTATAAACACTACTATAGAATTTCAATGTAAACTTATATAAAATTAACATAATTATTTTTTCATAATCATAACTAAATAAATTTATACATCATTCAAATGTTTAGTTGAATAATTGAACGAAAGTACAATATATAATTCAATAATTTATATTTTTTTTGGTCGCCAAAAAGAAATTATATTAAAAACCCAAAGTCATGCAAATATGGCAAATCCAAAATGTTGTTGTTTGATTTGATGATGACTGTTGTGCAAAAATGATTGTGGTAAATGTGCTTATATGGTTGATTGTCCATATATATCTGACTAAGTGCTTATGTGTTAATGTGCCTATGTGCTTACTTGATTATGTGCGTATATGTTTTAAAGTGCTTATGTGGTTAATTGACTAAGTGATTACATGTTAATCTAAATATGTGTCTACATGATCATGTGTGTATGATATATATTACCTAATTCAAATATTGTGATTTGCACACTTATATAGCACAAATATGATCCAGTTAAAAACTATATGCTGCTTATAATAAGAGTAAAAGTTATCTGGTTCAAATGTTGCAAAGTCTTTTTGAAAAGAATTATGTGTACAAAGGATTTAGATAAAAGATCAGAAATGTTAGGTTGATCTTTCCGTAGAAGTTACTTTGCATTAAAGATAAATATTATAAGTAGAGTAATATAAGATTAAATCATTGTTGTATGACAAAGTTTGTAAAGTCCTTTTAATGTAATAATGTAATGAGGTACAAGGACTTAGTTAGAAAAGATCAAATCTGTTAAGTTGATCTTATGTTATATCTGTTCAGTTAATATAATCGTAGAATGGACTTTACGATTCCAAGCAAAGAAGACTCAACGATTCAGTCTGTTCGTAGAGTGGACTATACGACTCCATACCAGGATAACTCTACGATCATCAAGGAGAAACAGTTGTGCAAGAGTTCTACAGAATATACAAGTTGAATTGAAGAATTGATCTAGTACAAAACGTAGAGCAGAACTCTACGATCGTCGAACAAACAGCTAAGCAAGCCTTCAGGAAACGTGGAACCAGAGAAGAAATGTACTCTACGATATGCACAAACTGGCAAGATCGTAGATAAGATTCGAAGAGCAAGCATATATAAGAACTCTATGATTTGCACAGGTAAACGAAATCGTAAGGCAAAGCACTGCAGTCAGCAACTCAACGATTTGCACAGAAGGACAAGATCGTAGAATGAAATCGTAAAGCAAAGCACTGCAGTCAGTAACTCTACGATCTGAACAAAATAGCAAGATCGTAGAATGAGAGAGAAGATCGTTCCAACTTAACGTTTTACTTGACTTACTTCATGTAACAATCATGGAGCTGAATTCGTAAAGTCAAAATGATCAGACATCCACTCTAAGAATTCACTGTGAAGATCAGAACCAGTAAATTAACAGAACTGCAATATGGTGTGAGAGAAAAGAGAATATTCCTTGACCAGATTAAAGAAAGATTAAGTGCTGTTAAAGATCAGATGTATGTCAGAGTCACAGAAGACTTTGTGTCTAAACGACTATAAGACAGGACCTACTGCTCAGAAGAATGATGAAAATAGTCTGGCTAATAGGACATCTCTGAAAGCAATAGAGCAGCTGATTATCAAAGTCAAGGAAGATATTTAATGATGGATCAGAAAATTAAATATATCAAATAATATAATAATCTTTGATAAACAACTCTGGAAGTGCAACAACTAAAAATGCAGAAAGCAAAGCTACAGGTTGATGTGAAAGAACATATGTCAGAAAAAGGAAAAAACATTGACACAAGCAACAAAAAGTCAACTTCAAAGAAATCAAGGATTTACACAATGCCAGAAGGAACTCAACGGACCTTTTCAAACGGTAAAATATGCACAAATATATAAAAGCATAAATGCTCACAGAGAAAAGAGTTGGTGAATATACAAGAGAGGATGGTGGACAACAAAAGATCGTAGAGCGAAACAAAAATGAATATGCTGAAAAACATTCTACGATCCACCAGAACACTAACACTGAATTGAGAGAGACATATAGAGAAATGACTCTATTGCAAGATAAGTGTTCAAAGCTGCTAAGCAAGTGATAGAGAGAAGCCTAAACGCCAACTTGATACAGATATATTAGCAATTGTGTACAAAAAGGAAGAAGCTTTACAGTCATCTTAGAAGCTCATCTCGAGAAGCTATAAACTGTCAATGATAAGAATGAACAACTGAGTACCAAAAGGAAGAAGCTTTACAGTCATCTCAGAAGCTCATCTCGAGAAGCTATAAACTGTCAATGATAAGAAGAAACAACTGAGTACCAAAAGGAAGGAGCTTCACAGTTATCTCAGAAGTTCATCTCGAGAAGTTATCAAGTACCAAAGGAGCTGAATTGCCAAAGTTTAGCAACACAATGGGTGATCACAAGAAGATATTGAGCATATAAAGAAGCCAAGCATCATTGCCGAACTCAATATCATTTCAAGCATGATCACATCCTGCTACTGAGTAGTTAAAGACAACGGAACTTAAAGTACAACTCAGTAGCAACTCCAACATCTATCAACAAACAAGGAGCCAAGTCTGCTGGACTTGAAGAGGGCAGTTGTGTCCTTGTCTTAGTGACTAAAGGAGCCAAGTCTGCTAGACTTGAAGAGGGCATTTGTGTCCTTGTCTTAGTGACTAAACTAGCGAAACCTGCTGGGTTTGAAGGGTTCTTAGTGAACCAGAGATTCCAGGCTTGCTGAGCTTGAAGAGTTCTGTATGAGTCATCCTTAGTGTATTTCCTACTCGTTGAAGTAGAAGAGTGGAGTAAGAGTTATTCAGTCTCCGAACCACTTAAACTCTCTGGTGTCATTTACATTCAGTTATTTACATTCTGTCATATATAGATATAACTGCTATGATTGATTTTCTTGATAAATGGCTATCTTCAATACAGTCTAAACTCAACTAAGAAGTTTTACAAATCTTTAAGGGGAGTTTTTCAAACTAATATTCCGATGTGCAAACTAATCTTGATTAAATGAACTATTTGGTAATATTATTTAATTTAAGTAAAAAGTTTTTAAGTGATCTATTCAACCCCCCCTTCTAGATCACTTGTGTGCCTTTGGGAACTAACAATTGGTATCAGAGTAGGTTCTCACGAACATAAAAGCTCACGCTTTGAGTAGATCCTATGACACTAGTAAAACTCTGTTTTGAGTTTAAAAATTGAAGTGAACCATTTCTTATAAACAAACTTACAAATTAATGTGTCTTTTCATGCAGGTACAATTATGAATGTTGATTGATGATAATCTATCTGATGCTATATACTCATTGTCATTTAAATCCTATCTAAGACAAATTCAGATGATCTTTACAAAGAAGCAGTCTAGTGAACTTTCAAAATTAAATTAATGCAGCGAGATGAAGAAATCAAAAGGATATTCTATTGATGAGATTATTAATTGATTCACTCGAGAATACAATAACTTGTATTTCTGCTTTCAAATAAACTGGGAAGTTCAAATCTTGATGCCAAAGGACACCGGATTCTATTCTTCTTAGAGGAAGCATCACTGTGCCAAGCACTAACAAAACTACTTCTCACCTGTTCGAAAGTTTATAGCAGAAGCAAGGCCAACAGAAATCTATGCTTAAAAGTGTAAAAGATTTTCTATATACCGAACGTCAGCAGCTTAAATCAGTCTCGAATCCAAGTATTCACTCGACGTGCTCAACATTAAGCTTTATGATAAGCTTAAGGTCTTAAATTCAAAAGATCTTATCTGAAGATGAGTGACAAAGGCATTGCTTCATTTATTCAAAAGCAGTGTCAGGAGTTCTGTCAAAAGCTACAACATATGGTAATCAATGATGAAATCCACAAGCAGTATTTCTCCTATCTTCAAGTGGATGATCTCAAGCATGACTGGTTTTAAAGGAATCTATTTCAAAAAGTCTTCAATGGTCTTCTGAAACTACTTCTCTGAAAGACATTACATATGTATATATCACTGCCATGTCTTTGATGATAAATATCAAAGTCATTTTCCTAAATCATAGATACCAGGCCCGAGACCTGAAAATCAACTCAGCACAGATGAATGAACATATATATATATATATATATATATATATGTATATTTATGATCACCGGGTTAAAGATTCATTCTGCAGATCATTAAAGTTCAAGAAGAGTTGAAGAAACTCATTCATGTACAAAGCAGCTTATTCAATAAAAAAAATTCATGCAAGGCACATCTCGTGTACGTGCTCAGATTTAAAAGGCAAAAGCTCTCAACATCAAATTTCTTTAAACCAACTATGAATGAGAAGGGTGAGAAGATCAAGACAATAAAGAGTAATCACGGATGATTTACTCTAAGATTAAGAAAGTACCTTACAATCTGCAAGAAAGAGGAAAGTCCATTTCAAGAAAATTTCATGCACTTAGCCATTGGCAGTAAGCTCTCAAACATCAATGCATCAGACGAAGCTCTAGCTTGAAATGATTGAAGAAATATCTGTTTGACATTCTATGGAAAAGTCAGATCTATAGAATGCTAAACAGGAAGTCTTTTTATAGTATACATCCTCACAAATCATTCTAGATGGAGATGACCAAAAGGGAATCAGAAAAGAGAGTGCAACAGGAAGGAGACAATGGTGGAGTTTCAAGGTCAATATAGAAAAGCCCTACGATCTAAAGAAATTGGAGAAGAATGTACCGAGACTCAACGATAAATATCGTAGAGTTCCTTACTCAACAAATATGCTGGATTCTTCAAGGAAGTCAATCTATGAAAGATTGAGTGAAGTCTGAATACTGTTGCAAGAAGAAGATTTGAATCTTGGAATTCTCTAGAAGAGAAAGAAGCTGGTTGTAAAGGAAAACATTCATTAAGTCTTTTAACTCACCTATTGATTTAGTTAATCCTGTCGGATCTGTTGTCACTAATATCATGGTGAGGTAAAGTTCATTCAAGTCAGAAGGAAGATTGCAGAGTCTTCTAGGAAGATCGCAGAGTCTGCCAGGCAAACGCAGAGTAAGGCTCGGCAGATTGAAGAGTCCTCTCGAAAGATCGTAGAGTTGTCTCAGCATCGAAGAGCTAACTCTCGGGATCGTAGAGTTAATACAGTCAGTCACTCTACGACTTTCATCCAGTCTACGAACCAAGCAGAATCAAAGAGCAACCTCTACATGAGCATTCAGAGTCATGACAACGATCCTCATAAAGATTATCCAGAAGGCTGTCCTTAAACTATCAAACAAACTGAATGAAGATCTCAAAGTACATCTAAAAGCTTCTAGTCTTAACAGAGATCGTAGAGCTGTTCAAATCTTAACTTTACGATTGCACTACACCATAGGCAAGATCGTAAAGCAGCAAAGCCAAGTCATAGAGTGAGAAAGCAAGCTCAGAAGTACAAAATTAATCAGAAGATAGAATTGAGGAAAATCATTAATGAATGATCGCTACAGTCAATTCTGGATCTTCAATATCTATATCAGTACTTCTGTACAAGCTCAAGGATATCAAAGGAATCCAAACTATGTCCAATAGTTAGTCTTAGACAATAAATCTTCAGAAGGCACGCAGAAGATAAATTTACTCATTGTTGGACTACCCTTTCTCATTCTAGTCACAAAGTCCCAAAACAATGTGATTGATGAACCAAATGCACATATCTCTCCGGTCATAGTTTCTAAACTCTACGACTGATAACCAAGCTAGCCTTATTGCCCCAAATCGTAGAGTCACTATGATCATCATCTTGATCGTAGAGCATATTGATTCTACAATTGTACTTCATACACACCTCTTTCCCATAAACTCCTTTATAGCAAATTACTAGCCTACAATTCATGACATCAGTAATCAAGGTCATCTATTAAAAGGATGATTGTTGAGTGACTAGCGGCTCACTCTACGAACTGATCAAGCTAACTCAAATAGGGAAGGTGAACTTCACGCTCTCTAAACTCAAGTGGGTTAGAATACTTGATATGTAAAATGCAAAAGTTAAGCCCACGTTCTACAAATGAGTATCTGACACGTGTCCTCTGCAAAAATAAGAGGGAACTGGCATAAGTCAATTTTTAAAACTAACGGTGGTTATTTCCCATCAGTTATCAATACCCATTCTCCCAAAACTCATCGAAACCCTAGATTTCAAAAAATCTTTAGAAATCAAAATCACTCCCTGTGCTATTCTCAAATCAGTTTACCCTTATGGCATCTCTTCAAGTTATTCCTGAAAATCTTGTTTGTTTTGAAAAATTTGAAGATGCAGAGCAGGAATTCAAAATTATTCTTCATCTGGTCAAGAATGCTGGGTTCACCAAGTGTTTGGAAACCAGTACAAGAATTTTCTCTACACTTGTGAAAGAATTATATTCAAACGCTGTTTATCGAGGAAATACTCTCATCACAAAGGTTAAGGAAATCTCATTGCAAATAAGGGTTTCTGAAATCAATCTCAGCCTAGGTATTTCAATCGGAGGAATTACTTCTCTGGACAAGATTGATACCGAGCATAGACTGGAGCTGATGGGCTATGAAAAGAAGTCTCTTCTAAAAGGAATCAAGAAGAAAGATTTCCCTCAGTAGTACGAGTTTCTGGCTGACATTGTTGGGAAGAGCATTCTGTGCAAAGACACTGCATATGATACTGTCAGTGAAGATCAATTAAGGCTTATGATTGCTATTGTTCTAGGAAAGAAAATTAACTTCGGAGCAGTTCTCTTAGGATGGATAAAAAGGTGGATAGATGATGCAAAAATAAGAGCTAAAGCAGGAAAACCCACTCCCAAGATGCTCTATGGAAGATTCGTAAGCATCATTTTGAAGAAGTTTCTGGCAAATGCAATTGGGAAAGATGAAGGAGAAGTTCTAAACTTCAACAAAAGGATTACTCCAAGGTTGTTTGAAGACTGAAAAAAGAACTCTCATGCCAGTAAGGGTAAGAAGGCACGAGGATCGAGAAGCATCAACAGAAAGATAGAAGAGAAATCTAAAGGAAAAGGAAAAAAGGAAATGGAAGAAATTTCTGAGGAAGAATTCCAAGAGGCTGATGTGCAGTCAAGAAACAAAACTCTTGTGATCTATGATAGTCAGGAATCAAAGAAGAAAAGAAAATTCAACGAAGTAGAGAATGCTGCAGAAAAGAAAGATATCAGTACAGAGAAAGCTAAGAAGGAGCAGACAAATCCCAAAGGGTCTGAAATTGAGAAGAAGAAGAAGAAGAAGAAGAAGAAGAAGAAGAAGAAGAAGAAGAAGACAGAAAAGAAAGTTATTCACACTATCCCAAGGAGAAGCTGGAGGATTAGAGAACAGTGGAGAAGTTTAATTATTACAGGACCACCTCAAATTTATAGAAATTGATGACGATGAAGAAAATTCAAATTCTGGAGAATGAACATCTGATAGTTCAAAAGAAGAAACATCAATAGCTTTTTCAGAGGAAAGATCAGAAAGTCATAAAAATAGCCTGTTTGAGAAAGAAGACATATCGGGTTCTGATTAGATAGCTGAACTAGTTGAAAAAGTCTTAGCACCTGAGATCAACGAAGGTGATGATGTTGCTGAAAATATTATTATATCAGGTGAACAATTCTCTGGAAATTCTGAAGTTGGAAAAGTAAAATCAGATAAGGAGGAAGACCGTCGAGAAGCCGCGATAAGAAAAGATAAACACCTCCAAGAAGAGACCAATACTCATGAATTAGAGGAATCAAGAGATAGGCCAAGAAGGTCAAATTGAAGAAAAGGGTTAAGTGGTTTTATAAAGAAAATGGGCAGGAGTTCAAGTACGAGTCACAAGGAGAGAAGAATAAGGAAGAAAGTTGAGAGGAAGCTGGAGAATGTAAGACTATTAAGAAAACTGGAAAAGCAGCAATATGAAGCGTATCGACTGAAGCAAGTCAAAAGGAGACGTAGAGAAAGAAGGAAGCATGCAAGCCAGATGGAAAAATATTCTATTTCATGGGATCATGATCATCTATTCAGTTTCATTCCCATACTACCACTTCTAAGGGCTATATTCATGAATGATCAAAGTTCTATCAGTTGGAGCTACTCAACATTTCCAAATCTTTCGTTAGTCGCTCAACATTTCATAAAGGCAATGACCATTGCAATTACACTGATAAGCAATGAGCCCTTCTATCCTCACTACCAAAGTCGCTAGGAAATATCCATCTGGAATCTGATCGGCTCTCAATCATCTGGCCAGTTTGTGGTTGATCAAAATGCAGAAATCAGAGAGTCCTCTTTTATGACTTTTTAAAATCTTAGTCACCCTACACCACCTCCCTGATCGTAGAGTCCCAAAACTTTGCGAACATTTTTTAAAATACCATTTCCCTAGTCATAGAGTCTCAACATTCTATGGACCATGAAAATGTATTTGGTAGGTTCCCCACATTCAGCTTCACACATTATCTCTAATTGATGATGTCAAAAAAGGGGAGAGAATATATGCACAGAAAATATAGGAGCAGCTGGGAGAACAATAACTAAGGGGGAGCAGCACTTGCCAAACTAAGGGGTAGCATCCAACTAAAGGGGAGAAGAGTGAAAAATGAAAAGCAGCTGTAAGTGTGTGTAATTATCTTTATGTAAGTTTTCTCATTTAATAAAATCATCCTTTTGCATTAGCCATCTAGTTTCTCACTGTATCGTAAGACATAATTTGTCTATTGGTTTTGTCATCATCAAATAGGGGGAGATTGTTGTTGTTTGATTTGATGATGACTGTTGTGCAAAAATGATTGTGGTAAATGTGCTTATATGGTTGATTGTCCATATGTATATGACTAAGTGCTTATGTGTTAATGTGCCTATGTGCTTACTTGATTATGTGCGTATATGTTTTAAAGTGCTTATGTGGTTAATTGACTAAGTGATTACATGTTAATCTAAATATGTGTCTACGTGATCATATGTGTATGATATATATTACCTAATTCAAGTATTGTGATTTGCACATTTATATAGCACAAATATGATCCAGTTAAAAACTATATGCTGCTTATAATAAGAGTAAAAGTTATCTGGTTCAAATGTTGTAAAGTCCTTTTGAAAAGAATTATGTGGACAAAGGACTTAGATAAAAGATCAGAAATGTTAGGTTGATCTTTCCGTAGAAGTTACTCTGCATTAAAGATAAATATTATAAGTAGAGTAATATAAGATTAAATCATTGTTGTATGGCAAAGTTTGTAAAGTCCTTTTAATGTTATAATGTAATGATGTACAAGGACTTAGTTAGAAAAAATCAAATCTGTTAAGTTGATCTTATGTTATATCTGTTCAGTCAATATAATCGTAGAATGGACTCTACGATTCCAAGCAAAGAAGACTCAACGATTTAGTCTGTTCGTAGAGTAGACTATACGACTCCATACCAGGATAACTCTACGATCATCAAGGAGAAACAGCTGTGCAAGAGTTCTACAGAATATACAAGTTGAATTGAAGAATTGATCTAGTACAAAACGTAGAGCAGAACTCTACGATCGTCGACCAAACAGCTAAGCAAGCCTTCAGGAAACGTGGAACCAGAGAAGAAATGTACTCTACGATATGCACAAACTGGCAAGATTGTAGAGAGGATATGAAGAGCAAGCACATATGAGAACTCTATGATTTGCACAGGTAAACGAAATCGTAAGACAAAGCACTGCAGTCAGCAACTCTACGATTTGCACAGAAGGACAAGATCGTAGAATGAAATCGTAAAGCAAAGCACTGCAGTCAGTAACTTTACAATCTGAACAAATTAACAAGATCGTAGAGTGAGAGAGAAGATCGCTCCAACTCAACGTTTTACTTGACTTACTTCATGTAACAATCATGGAGCTGAATTCGTAAAGTCAGAATGATCAGACAGCCACTCTAAGAATTCACTGTGAAGATCAGAACCAGTAAATTAACAGAACTGCAATATGGTGTGAGAGAAAAGAGAATATTCCTTGACCAGATTAAAGAAAGATTAAGTGCTGTTAAAGATCAGATGCATGTCAGAGTCACAAAAGACTTTGTGTCTAAACGACTATAAGACAGGACATACTGCTAAGAAGAATGGTGAAACTAGACTGGCTAATGGGACATCTCTGAAAGCAATAGAGCATCTGGTTATCAAAGTCAAGGAAGATATTTAATGATGGATCGGAAAATTAAATATATCAAAGAATATAATAATCTTTGATAAACAACTCTGGAAGTGCAACGGCTAAAAATGCAGAAAGCAAAGCTACAGGTTGATGTGAAAGAACATATGTCAGAAAAAGGAAAACGCACTGACACAAGCAACAGAAAGTCAACTTCAAAGAAATCAAGGATTTACACAATGCCAGAAGGAACCCAACGGACCTTTTTAAACGGTAAAATATGCACAAATATATAAAAGCATAAATGCTCACAGAGAAAAGAGTTGTTGAATATACAAGAGAGGATGGTGGACAACGAAAGATCGTAGAGCGAAACAAAAATGAATATGCTGAAGAACACTCTACGATCCACCAGAACACTAACACTGGATTGAGAGAGACATAGAGAGAAATGACTTTATTGTAAGATAAGTGTTCAAAGCTGCTAAGAAAGTGATTGAGAGAAACCTAAACGCCAACTTGATACAGATATATTAGCGACTGAGTACAAAAAGGAAGAAGCTTTACAGTCATCTTAGAAGCTCATCTCAAGAAGCTATAAACTGTCAATGATAAGAAGGAACAACTGAGTACCAAAAGGAAGAAGCTTTACAGTCATCTCAGAAGCTCATCTCGAGAAGCTATAAACTGTCAATGATAAGAAGAAACAACTGAGTACCAAAAGGAAAGATCTTCACAGTTATCTCAGAAGTTCGTCTCGAGAAGTTATCAAGTACCAAAGGAGCTGAATTGCCAAAGCTTAGCAACATAATGGGTGATCACAAGAAGATATTGAGCATATAAAGAAGCCAAGCATCATTGCCGAACTCAATATCATTTCAAGCATGATCACATCCTGCTACTGAGTAGTTAAAGACAACGGAACTTAAAGTACAACTCAGTATCAACTCCAACATCTATCAACAAACAAGGATCTAAGTCTGCTGGACTTGAAGAGGGCAGTTATGTCCTTGTCTTAGTGACTAAAGGAGCCAAGTCTGCTAGACTTGAAGAGGGCATTTGTGTCCTTGTCTTAGTGTCTAAACTAGCCAAACCTGCTGGGTTTGAAGGGTTCTTAGTGAACCAAAGATTCCAGGCCTGCTGAGCTTGAAGGGTTCTGTATGAGTCATCCTTAGTGTATTTCCTACTCGTTGAAGTAGAAGAGTGGAGTAGGAGTTATTCAGTCTCCGAACCACTTAAACTCTCTGATGTCATTTACATTCAGTCATTTACATTATGTCATATATAGATATAACTGCTATGATTGGTTTTCTTGATAAACGGCTATCTTCAATACAGTCTAAACTCAACTAAGAAGTTTTACAAATCTTTAAGGGGAGTTTTTCAAACTAATATTCCGCTGTGCAAACTAATCTTGATTAAATGAACTATTTGGTAATATTATTTAATTTAAGTAAATTTTTTTTAAGAGATCTATTCAACCCCGCCCCCTTCTAGATCACTTGTGTGCCTCTGGGAACTAACACAAAATATTTGGATAAGGCCACACTTGAATTACATAACACCATACATATGAAGTAGAAAACCAATACACTTCTTACATGTAACTAGGCATGAACAACAGGTCAGCTCGCCCTGGGCTTTTCAGGTCTTAGCCGTTGACCAGGTCAGGTCAGGCTTTTACTATAGAATCACTAGGCCAAGCCAGGTTTGACTTGGTAAAATGCAACCTGTCGAGACCTGCAGGTCAGACTAAGCCAGACTTTACTTTTTTTTTTAGCTTTGTAGGTGGTAGGTGAAAGACCGGAAGATGAATAAGGTGATTATAGTATATATATAGAATTGACATTTAGTTTCCATGCATCCATTAGATTATTAAAGTTACAAATTTTCATTTAAATATACTTCCCTTTTAAATCAACAACGGTGGTGGTTATTGATGAAGCCATAATTAATAACAATCAACAATCATAATAATTTATAATTTTAACAAAGTTTGATTATAATTTAATTACAAACACTACAAATTATATATTTTTTAGTTTCTTTCAAAAATTAAGACACAATCATATTAATTTTGAATTTTAAAATTTTATTAACATTTAAAAATTAAAATATATAACTACTTAAAATAAAGGAAGTATTATTAATAGTAAAGTTAATACTTAATTGACTTGGGGACTTAATAATTAATATAATATTTTTTCTTTGGTTAACCTTTTATTCATTAGATAGAGTATAGATGGTGTCATGTTTGTCCATGTGTTGACGTTAGGTGCATAGTTGAGGTTGGAGGCATGAGGTCGGCATTATGTGCCATGTGTACGACTGACATGTGAATTGTGAGGGACCACTGATGACTGATGGAGTACTAGTACAACTTACAAAGTCACAATTGGCTTCAGCTCAATTTTTCTTTACCGTTGCTAGTTTTGGGAACTTGGGAAAGCCGAATATCAGCTGGGCAATTGGGTCGTGGACGCTATTAGGCCAAGGCCTCATGGCTATCCAAGCTGAATTCCATGCCAGATTGATTTTATTAGAAGGCCAGACCAGGCCAGATTTGCACAAAAAAAAACATGTTTTGATACAGCCTAACATGTTGGCCCAAACCGGTCCAGGCCTTGACCTAGGCTGGACCTTGGCCGGGCCCTAGGCTGCAGGTGTGACACCCCCAAATCCGGGTCCCTTGAACCACGAGTTCGGTGCTCACGGTACTATTATACCCTATCAACATATTCATTCATTCAGAATAATAATAAAACTTAAGTACATTCATTCATAACTATCCTAGGTTCTACATACCTTAATACATACGTATATCTGTACCTGACATATTACAAAAAGATACAGTTTACATATACATGACCCTATCACTGTACATCAACTATTTGCTGACTTTTTCTTTTCCCTTGTCTGTACCTGACCCCTCGACCTGCTCAGGTTTAGCTGAAATATCATGTTTAAAAGTAAGAGTGAGCATAAAATAGCTCAGCAAGTAAATAAACAATGATGACATGATATCTCGAAATGATGAAAGAAAATCATTTACAATAAACATGGACCGTTTGCAGTAAACTAATCCATTTATGATGAGCTGGGTCAAAAAATGTAATGGATCATTTCCAATGACTGACTATTAATAGTTCAATGTGTGAACATGAGAACATGCATAACTTTACATGATTAGCTGAAAACATGAAGCTTACTTGCTGTACGGTCACAAGATCTAGAACTCGTTAAGAACAATATCAATCTTAAAGACTGACATTGCTTAGGATAGTCATAAGACTGTTGTTCAATTTAGATGTATACTCTGGGTGATCAGCCCATTGTACCTTTATATTGTGCAGAACATAAACATCTAGCGACGCAACCACGCCATAAAATTATTTTGTTTTATACTTTACTCCCCTTTATCAGGGTTGTTTTGTTACAGAATATCATAGAATTCGCACCACAACAATGTGGGTTAGGGCACATAACAATAAACATTTGATTACAATATGTATCATCATATGTGTCTAGCCGAAATCAAGATTGACATCGACCTTTTTCAGAGTAGTTCAATGGTGAATGAACTTTACATAAACACGTGAATGCATATCATGAATAACTGGTCAAAGAACTGCAATTAGGAGTTCAGATAAAGCACTTGCTTGTATCATCGTCTATCATAACTGGCAAAATATTACCCCGTTTATAACCTACATGACCATAATATGGGTTCATGCATTAGTTACATTTACATGCATGCTATAACTTGTTATATAAGCTACCTTTTGTCTTTACATAACCTATACCATATAACGCATTGCTCATTTGTCCTTAATATCTACCACATTGATCATTTTTATCAATTTATGGTTTATAGCATATGTATCTATCATTTAATATCAAAACATTTCATTTTGGGACAAATTAATTTATTTTTAAATTTTCAGTACATGGCGCCCCGACGCCATGTTTTGTGCTTGACATCTCGCTGGCCGCGAGATTGGCTTGGCCCAGACTGTGCCCCAGCTTGCCCTAATCTCGCCCCAGCGTGGTTCTTCAGCAGAATTGCGCCCCGACACAGTTTATAGTGTAAAAGATAGCGCCTCAACGCCCTTCTGGTTTTTCTGAAAAAAATTTCTTTTAAAAATCAATGTTATTTTTGGCCCAAATCGACATTTCTGAGTTCCAACAAATCATTTAACATATGAAACACGTAATTGACATGTATGGGCCTTCAAAACATTTAAAAATCTTAAAATGGCATTGTTTTTCCAATTAAATCGTTTTGGTCGTCGACGAACATTTGAAAATGTTTAAAATGGACAATTGTCGCCATACGAATCAAATGAGTTCCAATTCAACTATAACATGTGTGTTTACATAAAACTTACATGTTTAGCTCCATTTGACCTACAATTACTCAAAATGGCCAAAAATGACACATTATTGGCATTTTGTCAATTTAACAACTTCCAATTCAAACTCACTTTACATCTTGAATCTCATACACCACATAAGTTAACATATATTCATTTAGCAACTTTGTATGCATGTGTAGCTTCTACATGCACCTTTCAAAACACTTTACAGATTATGATTTAGTTAAAACACAAATCCTAGCCTAATATTGCAACTTTACTACACAAGCCATAATTTTAAACCTTCCATACATTTACTAGGCTATAAAGCAAGAATTATCACATGAATTCAACATGCTCAGCACCTTAATCTAGGGTTCCATTATTTCTAGCAATGCATAACACATAACCATCCCCTAAATCATACTTTCTAGCTTGTAAAAACACATAAATAGTGCACCACCTTTGTTTTAGCAACTTGGAACTTAGGTTTTTATCAAAAACCAAACATGAAGCATATAGACTTACAAAAATTCACATAATATACACATATAGCCCAAGATACATGCATGACTACCTTAGTTCTAGCATTTAATCACATAGAAGTTGAGTTTTAAAGCCAAAACACATTACTACCTTTTTGTTGCTTTATTTCTCCTTGCTATAAACCTTGCTAAAGTTAGGTTATCCACTTTGCTAGCTTAGAACTTCTCTCTTGACCAACTTCTTCTTGGGATTTCTTGAATTCCTACAGCCCTAGCTCTTCTCCCTTTCTCTCTTAGCTCTCACGGTTGTTAGAAGAAATGAAGAACAGTTATCTTTGATGCTAGCAATATACTCACATATAAGTGATATAATTTTTCCAACAACTAACCATACATGAGTTAGCTTAACTCATGCATGGTTAGGGCCATTTATGGCAATTCACATAACTAAGAGAGGGCATCATGATCTTTCTACCATTTTAGGACATAATAGTCATGCTTTAAGTTGTTGAGGGTAGTTTGGTCTTTTGTCAAATTCTCTAGGAAATTTAAATTCATTAAATTATAATTTACTTATTTCTTTACCAATTTAAATTCTTTTTTTTTCAAACTCGTTTCATTAGACTTGAATTTAATTCCACCATTAAATACACCATAATTGGCTTGTCCCAAAATACTTGTCACCTTTCAAAATACTTAGCTTCCATTAATAACTTATTAATTTACAATATTTGGGAATTTGTGTATCGCTACAGCAGGCCATTTGTGCAACACTACATGTAACAATATTAAAACCTGATCTAAACAATGAAATCATATCCCACAAATTCTCCCCCCTTCACTCGAAAACACCCTCAAACTACTTCAAAACACCCCCAAAATCAATTTGAGATCCATGCAATCGAATCTTTACACATCTTCCTTGCCATGGGCAAGAAAATGTAAACTCCAATTTCAACAACACAAAAGATAAATACTATTCAAATTTAAATACTATTTAAATATGTATCTATTAAATACTATTCAATTTTAAAAATATTCATATTTTTAATAGGAATACAAAAGAAAAAGATTATTTTCTTATTTAAATTAGTATAAGTACTATACATGTAGCACTACAATCACACATCATAACATATGGGATATTTGGATGTATAGATAAGGATTCAAGTTGTTATCATGAATACCTTCAATCATGACCTTTTGGATAAACCTGTGATGGGTTAAGATGACACAAGAATATATTATGATGTTACGATTTGATATGTACTCGAGATTTAACCCGACTTGTTACAATATAGATTTATAATAATTAAATATATACTATCCAAAATTTTAAAATATTTAAAAGAAACTCCAACTTGTTAGGAAAAGAAAGTCATTGTATATATATATATATATATATATATATATATATATATATATAGGAAAATTTTCAAAAGCGAACTTTAAAAAGCGAACTAAAGACGAACCGTCGTCTTTGGTATCTATGGCGACGGTTCGACCCGTCGTCATAGAGTGCATGGCTATGGCGACGGGTCGAACCGTCGCCATAGATACTAAAGACGACGGTTCGTCTTTGGTTCGCTTTTTAAAGTTCGTTGGAGAAGGGGACTATATATATATATAAGAAAAAAACTTCTAAAATAATTTTTATTTTTGATTCTGTCAATTTTATTACAAGATTTTTGTATCACAATTTTATGTAACTAAAACAATATATCTTAATAAATTTTATGTAAAATAATTTTATTATTACAATTTTATTAAGATATAAAAAAAAATCTCTTAACATATTACGTTGTTTAATTGTATTAATATTAGTTGTGAATTTCATTACTAAACTAATGTTCTAACTAAATTCAATTCATTAAAATTTGAAATTTTATCAAATCACACAATTAATAATAATAATAATAATAATAATAATAATATATGTGATTTTTTTAAAACAAAATAACTAAAAAAGTAGTTAAAAAATTATAGTGATTCATAGATCTATTCGAATAAGAATTTTAAGCAAATTGTGTTGGTTTAAACACTAATATAGAATTTCAATATAAACTTATATAAAATTAACATAATTATTTTTTCATAGTCATAACTAAATAAATTTATACATCATTCAAATGTTTAGTTGAATAATTGAACGAAAGTACAATATATAATTCAATAATTTATATTTTTTTAGTCGACAAAAAAAAATTATATTAAAAATCCAAAGTCATGCAAATATTGCAAATCCAAAAGATTTGGATAAGGCCACAATTGAATTACATAACACCACACATATGAAGTAGAAAACCAATACACTTTTTACATGTAACTAGGCGTGAACAACAGGTCAGCCCGCCATGGGCCTGTCAGGTCTTAGCTGTTGACTAGGCCAGATCAGGCTTTTACTATAGAACCACTAGGTTAGGCCAAGCTTGACTTGGTAAGATGCAACCTGTCGAGGCCTGCAGGCCAGATCAAGCCAGGCTTTACTTTTTTTTTAGCTTTGCAGGTGGCAGGTGAAAGACCAGAAGGTGAATAAGGTGATTATAGTATATATATATGGAATAAACATTCAGTTTCCATGCATGCATTAGATTATTAAAGTTATAATTTTCCATTTAAATATACTTCCCTTTAAAATCAGCAACGGTGGTGGTTATTGATGAAGCCATAATTAATAACAATCAACAATCATAATAATTTATAATTTTAACAAAGTTTGATTATAAATTAATTACAAACACTACAAATTATATATTTTTTAGTGTCTTTCAGAATTTAAGACACAATCATATTAATTTTGAATTTTAAAATTTTATTAACATTTAAAAATTAACATATATAACTACTTAAAATAAATGAAGTATTATTAATAGTAAAGTTAATACTTAATTGACTTGGGGACTTAATAATTAATATAATATTTTTTCTTTGGTTAACCTTTTATTCATTAGATAGAGTATAGATGGTGCTATGCTTGTTCATGTGTTGACGTTAGGTGCATAGTTGAGGTTGGAGGCATGAGGTCGCCATTATGTGCCATGTGTATGGCTGACATGTGAATTGTGAGGGACCACTGATGACTGATGGAGTACTGGAACAACTAACAAAGTCACAATTGGCTTTAGCTCAATTTTTCTTTACCGTTGCTAGTTTTGGGAACTTGGGAAAGCCGAATATCGGCTGGGCAATTGGGCCGTGGGCGCTATTAGGCCAAGGCCTTATGGCTATCCAAGCTGAAGGCCATGCTAGATCGATTTTATTAGAAGGACAGACCAGGCCAGATTTGCCCAAAAAAAACATGTTTCGATACAGCCTAACATGTTGCCCCAGACCGGTCCAAGCCTTGACCTAGGCTGGACCTAGGCCGGGCCCCAGGCTGCAGGCCATTTGTGCAACACTATATGTAACAATATTAAAACCTGATATAAATATTGAAATCATATCCCACAAATTCTCCCCCCTTCACTCGAAAACACCCTCAAATTACTTCAAAACACCCATAAAATCTATTCGAGATCCATGCAACCGAATCTCTACACATCTTCCTTGCCATGGGCAGGAAAATATAAACTCAAATTTCAACAACACAAAAGATAAATACTATTCAAATTTAAATACTATTTAAATTTGTATCAATTAAATATTATTCAAATTTAAAAATATTCATATTTTTAATAGGAATACAAAAGAAAAAGATTATTTTCTTATTTAAATTAGTATAAGTACTATACATGTAGCACTACAGTCCCACATCATAACAAATAGGATATTTGGTTGTATAGATAAGGATTCAAGTTGTTATCATGAATACCTTCAATCATGACCTTTTGGGTAAATCTGTGATGGGTTAAGATGACACAAGAAGATATTGTAATGTTATGATTTGATATGTACTCGAGATTTGATCCGACTTGTTACAATATAAATTTATAATAATCAAATATATACTATCCAAAATTTTAAAATATTTAAAAGAACCTCCAACTTGTTAGGAAAAGAAAGTAATTTTTTTTTTATATATATACAAGAAAAAAACTTCTAAAATAATTTTTATTTTTGATTTTGTCAATTTTATTACAAGATTTTTGTATCACAATTTTATGTAACTAAAATAATATATCTTAATAAATTTTATGTAAGATAATTTTATTATTACAATTTTATTAAGATATCAAAAAAATCTTTTAACATATTACGTTGTTTAATTGTATTAATATTGGTTGTAAATTTAATTACTAAATTAATTTTCTAACTAAATTTAATTCATTAAAATTTGAAATTGTATCAAATCACACAATTAATAATAATAATAATGATTTTTTTAAAACACAATAACTAAAAAGTAGTTGAAAAATTGTAGTGATTCGTAGATCTATTCGGATAAAAATTTTAAGCAAATTGTGTTGATATAAACACTAATATAGAAACAACCTACACTCGGCTATAATAATTGTACTTGACAAATGTAATGTTAAAATTCAAACCAACAAATTAACAACATAACAACCAAGCTCTCTCTATCATTCATTCAATGTTCATTTGGTATGTATTTTTATTTTTCAAAAAATTGCCCCGTAGCACCACCAAACAAGTTAGTCAACAACGACCAACATTAAAGACAGCTCCAAAAAGTTCCTGTTGGGATATAATTGTTTGGGCCTAAATTTGGTGTAGCCTATTCTATTTTTGATTCGGGTTTGGCATCGCTTATTTTTTACTGGGTTGGATTGTGACTTGGTCAACCCACTTCCACAAAATTTGAGACGGCTTGAGATAGGTGATGTCCACATTATATTTGGATTTTGTTTCCTTATTTGGAAGGAGTTCGGTAGCTTAGTTTGGAAAGGATTCAATCGTGCATTAAAGGAGTTATAAGTTGATTTTGAAGTGGACATCCTATTCTTAATTAGATTCTGGGGATCCTAACATCTATATAAACAACCAATTAGCTCAGATTTACGGTACACAATTTTTTATACACGAAATTCTAATTATTCCAGCATAATTTTGGTTATTTATTAATAACACTTTTGGCCTGTACTTACTCACACATCAGAGCATCCCCGGGCGACCCAATTCGTCGCTAGTTTTGGGAGTAACTAAGGTTCATACTGAGTGCAGGTGTTTATGCTTTTGGTGATTTTCAACGGGCTCATAAAATCAGGCGTTAACATTGGCATTAGAAGGAGGGCTAAGAATTCTGTTCACGAGAAAATCATAATTCAAGAGTTTAGATGAGAGAATTCTTGCTTGATTTGGGATTTTTTCTTTGGAGTTTTGCTACACTTCACGTTGCGAGTTATGGTGATTATTAGTGATCAAGGGGTTGAGCAAGTTGGTTCCTCTTGGTTCCTCTGCAGAACCATCCTCACGCACACGGGGTTCAGTTAAGGATAGGCTAGGCTCGATGGTTGGGAGAACTAGTTCTATAACTACACAATCTATCCCAACCAGATGCAGGTTGTTCTCTTATTCTAATAAGGTGAATTCGGGTTCATACAGGTGCAATCATGGAAGGGGTCAAAGTCATCATGACCAAAGGGAGATGATCAGAAAGAGAGAGATAGAGGAGGAGGAGGATGCTGTGAAGGCCTCGTAGGTACGACAATAAGAGTTGACTGTATTGCTTTCAGAATTGAAGGGAGATGATGACCCTCCATCCACGATCAGGGGGTCCTGAGAGAATACTCTACAGAGTCGACATCCAAGAAAGTGTGTTAATGATCCTCCCACATCATAGCTGAGGATCAAGTCAGAAGGACATAGACGAGATGATACACGACGGAGCCATTATGACGATACAAGGGTGGATAAACTTGGCAATACAAAGGTGGATAGACATGACGATACAAGGATGATCAAACGGTATGGTACAGTATAAGGCGGTACAACCATGATGATATGAGGCAACCGCACCATCGGGATGGCGAGGCTTCTTACTCAGATCCTAATACAGAAAGTGAAGTAGATCTTTGATTAGGGGGATCATAATTATGATGATACGAGGGGTTAAGGATACAAGGCAAGCCCATTATGTAGGCTATGACAAAGGTCGACACGATCGGACACTTGAACGGGATGATTTAGACCATGTCATGAAGAGAATGCAAGAGTTGGAGCACCAGCTGGCCGAACTGAAGGCAAGCCCAAAGCCGGTGGATAATAAATCTCCTTTTTTAGTGGTCATCAATCAAGAAAAGGCTGACCCAAAGATGAAGTTGCTATCATTAGAGTCTTTTGATGGCACTGAGGACTGATATGATCACACTAACTCATATGAGATTATCATAGGATATTACAATCACTCAGATACGGGGATGTGCAAGATTTTTGTAACAATACTGAAGAAGACAGTGAAACAGTGGATCATTTTGTTGCCCCCAGGAAGTATCAATTTATGGAAAGATCCCTCTGATAAATTCCATAATTGGTTTAGAAGTAATAAAATAAGGGGAAAGCTTATAACCTCACTAATGCAGATTAAACAGAGGAGTAACAAGACAATAGCGTAGTATATGCAAAGGTTCAGGGATGCAGTCGGTACGGTGACAAACCTTAACATGACTCAGGCTTTGGGGTTCTTTACTACTGGGTTGGATGTCAACCAGTCGAAGAAGCTAATGAAGGATATAATGTTCAATCCCTTAAAGGACTTGTCAAATACTTATGAACGGGCAGAGAAGCTCATTGCTATTGAGTAGGCCATAAATACTTTAAATCTAAATTAGAAGCCTACAGATAAATTAAAGACCAATGAAGTTAAGCAATAGGATGTGTGGGACAGGATTGGTCTAAAGCCAAATGCGCATATAGATAAACTAGCTCTTCGACCAAGGCAAGATGCAAAAGTGTACACTCCCTTAAATACGGATAGGGTTTGGATTATAAATGACATAAGGGGAAAGCCATTCTATGAACCACCACCGTTGATGTAAGGGAAAACAACAACCATAATTACTACTGTGATTATCACCAGGCGGCAGGGCATTCAATAGGGAGGTGTTATGCTTTGAGAGACCTTATCGAGAAAAACATTCAAAAGGGAGAGTACAATATGTAATAGGTCGGCAGTTCAGACCTAGCCTCAAGTGGAGCACCAAAGTGGAGATCGGAAGAACAGGCCGAGGAGAGTTGTAGATGTCATCATCGGAGGAACACTTAAGAAGCAGACAAAGAAGCGCTGTAGATCAACATAAAAAATAGTGATGGCTTTGTTAGAATAAGCGGCTAAGAAAAAGTTCCCTTTTCCAAATACAATAATCTCTTTCTCGGATGAGGATTATCCACCTGATGTAGTGGAACCACATGAGGGAGCTTTGGTGATCACTGCTCAGGTCTGCCCGATGGATATGAAGCGCGTGATAATAGATAATGGGTCATCCGTTGATGTTTTGTACAGCCATACATATTAGAGGATAGATCTAAAGGGTGTCAAAATGAAAGTGGGTTAGGAAGCTCCCCTCTATTGGTTCAGGAATGAGCCAGTTTCGGTAATTGGTACTATTGAACTACCAATCATGTTCGGGAAAGCCCCACAATAGGTTCAGATAGATGTTAAATTCTTTGTGGTTTAGGTTGACTCAGCATATAATGCAATTTTAGGATGGACCACCCTTTTAGCCCTTCATGCAGTGACCTTGATCCCACACTTTAAGACGATGTTTCCTACAGCCAATGGGGTCGGTTAGGTGAAGGGGGACTTAGACATAACAAAGAGGTGCTATCGCTATACAATGAAATCACCAGCAGTCGGGGACAACAAGGATAAATAGACGATGATGGTGGATGTAAAGCCTTTCAAAGAAGAGGTTAACGAGCCTCTAGCATTATCTGCAGAGGACACGAAAGATATCGAGTTGATACCGAGCAATACATAAACGATAGTGAAGATCGATGCCTGGTTATAAGATTTAGTTAGGAATGGGTTGGTGGAGTTGCTTCAGACTTATGCAGGCATCTTCGCCTAGACACCGTACAACATGCTAGGGATAACAAAAGACTTGGCTATCCATAGGTTGTCAATTAATCCTGAGAAGAAACTAGTTCATCAAAAATGTCGGATCTTGCTCCAGAAAGGCAAAAAATTATTGACAAGGAGGTCAGGAAGCTCTTAAACACTGGGATCATAGAAGAAATTGAGTACCCATAATAGCTGGCCAATGTAGTGTTAGTTCGAAAGCAGAACAGAAAGTGGAGGGTCTGCATAGATTATACAAACCTCAATAAGGCGTGCCCGAAGGATTTTTACCCACTTTCACACATAGACCAACTGATTGATGCGACCATTTGCAAGACTTAGAGGAATGCTTCTAAATAGTTCGTCACTATAACATGCATCTTAATTCGACTAAATGTACTTTTGGGCTTGGTTCGAAAAAGTTTCTTAGATATCTGGTCAGTAAGAGGAGAATATAAGTTAATCTGGAGAAGATCAAAGTAATCGTAGACATAAAATCTCCTCAAACCTTCAAAGATGTTCAAAGATTAACGGGTTAAGTGACAACCTTATGGAGGTTCATGTCAAGGTCGGCAGAGAGGTGCCTACCCTTTTTTGACATATTGAAAGGGCTAAAGAATGAAAAGATATTCTAATAGATCTCAGAGTGTGAAGGTGAATTTTAAGAAATCAAGAGGTACCTGTCTTCGGCCCCTTATTATAGAAGCCAGAGCCAAAGGAACACTTTACTTATATTTGACAATTAGCTCCCTGGCGATCGAGGTTGTGCTAGTTCAAGAAGGTAGGAGGCATAGGCCGATTTACTATGTCAGTCATGCCCTAAGAGATGCCGAAATGAGATATCCTAATTTGTAAAAGTGTACATATGCCTTGGTGGTTGCTAGTAGGCAGCTGAGACACTATTTTCAGGGTCAAGCAATAGTAGTATGCACAGATTAGCCATTGAAGAAAGTTTTACATAAACCTGATTCTTTGGGAAGGAGGGTAGCTTAGGTAGTGGAGTTGAGTCAGTTTACTTTAGAGTACAAACCGAGATAGCAATAAAAGGGCATGCACTAGCAAATTTCATGGTGGAATATATGTTTTCTGAGGAGGATCCAAAACTTACATCTGGGGACGAGGTCAAATTGATAGTTGGGGGAAACCAGCTTCATCTTCTTCCTAGATCTTATATATAGATGGGTCTTCCACAGCTGATGCTAGCGGTGCGGGTGTCATCTTGACTAGTTCTGAAGGTTTTAAGGTACAACAGATGATTAGGTTCAAATTACAAATAATGAGGCAGAATATGAGGCTATTTTGGCTGGGTTAACGATGGCTCAGAGCCTAGAGGTTCAGAATATCCTTATTTTTAGCAATTCTTAGTTAGTGGTCAAGCAGATCCAAGGAGAATATGAAGCCCAGGGGGCAAGGATGATAGAGTACTTAGCCGAGGTGAAGATGTTACTGCATTAGTTCGAGTCTTACTCTCTTCAAGGTATAGAGCGAGGTGATAATATAATAGCAGTTGCTTTTTCAAGGTTGGCTGCTACGCAAGAAGAATCTTTTGGTGGGTTTGTCTATTTAAAAGTTATGGACGAGCCTAGTATTTTGAAAAAGGAGGTGAAATATTTGGAGATATCGAACTGCTGGCTCACTCCATATTTAAATTACTTGGCATATGAAAATTTGCCTTTTAATAAGTTATTGGCGAAGTAGATTAAATATATGAGTGCTTATTTTTGTCTTATTAATGGGGAGCTTTATCGATGTACATATTCTGGTCCCATGGCAAAGTATTTAGTTCCACCTGAAGCAACATATGCCCTTCGGGAGGTGCATGAGGGTATTTGTGGAGACCATATGGTGGCGAAGTCTCTTGCCTATAAATTGATCTAACAGGGGTAGTATTAGTCAACCATGTTTCTAGAAGCAAAATGGTATGTACAGAAGTGTCCTAAGTGCCAATTGGACAACTCTATTCTCCATCGACCCCCTGAGGAGTTGTCATCGGTGTTATGTCCCATTCCTTTTGCAGTTTAGGGGATTGATTTACTGGGGCCGATATCGAAAGAAAAGGGTCAAGTGTCTTACCTGATCGTGGCAATTGACTACATGACGAAGTGGGTGGAGGCGAAGCCGCTTCGGCATATTACTGAGTAGAACTGCATTCAGTTCCTAAAGTATTATGTTATGTATCGGTTTGGTATTATTATAATGTTGGTGTTGGACAATGGCTTGTAATTTGTGGGGTTGAAATTTGAAGGTTTCTTATCTGACCTTGGAATTCAGCATTGGAGGGTGTTTGTGGCTCATCCCCAGGCTAATGGGCAGGTTGAGGTCACTAATCGGACTTTGCTTAATTGGATTAAAAGGAGGTTGTATGATGCTAAATGAAGGTGGCTCTAGGAGCTTCTTAGTGTGCTATGGGCGTACATAACTACGGGTGATTCTCCTTTTTAGCTGGTGATTCTCTTTTTCAGCTGGCTAATGGGACTGAGGCTCTTATTCCTGTGGATATCGGGTCCCCTTCATTTCGGGTGGTGAACTTTAAGGAAGTGTATAATGATCATGGTTTAAAGCTTAATTTAGACTTGTTGGATGAGGTTCGGGATACAACTATTTTTAAGTTAGCAATTTATCAATAGAAGACAGTTTGACATTACAACAGAAGGGTTAAGCAACAAAGGTTTGATGTTAGTGATTTGGTGCTTCTGGAGGTAGAGGCCTCGATTCCTCATAACACTAGAAAGCTGATGCCAAATTGGAAGGGTCCATATAAAGTTGTTGAAGTTGTAAAGTCAGGCACTTCTCGTCTTAAGAATATGTCAGGTTTCGAGATTAAAAATTATTGGCATGATAGTAGGTTGAAAAAGTATTATCAGCAGTCAATTTATTATTGGCTCGGTTCAATTTTGTGCTTAGTTATTTTTTGGAGTTCAATTGTAATATGGGGAGAAGTCAAAAGTTGTAATTATCAAACAATCAATAAAATAAAAGAAATTTTCATTACTTTGGACTGTGTTCAATTATATATATAAAAAATACAAATAAGTAAGGACTAGGTAGGGGGTTCGGAGGATCTTAAGGGTTCGGGTTGTTGGGCGATTCTTCCTCTTCATCATCTACATCTTCATCAGAAGAGAAGCCTAGTGTGATCAAATTTACTCTAAATTTTCCACTATGTTCTTGGTAAACACATACCCTTTATTGTACTGATCCACAATGGATTGTGTTAGCTCCTTGGTTCTTTTATACTTCTTGATAATCCCATGTCTGTTATCTTCATCGAGGGTCTGGGCTTTTGTCTTTAGCTCTTGGTTTTCTTCTTCTAGAAGCTTGTTTGTGACAGCTGAGAGTTGGAGGGTATAATTCTTCTCATTGATCTTTATGGTCATCTTGGAGTTTTGTGACTAGAGTTTCCTTTAGTTTTTGGAGTTCTTCAAGCTTTTTTGTGCGTTTGGAGCATTCTTTAAGAAGGCTGGTTCTTTCTTTGGTAATGTCACCCAGTTTACCCTCTAGACTTTGGTTCTTAACTTTCTGTTAGGTCAGTTGGATTTGAAGCATTTTGATGAAGGTATCATTAACTTCAACCTGAACTTGAAGAGAAGCACGTTCATCTTGGAATTTGGTATGTTCTTCATAGAGGCGGTTGTGGTCAGTTTGAAGTTCGGCTTGGAGCTGAAGAATGGTATCAGATTGATCCTTGCTTTTGTTTTGAGGGTTAAGGAGACGACAAAAACCTCCCAGCTCCTGAAAAAAAATAAGTTTTAGTCTTCGGAGTTTTATCTAAAGGTAGACTTGATTTGGTAAAAGTGTTAAAGTTCCACACCTGACCGAGATGAAGGCTGGTTGTCATTAGGAGGGTGTCGAAGTCTGTTGTGTTGTAGTAGCTTTCGTCGACAAAAAGGTTGAAAAAGTCGTCGAGTTCTTTGGGTATGAAGGTAATGAGGCAAGGATCGAAGGGAAGGGATCTGTTCTGTTGGATGAAGAGGGTTAGGGGTCCTTTTTGTCAAGAATAGTGATACTGGGTTAAGTAGGAGAGGTATGGGGGTAAACTTGATTAGGAAAAGGGTTCAAAATTGATTTGGATAATTGGTGGGGGGTTGTGTGTGGGGTGATTGATGTTTAGGTTGAGGCGATATATCTCTATCGGCTAGGGTGGGAGAAGTTGATGATGGCGGTTAAGGAGGTGTGGGCGATGAGTGATATCGGTTCGGCGAAGATAGGTTCGAGTTTTGGGTGCATCCGAAGCTTTGGTTAGCTTTCGACATTTTTGCTTACGGAGTTGTTATTTTTCGAGGTTAGTAAGTTCTAAGGCGATCTTGTTAGGGATGGTGATAGGGGGTTGGGTTTAGATGTGGTGGTTATGGGTCTTGATGTTTAGGGAGGTTGAATTTAGGGTCGGGTTTGTGCTGAGGATAGTTAAGGGCATTTTCAGTGTTCAAATTGGGTTTGATGATGTTGGGTTGGTTCTTGTCACTACACTAAAAAGGGCATTTAATGAAGGACAAATCCTTCATAAGACATAATATATCACTCATAAAAGATTTATTGCGAAGATATATTTTCTTCACGCAGTTGCTCACATTAAACCTCATCGCAATAGGGCATCCTTCGCTAAGTAGTGACTATATATTTTTTGTGAATGATATATTATGAATAATTTTTTATTCATAAATTATATTTGGTAATGGAATAATGTTATTTAGTGAAGGAGTGGTTCCTTCACTAATAATATTTTAAGAAGGACTATTTGATTTTAGTGAATAACTTTATTCCCTCACAAATGATATATTGTGACAAACAAATTTATTTAACGAGAGAAGATTTTCCTTCACAAATTATAAATTTTTAAACAAAAAAATAATTGCTAAATAACCAAAATTCATTGCAAATTATAATTTTTATTTTTATTATTATTATTATTATTATTATTATTAATCTCTATAAGAAATATTAAATTTAATATTTCAAGTAAACATAAATGTCATACTTGTTTCAAACTAATTGATAAAATAATACATAAAGAGCTAATAAAGTCAATACTCCACATATAAATAGATAATGCTCGAGTCATGATATTCGTTATTGCATCTTGGTCTCCCAAGGACTATAATACCTGCTGTAATATCTCAGATATTTGCAAGAATTATAAATAAGATTTGAAATAATTAATTAAAGGTTATGGTTTAAAACCTAGAGTTGTTGAAGTGAGATGTGTAGAAAATGGGTAAACATTTTTTTTTAACATAATTTATTTATTAGAAATTAAATGTGAAAATATTTTAATGATGCATGTAGAGAATTTATTAAGGAAATAAATTTATTTGAGAAGTGAAAGTGGATACACACACACACACACACACACACACACACACACACACACACACCCCTAAAAGTGTGCTTGCTAGCCAAATAAGAAGATGAGTAAGTTAATACTCAATTAAACTAATAAATTAATTAGTTAAAATATGAAGTCATGAAATATAATGAATTAGGTTAATTATATTAGTATGAGTTAAAGTTGTGGAAAATTTAGGATGGTTGTCTTGGATAGCAATAATGTGAAGTTAATTAATTAAGTAATTAACTTAATTATTAAGTTGTTATAAAGAGTCCAAGTAATTTAATTACTATTAGTGGACTAGCACAAATGGATTATAGATGTTAACACAATATGGGAAGACTTGCATAAAAAGGTATAATTAAATAAGAGAGCCCAATGTAAAATAAGCTAGATAGCCCAACCATTTAAAAAGTCAAATGATGGTCAAAGTGTTGAGAAATATTGTTGAGTATAGAGAATTAATCAATGTAAGGTTAATTAAATAACCCTAGTTGGTAGGCAAGAGAGATCATTAATCAATCATTGGTTAATTGCTAGGTGAATAAATATGGTGATAAAAATTAACAATGGATGAGTTAATTATGTAACTCAATGTGGTAGAATAATTAAACGCAAGTCTAATTGGATTATATTATAAGTCCAATTGATGTATTAAACTAAGTTAAATAAATTAACCTAGTAGTTCATATAATTAATTAAACCTTCATTCAAGTTATAATTAATCATGTCCGATGCTTGTTTTAATTAAATGTAATATAGGGTATTTAATGTTAGCTCAATAGAATTTAAGCTATAAAAATAAAGCAAAAACGGGAGATTTAATCTCGTTTTGTTGAGATTTAGTGGGCCCTATAAGGAGGTGGGTTGATTTTGCTTGGTTGCTTCACTTGTAAATAATATCAAAGTGGTTCACCAATCCTAGTCAATCACCTAGTCATTCAAGTGGTCAATCAATCCAATAGTAAGCATAATTAGCTCTTAATTTGACTATGTTAGTTGATTAATAGGAGTTGATGGTGATTAAGGGAGTGCTATATATAGAGAAGAGGGAAAAAACTAGCAAAGGTTAGTCATTTACTAGCTAGTTCAAGTGTTGTAGAGAGAAGCTCTAGAGAAAAATAAGAGCTACTTTGTGAGATTGATGATCCACCATGGAAAAATGATAGAGGATAGTTAATGAGGAGTCACAAGCCAAGATCATGTCAAGAGGAAGGAGAGAATCCATGTATAAAAGGTTAAAAAGTGTTCTCAACCCTCTTTAGTTCATTTTTATAGTTTATATATGATTTGAACGGTTAAAATATATTTTTTCATCGATCAAAAGTTATTTTGATGATCTAGAAGTCTAAAACTATGATATATAGGTATATTCATGGTTTGATATAGTTAGTACATGTATTTATATAAGTGGTATGAAAAGAATTAGAAGAAAAGTGCATATAGAGATTTACTGGTAAAAATCTTGGTAGCTATGTGCTATTTAATGTTGTAGATTGAAAGGTACAAGTTGAAAAATTAATTCCTATAGCTAGAAAGTTACATATATGAGTTTTTAAGAAAACCTAACTTGAAGCTTTAAAAAACATGGAAAAACAAGAAAATTATGGCTTTTACCTCAAAATAGGGCGTTTTGAAACCCTAAGCGGTTCGATCTTAAATTTCTTGTCAAAACGTTTTCAAAAATATGATTGAATCATAAAATATTGTAAAACAAGATGTAACGGCCCCGAAATTCAACCCATTTTAATACTTTAATTTCATGTTTATTAAACATTATTTACCATACGTCCAAATTTCGGTCCGTTAATAAATCTTTAATCTCCTTCTTTAATTCATTAATTGATTTCAAAATCATCAATTACCAAAATTTTCGATATAATTTTTTTTTCTCAATTCAATCATTGTATTAAAATATTTGAATATTTAAAATATTTTCATCTGGATCCTAGTCCCTGGATCGCAACCTTCACTTTCTCTTTTCTTTACTTGTATCATAAAGCTCGGCATTCAAATTTTAATATCATTACAAACATCTGTGCTTGATTGTTCACATTTTTAAACCTATCTTACTCTTTACCATACAACAATCTTAAATTATTATCATATACGATTTAACTTTATTTGACCAGTCTGGATCCTATTTATACACGCATACATCACATCAATACCAACTTTTGTACATGCATATATAACGTGAATATTGACTTTGCAAATGTATCCATATTGAATCTTAATATAAACATATAATAATAACGTTTACAACCTTTTAGAAAAATCCATCTCTATATAGTTTGATGTTCTGGAAATTCATTTCTTTCCTGCAACAATGTTTATTAAGCAAGTAATGAGCACAACGGCTCAGCAAGTTCAATAGTTTATGCTTCACATAGCACATAGTTTAACATGCTCTGTGTGTGTCATACATTACGTGTTGTGCTTCTACTTGAACAATATATCTCATATATATTCATATCGTTGCACAAAGTACACATTGCGGTCATATTAATCATGTATCACATAGCACATAATTTGTATGCATTTAAAACAAGAATTACATGTCATAACAGTCCAACATTTAACATAAAAGGGACTTAAGAACTTGCCTGACGTCCAGTTATTTAAATTGTTAGCTCAAACCCTTAACTCGATCAACCTATGATCATAAAATAATCAAATAATAATTATTTATCTCTTTATGATCTTAATTTACTTAATTAATATCATCTCTGGGCTAATTATTAATTTATATGGTTAATTATATTAACCTTGTCCCTTAAATATTAATATAATTTAATATCAACTCCTTCACTTCGGACAACTCGGCTCATCGGACAAATTTTAACATATCTGGTTGTCCCAAAAATTTTATTTAGTCATTTTCAATCCTTTAAACTCATTAGATTAATATTTAAAATATTTAAATATTATTCTCCAACATTTAATATTCTTACAAAAATATTAAATTTAATACCCAAATATCATTTCTATATTTTTAGTATTTTTCTATTATTTTCTAGAATTTTTAAACAATTTTTAAACATTTATTTCATTAAAAACTGATTCTGGGGGCATTTTGGTAATTTTCGCGCCCTTAGGGACATAACCTGAATTTTTTGGAAAATCCAGGGGCATTTTCGTAATTTCAGCAACTCTAGGGACATATCCGGAATTTTGCAGAAAGAACGAGGGCATTTCTATAATTACCGCACGTTTATGACACGCCCGGTATTTGCCAGAAAGGCCAGGGGAAAATAGTAATTTCCCTTCGTGCGTCGGCCGCGCATCGCGCGCAGAATCCTCTCCCGGCTTCTAACAAACGACGTCGTTTGGTGTTACTGTACGAACTTCCGCGCAATGCGCGGTCGCCAGATTTCATGCCCAAAACGGCGCCGTTTTATGCGCGCTTCAGACAAAAATTGGCCGTCGCGCAATGCGCGGGCGACCAAATTTTTCCTTTTTCTTCCAGCGAAGAACAGTACGCAGAAAGAGGTAGTGATGCCTTAACGAAATACAAGCAGGAACAATGTGGCAAGAGAAGTGATGTGGCTAGTAGAGGAGGAAGCAGGTATTCGTACTTTTAGTGATTTTTAATGGGCTCACAAAACCAAGCGTTAATAGATCCAAATTTGTTTCTTCTACTTTTAAAGTTGATTTGACCATACTTTTAAGTAAATTATTTGTATAAATAATACACAGACTTGTGACATCAAAATAAGAAAACAAGATAATCATAACACAATCTATCATCTCGTCCATCATATCAGTCTAATACATTCGATTTGTTCCTATCTATTAATAATACAAGAGCTAGATCGAATTCATTCTTATCTATGGATAATATATGAGATAACTTATGAACTCGCCGATGAAGAGGGATTAAATCCCCCCAGTATTACTTCACTCTAGTGGCTCAGGTAGTAATAGTAAGAATGTTAAATTCTGCTTAAATTACATAAAAAAACCCCAATATTCCTATTAATATTTTGGTTTTCAAGACCAACTCGACATTCATCCCCTTCGATTCCTCCAAAAACAGTAAGCTATAAAAACTTTGAAAACAAAGGACACTTACAACTGAGATCAATATGAAGAGCTATAATATTTAATAATTCGACCACAATCATGTATATGTAGGGGCGGATCCAAGATTCAGTCCTAGCAGGGGCGGATTTGAACTTTTTTAAAGAAATATAAAAGTTGAATTACTTTTAATATTAACTAAATCATAATAATGCTTATAAATTACAATGCTATTCTTCTAGTTCTAGATCCCATAACTTGAAAATGTTTCAAAATAGCTTTATTATCATTAGTTTCAAATACATCATTTTTGATGTAAGGAAGTAAACAATCACTCAACTATTTATCACCCATTTCATTTCAAATAGTGGTTTTAACAATGTTCATCGTTAAAAATATCCCCTCCACCGTCGCAGTAGCAACCGACAAAATCAAAGTTAATTTCAACAATAAATAAACCTGAGCATTCATAATCCAAACTAAAACAATATCATAATAAAAACATGAATTAAGACTCAAGAGTTCATTTAAAAACTTACTTGCCATGGTTCAATTTGAACGATTCCCCGAAGAAATACAATTCCAGCTATTTGGTCCGTCCAATATTAATGTCTTTTCAAAGTTTTAAACCAAATTTTCTTTATATATTTAAACAGAATAAGACAAAATATTTCAAAATTAATCCACAAACACAACTTAATTCAATTTACCAATATTTGACAAATAAATCCGTAAAGAGAAAAACTTTACACCTTTAGGCATTTTAGTAAAAAAATATAAAAGTAAAAAGACAGATAAATAACAATAGGAAACAAAACGAAAACTAATAATAACATCAATCATTAAAAGATAGGGCAATAATAACATCAACCAAAATTAAATCAAAATTGCAAGATGGCATTATTATTAATTTAATGAAAAATCCATTGGAATCATATTATAAATTAGAGTAGTAATAGTAACGTGTAAGTTTAAACTAAAAAATTCTAACCACTTCAAAGTCCAATGTCCAATTTATCCTCTTAAGAAATAAATAAATAATAAAAACTTTATGCCGTAAGTTGGAGCTCCATAGAAATAGCTGGAGAGAGGTAACAAAGGTGAAAATAGTTGGATAGTGACCTTGAAAATTTGGATTTTGAATTCAAAAGATTTGACTGAGCCAAATGCATGAAAGGTGAGAAGAAATTGAGTAATATTGTCTAATAAGACAAGACCGAAGCCCGAAGACAGGAAAAGGAAAAGCAGGAAAAGGAAAAGCATACATGTTTTGCTTTAACAATAAGTCAATATAAAGCATCCACTACAAGTCTACAAAATGACATCAAAAAGTTCAGCAAAGGTAGTTGCCTCCTCTACCCTGTGTATAGAGCTGCCATATGATCACTACAATTATATTTGCAAAGGGAGACTTAAATATATTTTTTTGATCGGCAATTTTTTTTTTAATTAAAATCCTAAAGTCATACATAATGTGGCAAATTCAAAAGGTATAGATAGAACCACAACAAGATTACATAGCTGCATAGAATCAGCATATTAAATCCCAAAAACCTAATTACAAACCCTCATAGAATGACATATAATCTCCATAAATCTGCATACCAAATAAACTCCATATAAATAAAACATATGGCCCGTTGAAAAAGAATAAACTGAGCTGCACAAGCCTGCAAGATTCTTTCATAAAAGTCATTGTGCTATATATATGCACCAGCACAATACCTATAATGTTTCACCAAAAAGCTTCCACAAGCACTGTTGTTGACGCCGGGGCGGGATAGTGATTATCCTGCGGGCTAAGTTAATATAAATCTACAGGTAAAGATACAAGAGATTCACCAAAAGAAACAAGAGGAGAAACTCTCAACTCGAATTCTTAGAAAAATTTATATCAAAAATTCAACTCCCCATTTCTATACCCACAAGCCGGGTATATATAGTTAGGTAAAACTTGGGCACAAAGAAAGAAAATATCAGAAAAGAAAATATTAAAAAAAAGGAAAAAACTAGAAATGTGGTTAACAGATTCTGACAAATCTTTCTCTTTTCTGCCACGTAACTGGTCCCCAATATCTGTCACTACCTTTCTTTAGTAACCAACTCACGTGCACTTACCATATGACACATAATAATTAATAGCTAGATTATATGCTCAATAATAATAAAGGAAATAAAATAAAAGGAAAAACTATCAAAAATAAAGGACTGAAGTAGTCTGAACTGAAGCCGTCCCCGAATAGCATTATCGATCCCGACCTCAAGGTCCCCGAAGAGTATGTTCGGTCCCGACCTCAAGGTCCCCCGAAGAGTATTATTGACCCGAGATTAAGGTTAATAGGTCGATCCCATTTTACTTGCCCGAGGGCATCGGTGCCTTTTAACTTTGTCCCGATCCGCTTTCTCCAGGTACTGTAGAGCCATTAATGTGCTAGCTGATAGATCGGCATGATTAAGCTCAGCATGATCAAGCTCAGATGCTCCTGCATCAGTCACCTCGGGTTGAAAAGAACGTTCTCGAGTTGTCATTAGTGTCTTCGGCTTCGTCAAAGCAGGGGCTTAAATGTTTGACATTGAAGACATCTGAGGTCCGTAAATGGCTCGGTATGCGCAGACGGTAGGCATTATCATTGATCTTCTGTAGGATCTCACACGGGCCGATCTTTCGATCTCTAAGCTTTTCTCCAACAGGAAACCGTTCTCGGGTCAAAACAGCCCAAACAAAATCACTAACTTCGAAAAGTACTTGACGTCGGCGTTGGTCGATTTGATCCTTGTAGGTGGCATTATGTTCGATGATAGATAGACGGACTTGATTATGAATAGTCCGAAGGTGTTCGGCCATCTCATCTGCCTTCGGATGCACTCGTCCGATCCTGGGAATAGGGAACAAATCCAGAACTCCTGATGGATTTTGACCATAGACAATCTCAAACGGACTCATCCCTGTAGTTCTGTTCTTAGACCTGTTGTAAGCAAACTCGGCTTGAGCTAAAGCAAGATCCCACTGCTTCGGCTTTGTTCCAACCAGACATCGCAACATATTGCCTAGACTTCGATTCACCACCTCGGTCTGACCATCAGTCTGAGGATGATAAGCACTACTGAAGTTCAACTTGGTTCCGAACTTTCCCCATAAACTCCTCCAGAAGTTACTGACAAACTTGGTGTCCCGATCAGAGGTGATTGACTTTGGAATTCCATGCAGTCGGACGATTTCCCGAAAATAAAGATTGGCAATTCGGTCAGCATCCATGGTCTTTCGACACGCAATAAAGTGCGCCATCTTCGAGAATCGATCTACTATCACGAAGATGGAATCAACTGAACGCTGAGTTCGAGGTAATCCCAACACAAAATCCATACTCACATCTATCCATGGAGCTTCTGGTACGGGTAAGGGAATATATAGACCTGCGTTAGTGAGCGCCCCCTTTGACCGCTGACAGACATAACATCTTTCAACATGTCGAGCCACATCCCCTGACAGCTTCGGCCAATAGTAGTTAGTCGAGACTAGGGCTAGTGTCTTATCTCTCCCGAAGTGACCCTCATTGTGAAGCTCACCAATTATCTGCTGTCTGAGCGAGCAATCTGGTATACAAAGTTGAAGCCCCTTAAACAGATAACCATTGTGCAGGACGAAGTCACATCGTTGACCTTCCGTCACTTCCCGAACTATCTTCCCGAAGGAAGGATCTTCTGTATACATATCAGGGAAGACTTCAAACCAAGTGATTGTATTGCTCATGGTAGTAAGAAGTACTGTGCATCGACTGAGAGCATCGGCAACACGGTTTAGACTTCCTGCTTGATGCCGAAGTGTAAAGGTGAATTCCTGCAAGTATGCCACCCATTTGGCATGCCTTCGGCTCAGCTTATGCTGACCATTAATATACTTCAAAGCTTCATGGTCGGTAAAGAGAATAAACTCCCGCTGTATCAGGTAATGACGCCAATGTTTCAAGGACTGAACTAGGGCGTAGAACTCCAGATCATATGTAGAGTAATTCTTCTTCGATCCTGACAACTTTTCACTAAAGAATGCCACTGGCCGACCCGCCTGACTTAATACTCCACCGATGCCGATCCCTGATGCATCACAGTTCACTTCGAACACGTTGTCAAAATTAGGGAGTGCTAACACTGGTGTTTCGGTCATCTTCTGCTTCACTAGCTGAAAACTGATTTCAACTTCTTCCGACCAATGAAATTCCCTATCCTTAAGGCACTCTGTGATAGGTGCAATCAAGGTGCTGAAGTCCTTGATGAACCGTCGGTAAAAGGAAGCCAGACCATGGAAACTCCTGACATCATGGATATTCTTTGGGGTTGGCCATTCCCGAACGACATCTACCTTCGATTGATCCGCATGCACACCCTCAGTTGATACAACAAAACCGAGAAAATTTACAGAAGTAGTGAAGTATGAACTCTTCTTCTGGTTGATGAACAAACACTCCTTTCTCAAAATTTCAAAGATAGCTCGGAGGTGTTCATGGTGGGCTTCTCGGTTCGGACTATAAATTAGAATATCATCAAAGTATACAACAACAAATTTACCCATGAATGGTCGTAATACTTGATGCATGAACCTCATAAATGTGCTCGGAGCATTGGATAACCCGAAGGGGGTAACCATCCATTCATATAACCCGTGTTGAGTTTTAAACGCTGTCTTCCACTCATCTCCTGGTCTGATCCTGATCTGATGGTAGCCACTTTTGAGGTCGATTTTGGAGAAAATCTTGGCTCCTGACAGCTGATCCAACATGTCATCTAAACGTGGGATTGGAAATCGATACTTCACAGTAATCTTGTTGATGGCTCGGCTGTCTATACACATCCGCCACGAACCATCCTTCTTTGGTACCAACAAAGTTGGCACTGCACACAGGCTCATACTTTCACGAATGTATCCTCTATCCAGTAACTCAACCACCTATCTTTGTAGCTCTTCGGACTCCTTGGGACTGAGTCTATAAGCTGGTCTGTTCGGTAGACTCGATCCTGGGATAAGATCGATCTGATGCTGGATGTCCCTCATCGGCGGTAACCTTGATGGAAGCTCTTCGGGCATAAGGTCAGCAAAGTCGGTTAACAACTCCTGAACGTCGGTTGGCACTTCGGTGTGGCTATCTGATGAACTGTTTTCACAAGGAATCAAGGCGTACACCACTCCTTGTCCGACCTCATGTAAGAACCTTTTCATGGATAACAAATTGGGATGATTACTTGACCGACCCGAACTTCCTTCTTCCCGACGTGGGGCTAACACAATCTTCTTTCCTTTGATGCTAAGGGAGTAAGTGTTCTTCCGACCATCATGAGTGACACTTCGGTCGTACTGCCAAGGTCGGCCTAACAGTATATGACATGCATCCATGGAAACCACATCACACCAAGCATTGTCGAAGTACTTTTTGCCAATTGAAAATGAAACCAGGCACTTCTTATCTACAGTTACCTCATTCCCTTTGTTGAGCCATGAAAGCTTGTATGGTTTTGGGTGTTGATCCGTCTTCAGGCTTAATTTATGAACAGCCTCTTCGGACACCACATTTTCACAGCTTCCACTGTCAATGATCATCTTACAGACCTTGTCGGCTACGGTGCAAGTAGTGTGGAAGATATTGGTTCTCAACCAATCATCATCGGTATCACCCTTAGGGGTCAATAAGCTCTTCCTGATAACTAAGGTCTCTCGACCATCACCGTACAACACGTCATCCTCTTCATAGTCATCATATATAGGCTCGCCGAACTCCTCGGCTTCCTCTACCTCTTCCCCGATTAGAAGATTTTTGCCTTTCTGGTTAGCAGGTTTTCTGCACTCGGTTGCCCGATGTCCTGGTTCTCCGCATCTGAAGCACTTAATAGTAGATCCGACATTACCCTGTGGTTGGGTTGGGGCCGGACGTGCTTGTTGAGGTGGTGGGGTCGGTCTACTACTGGGGAGGCCTCTGGGCATCGGCCTTCTGCTCTGCTGTTGCTCGACCTCACATGCTCGCTGGTAGGCTTCAGACACAGTCCATATTGAATGAAGGCTAAGCACATCCTGCAGAGATTGCTTCAACCCTCCTAAATACCTTGCCACCAACTGCTCCTCTGTTTCAGATAGGTCATTGCGAGCGATTAACTGGTAGAACTCCTCAGTGTATTCGTCTACTGACCTGACTCCTTGCCTTAATAGGTGCAAGCGCTTGTACAGGGATTGAGTATAGCCGAAGGGAAGGAAATGAGACTGCATCTTCTTCTTCATCTTCTCCCACTCAGTTACCTTGGATCTTCCCTGCCGTGCTCTCGACTTCTTCAACTGTTCCCACCAAGCAGATGCTCTGCCCTTCAATTTTATTGCAATTAGTTTCACCTTCATAGCATCTGGGACCTCCTTATATTCGAAGATTCTTTCTACTTCATTCATCTAGTCGATGAACCCTTCCGCTTGGAGCGTACCAGAGAACTCCGGTAGATCCACCTTAAAACCCAGATCCCGACGATAATCGTCTTGACCTCTTCGTTCCCAGAACTGGTTTTGGTTATGATAAGGATTATCAAAACTGGAATCAGCATCAGTATCAGCTTCCTCAAACATAGGGTGTTGGACTTCCTCATCCGGAAACTGCCCATGACGACCCTGATAGTGGCGATTAAGGTGCGGAGCCTCCTCAGTCAGAACCCGCTCTCGACGACCTTGATCTCGCGTCGTTAGACGCTGGGTTAACTCTGCAACTTGTCTTTGTAAATCCTCAATCATCACTTCCGGAACGTTGCGATCACGGTGGGGAACTTCCTCAGTCGGAACCTGTCCACGTCTACCACGACCACGACTACCAGCCATTGAAACCGGTGAGTATTAACTTCCAGGTGAACGATGAGCTCTGATACCAACTGACGTCGGGGCGGGATAGTGATTATCCTGCGGGCTAAGTTAATATAAATCTACAGGTAAAGATACAAGAGATTCACCAAAAGAAACAAGAGGAGAAACTCTCAACTCGAATTCTTAGAAAAATTTATATCAAAAATTCAACTCCCCATTTCTATACCCACAAGCCGGGTATATATAGTTAGGTAAAACTTGGGCACAAAGAAAGAAAATATCAGAAAAGAAAATATTAAAAAAAAGGAAAAAACTAGAAATGTGGTTAACAGATTCTGACAAATCTTTCTCTTTTCTGCCACGTAACTGGTCCCCAATATCTGTCACTACCTTTCTTTAGTAACCAACTCACGTGCACTTACCATATGACACATAATAATTAATAGCTAGATTATATGCTCAATAATAATAAAGGAAATAAAATAAAAGGAAAAACTATCAAAAATAAAGGACTGAAGTAGTCTGAACTGAAGCCGTCCCCGAATAGCATTATCGATCCCGACCTCAAGGTCCCCGAAGAGTATGTTCGGTCCCGACCTCAAGGTCCCCCGAAGAGTATTATTGACCCGAGATTAAGGTTAATAGGTCGATCCCATTTTACTTGCCCGAGGGCATCGGTGCCTTTTAACTTTGTCCCGATCCGCTTTCTCCAGGTACTGTAGAGCCATTAATGTGCTAGCTGATAGATCGGCATGATTAAGCTCAGCATGATCAAGCTCAGATGCTCCTGCATCAGTTGTACAACTGCAAAAAATATTTGAACTATTCTGCAGATTATTTGCATCCCAGCCATCAACAAGATCATGAACAAGATGTAATAACCCCAATCCAAAAGAAACCCAGTCATTGAAAATCTGTTTATAAGAAAACATTAAAAATCTGATCTGCCTTAGTTACCCTGGTGCTAAAATAGGAAAATATTCATAAATACTAGGCCTCCCATGAAGAAAAAACCAATTCATAATAGCAAATTCAAATCCAACGTCACATTGGCACCAAAATAAGATAATTCAGGCTAAAAATAGTCTAATTAACTTACTAAGACAGTTGAATATGCACCTGGCACACGGACATCAAACGGACTGCTCTGTGCTAGCGAAATCCGGAATAGCCTCGTAATTATCCCAAATTGCTTACTTCTTGATCTCTACTCTGAGCCAATTCTGCAATAAAAGCTGAGAAGAAGTTTTCGTTGTCATTCTGTTTCTCCCTTTTGTTCCTTCTTTTCTTATGTTTGGTTTTTGTCCATCCTTGTTCCTCATCCGATTCTTCTACTCCAAGTTGACTTGGACCTCTACTAACCAAAAGCATGTATTCATCAACATTTTCTGTGTCCTCTAAATTCTTATTTAAACCCTCGAAGTTACCATATTTACCATCGACGCCAACTTTGAAAGACCGAGTAATCCCAGGACCTTGCGAAGAACTCCTGTGTGATTCAGAACTGCTCATACTTGTATTGGTTGTTAATTTTCTTACAACAGTCTCAAAACCCGGGCTTCCTTTTCCAACCAGTAGTTTCTTTGGCCATATAGAAGTCAGCTTTTCAGGCAAAATAATATCCTCTTTCTTACTTCCTTGAACTTCCTCCATATCATCAAAATCAAGAACCACTTCCTTAACTCGAACATTATACGACTTAGAATCAAACTCTAAGTCAATTAGATCATCAATCTCCTTCACATGTCCTGTCTGAATTAACAAATAAACCGTCTCCATTTCTTTCAACACCTCAGTGTCCGCATTCAAAGCTAAAAGGTTGCGCTAAACATATGCTATTTTTTCCCATAGTTATCCTTGACCATGCCTTCATCGGAATGCGCTAAACATAAGCTATTTTTTTCCATAGTTATCCTTAACCATGCCTTCACCGGAATCCCACAACACGCGATCCATGCATATCTCTTATACTCCTTAACTACTCATCCATATTCACTACCTTCACAAAATCTCCTGATAAACTCCATTTTCCTTTATCCGTCTTTTGTGAGTCCTCATCACTTGCACAAATTATGATCACTCCTAGTATTCCCCATCGGATCATGGCAGTCACTTTTACTTCAATACCTTCCAACACCCTTTCAATTTCCTTCAATCTTTTCATCTTCTTTGATATCAGCATGCAGCTCTTAGGTAATTGTTTGCTTATCTCTTCGTTGCCCTTGAATATTTTTTCGCTCTTTTACCAGCCTGCTTTGAACTCTCTCCACATCTTCGTTAATAATTTCCCTGTTCTTATTTTTCAGCTCCTCAACGGTCCATAACTCCATAAGTCTCTTCTAGCACATTCTACCCTTACTCTTCTATTCATATTCCACTGAAGATTCATCATCTTTCTAGCCGCCTCTGCATCTTCCTTCTTATCAAAGTTTAGGAAGGCAAATTGTGTGAAAAATCTTGTGACTTTTGTGTAATTTGCTTCCTATGATGCTACCAAATTTATCAAATCGATTCTTCAAAATTTCCCCCCATAATCTTCCGTGATAAATTTCCAATGAATATTGTTTGCAGAGCTTGCTCTCTACTTTTAAGCAGCCCAACATCTTCCTTTCTTTTTCTTATCCATATTTCTTCTTTTTCACCAATTCTCCAACTGTCTTTTTATAGATAGGACTCGGAAATCCCGTCGGCGCTTGATTAGAAGAATAAGTACTGCTAATTGGTGTTCTACATCCCCCATTAAAACTCATTTTCCCTTTTAGCTTGATATAATCAGGCTGAACTTGCCACTCACTTTGAAATCACTACAGTCGTAGAGCCAAAATAAAAATGAAATGAAAAATCTAGAGAAATTGAAGCTACCTGAAACTTAGAGATCTGACCGGCAAAAATTGAGGAAGGGGTAAAAGCCAGTGCGATCTATATGTTTCATTCTCCCACACGCCGGCGACGATATCTGACGATTTGAGTTCTCTGCCTTACACAATTCCCTCTTAATATGCAGACTAGGTGTAGTGTCCCATTTTGTATATGCACTCCTCACACGTACCACAACACATTGCACTTTCTATGTCTTCAATCTCCGATATTAATGGGAGCTGCTTTATTTGATCATGCTGAAGTAGCATATTATGAGATCCTAATATGGAGATAATTAATACTGATTCCAATATTAAAAAGGAAATGATCTTTTTTTTTTAATCAGTAAAACAAATTATATTAGTGAAAATAAAATTGTACCGAGTAATCCACAAGTCTAGGATAAACTCACAAAACCAAACGAAGGCCATCCGTAGAAAAATCTATTGCAAAAAATAACCGTCAAATAGCAACATCTGTAGAATTACTCTGTAGAAAACACAGGACTAAAAATTTGATAAACAAAATTTTCTCTTTTCTATAAGGCTGATCTATTGAATCATTTATCTTCCGTTCGTCCATGTTCTCGTGAATAGCAAAGCTTGAAAAGTGTTGAGATATACCTCAGAATATACTCTCCCTGTCGATGCCGGAAAGAAATCTTTTTAGGTATTTTCTTATAGCTTTCAAACCAAATCTCATTTTCCTTTAATTCGGTGTGATTATGTGAGATTTTTTGAAAAACAGCTCTTTGTCGACAGGATTTGAAAGATTGATTTTAGATATGGGCCAATATAACACTCACCAATTGATACGAGTTTAAATAAATGTATTAATTCATCTAAATTTTAGATTTTTGAAATAGATGACCCAAAATGACTCTATTGCATTGGTCCGCAACCGAGATTCAAAGAGTTCGGGACTTCTTTAAGCGAGGAGAAGGTGTTAGGCACTCTTCGAATTCCGTGAAACACGGTTACTGCTTTTCTAATATTTTCTCAAGTTTTGAAGAAGTTGCCTTAGTGTGTGTTCTAAATGTTCCATGCCTATATTTGTTTCTTATGTTATTCCATAGTGCGTGTGATTAATGTCATGCATTGTGAGTGAGTCTATTTTCATCCTAGTGGGGTTTAATTTGCCTAGGAAGGAACTTTTGATTTATTATATATGGTTTTGGTATAAAAGAGAGTTGTGAGTTTAATTTCTAAACTTGTGTTTGTGTGTTTGTTAAAGAAAAATAAGTTTGGTCTCTAAACTCGTGAATGGGGGATTCTCAAAAGATGTGAGTATGACTTCTAAACTCTTATGTTTGTGCTTTTCCAAAGAGGGTGAGTTTGGTTTTTAAACTTTAATGGGTGTATTTTCACAAGAGAGTGAGTTTGGTTTCTAAATTCTATTGTGTGTGTATGCGTTTTCAAAAGAAGGTGGGTTTGGTTTTCAAATCCTAATGCGTATGTTTTTTTTTATTTTTATAAAAAGGAAAGTGAGTTTTATTCCTGAACTCTTGTGTTTTTGAAGGAGATTGTCAAGGTGTTTTTTCCAAAAGTGATTTTTAAATGTATTTTTCAAAAGCGATTTTTTTAAGTGTGTTTTCTCAAAAACAACTTTTCAAGTGTATTGTCAAAAGTGATTTTTCAATTGTGTTTGGGCTTTATTTTGGTAAAAGTCCCTTTCAAGCATTTAATTTTTGTACCTTTTGAGTTTGTTTCATTTTGGAAGGCCTTTAGTTTTTGAAAATCATTTTTGTTACTCAAAGCAAGTAAAATATACTTTGGGTATGACAGTCATCACATTGGAACCATCACTAAATTATACTAACAATTTTCTATTTAGGCCTTAAACTCCACATTGAGAGATAAAAGTAATCCAAACGGTTTTAAGGCCCATGAATAATGTACAAGCACTAATGACCATTTATAAACCCAATTTCAATATATGGGAGGAAGCTCATAATTCCTCCAAATATGAATTTAGAGGCCTTGGGTTTCCTTCTAGGCTCATAATTTTACTAAATTCATATTAATTCAAACAATACAACTTAATTTCAAAATTCATAATTACAAGAATGCCCTAATTCTTCTAAATATGAATTTAGAAGTATTGAGCCTCTTCCTAGGCTCATAAGTAAGGAATTAATTCAAAACTTAAGCAATTACATAAATCTATTTTCTAGATCCATAATGGGTTAGGTCCAATTTTTGTACGTAGAGGCCTACAAACCTTTATTTTACCTAGGATATCACCAAATTGTAATTCGAAAGTACAGTAAAGCAATATAGTTTCACATAATTTCAATTGATATCTAATTCACATGTACTAATTGAGATGTAGAAGAATTTATAACTAACAATTCTATATAATTCAATAGAATTTAGGAAGATTAGAGTTGTTCCTTGCTAGTTTTGAGAAGAAGAGTTGATTTAAAGGCTTGTATTAATTTCTTTGCTCATTTTGGTTGATTGAGTTTGAAGATGAGATGAAGAATTTGGGATTTAATTTGGTTTCTCTCACTTTCCTTCTCTTTTGTAAGTATTTTTCGGTCTTTTTCTCACTTTAAGTTTTTTTTTTAGTCTATTTTATTGTGCATCAAATGAAAGAATAAAGAATAAATAATCCTGAAATAGATATAGGGGCAAGTCGCGTATGCATACGTAACTTTGGCCTTATGCCGCGTATGCAGATGCGGCTTGGGCCCTGATCCCAAAGTGACACAACAAAAGACTAATAACGAATAGAAACAATCACAATAATTGAATCTATGTAACTTTGCAATCACATGAATTCACAAAGTTGGATAAATTGACTAAGCAATAAAAATGTTTATAGTGTTGGTTTGCAAAAACATAGCATACATACAATCAAATCGTAAAGTGCAATGGAAGCAAGACATAAATCATATTTAATATTTTTTTACAAGCTAAAAATCAGGATTTTTCTTATGCGACTATTATTAATTGAGGAAGGATAAAAGTGTTATACCTTTGTAGGCCCAAATCTTCAACAGATACGAGTTCACCTCCCTTTAATTTTTCACGTTCTTCTTCAAATTCACTGATTAGAATGCATGGATCATGTTAGCTACCTAAATGTGTAGCCTCTAGAAGTGATCCACTAAGCGATTTATGAATTAAATAATTAAATTTTGATTTCTCAAAATCATGGGTGGCTAGCCCTAATTCTCTCTCTCTCTCTCTCTCTCCCTCTCTCTCTATCTCTCGCTCGCTCTCTAACTCTTAGATGTAAAGAATTATTAGAAGTATTCTCCAATACTTATGAATTTTGTATCAACCCAATCCATATTAAGACTTATCTTATTTATAAATATTGGTCAACCTTCCTAAACTCTTTAGGTTTAGTGTTTTAATTTAACTCTTAATCTAATTAGGAACTAAATTAATTTAATATAATAATTATAATTCTTAAACATTTAGGAACTTAATTATTTATTATGAGAGTTCTTCTTTTTAATTAATTCCTAAACCATTTAGAAACTAAATTAATTATTATAATAATTATAATTCTTAAACCATTTAGGAATTTAACTATTTATAACAATACTACTATTTATTAATTAATTTCTAAACCATTTAGAAACTAAATAATACTAATACTAATAAGAAGACTCCTCTTATTAATTCATAATTAGTATTTATAAAATACTAAGTTATAAATATTAAGCTATTTAATTCATTCTATCACCATAGTATAACTAAATATACTATGAATACTCTTTTGTGGTGTGACCCTTTAGGTTCTCCATATTAAACCGGTTGTAGAATAAATAAATTAGAACTATTATAATCTTATTTGTAGTTTAATTCATTTAAATGAATAATATTTATTCCACAATAAGGGTAAGCTCCCTTAGCGATCAACGGTTTTCCATATAATACGAATTTCAATATTTGATCACAAATAACTTATTTTGCGAATAGTTACCGTTCAATTCAATCTTTCTATCACACAATGTCCCAATCAAATATAAGACATGAAATTTCTATCAAGTCTTATTTTATTTAATCATATGCATTTCAATTCTCAAATGCATAACTTTAATGTAAATTAGAAACTCTTTTCTAATTTTCATTCTACATTGGCTAAGAATTTCTAAGTTTTCATTTATTGTATTACATATGACATTATCTCCCTTTATTGGAAGTGGTAAGTACTTTGTTGATCATTCAGCTATCTCCATGTACAACTTATTATACTCGAGCATACCTTTTGTTATATCCTAAGAGTCTTAAGGAATATGCCAAAGTATAACTCATCATACACAAGATACTATGGCGATCTTAAGTCCAAGGATCACTTGTACTACTATCGCATTAGGAACTTCTATTGACATAAAAGTAAAACTCCATTAGGTGTTCCATGAGCGAATCACGTTCAGAGAACATATTCTCTAATAAGAATCTACATACTTATTTTAGTGTATACACACAAATGATTATGAGATTAATCATCATTTTTGGGAATATGTTCTTAATGACTTATGTTCAATTTAATTCACATAGATTTATAGTAATTTATTTAAGTATGAGATACTTACTTTTCATTGATAAAGGCTCGCAAATATTATAAATAATTTCTGGTTAACAATTCAATATAATTAATTAATTAAAAAGAGAGTGAAGAGATTTAAATGAAGTTTGGAAAAAATTATGCTATTAAGTCTTTAAAATCTAATTTAATTCTTGTCATTAGTTTAATTAGTTGTTAATTTTAATTATACAGTTTAAATTCAATTGTTTTAATAGAATTAATTTAATTAAGAGTTAGTAATTAGTAATAATTATTTATAATTCTCTGTGGGTTCGGCACTCAACTTAATGATTATATTACTTGTTGGCCCCGTATATTTGCGTATAAATTCATAATTAAAATTAGGCAAACAAGTTTTTGGCGTCGTTGTCGGGGAATTAAATTAATAATTATTGTTAATATTAATTTCAATCAAATTAGTTTTAGTTTAAACGTTTTTATTTTATTTTATTTTTGTTTTTATTGTTACTTCTTTTCCAAGTACGCTTGATTATGGATACAAACACGATCTAAAGGATAGGAACCACTTCTATATGAAGACGAAATTGAAAGAACATTGTGAAGAATAAGGAAGTACTGTCAAGAGATTAATCAAGGCACCATGGGCATTCAAGATCAAAATCGCTACGAGATTATGCAATGTTGCAAGTCACGGAGATCCAATTGAGCATCCAAAGGCCAGCAATTCATGCTACCCATTTTGAGATCAAGCCGGACACAATTTAAATGATCTAGAATTTGGTGTAGTTTGCCCAACGATGACCCAAACAAACATCTAATGAGCTTCTTGGAGCTATGCGACACATTTAAGTATAATGGAGTCTCGGATGATGCTATTAGACTTCGCTTATTCCCATGCATTCTAAGGGACAAGGCGAAGAGTTGGCTACACTCGCTACCATTGGGTTCTATTACAATATGGAATGACTTGGATCAAAAAGCAAAGTTCTTTTCGCCAGTCAAAAGAGCAAAGATGAGGAATGACATCACTTCCTTTATTCAACATGATTCCGAGTCATTGTATGAGGCATGCGAGTGCTTTAAGGATTTACTACAGAGATGTCCATATCATGGCATTCCTAAGTGGCTACAAGTGCAGAAGTTCTATAATTTATTTTTTAGTTCTATGAGGACTAGCATAGATGCAACTGCGGGTGGTGCTTTGATGTCAAAGAACTTTGATGAGGCCTACCACTTATTGAAAATAATGGCTGAAAATAATTACCAATGACCTTTTGCAATGATGACATAACCAATGACGGTGGGAAGACTTGATAATGATATATTTACTACATTGGTTGTATAATTAGAGATACTTATAAAGAAAATTAAAGCTTTTGAAGTTCAAAAGGTGCAGAACATATCGGTGTGTGTAGGGAACAATTCGATTAATCAGTGTCCTATCAACTTAGAATCGGTTCAATATATTGGGAACTACAACCAACAACAAAGGATTAATAATTCTAGTTACTATCATCAAGGGGTGCGAAATCCTCCCAATCAATCATGGAGTAGTAATCAAGCTTAATCTTATGTTCGTAGAGAATCATATCAGCTGGATTTTCCCAATTAACCTCCACCACAACAAGAGTTTAAATCGAATTTTGAGGAAGTCATTACAAAATACATATTGCAAAATGAGGTTAGAATGACCAGTCTAGAATCATCAATGTGGAACCTTGAGAACCAAGTGGGGCGGATTGCCAGTGTAATAAAAAGAAGGAGATCCAAAATGGGTTGCATGAAAATAAAGAGGAAAAATGAGCTATGAGTTCTAATGATAGTCGACAAGATTAGATTTATTCATCAATGCCATTTCCACAAAGACTTCATAAATCAAAACTTGACAAGAAATTTTTGAAATTCTTGAAAATATTCAAAAAGCTTCATATTAACATCCCGTTTGTAGATGCATTAGAACAAATGCCAAGCTATGTGAAATTTATAAAGAAAATTTTATCCAACAAAAAGAAGCTAGCTGACTTTGAAGCAGTGACGCTTATGGAGGAATGCAAAGCTATTTTGCAAAAGAATCTACCACCAAGGTTCAAGAATCCAGGTAGTTTAACAATTTTGTGCACCATTGGGAGTCAATTTTTCGGGAAGGCGTTGTGCGATTTGGGAGCAAGAATAAATCTAATGCTGTTATCTATTTATTAGAAGTTTGGTTTGAGTGAAATGAAGCCAACAAATGTTACCTTATAATTAGTAGATTTGACAGTCACTTATCCAAGAGGGATTGTTAAACATGTGTTAGTTAAAGTGGATATGTTCATATTTCCCGCAGATTTCATTATTTTGGATTATGAAGAATATAAAGACATACCTATCATTCTTGGGATATCATTTTTAGCTACGGGGAGAACATTGATAGATGTGCAAAAAGATGAGCTAACTATGCAAGTCCAAGATGAAAGGGTGACGTTCAAGGTTCTTCAGGAAATCAAGTTTTCAAGTGATTCTGAAGAATGTTTTCAAGTTGATTCAGTGGAATGCATTGGAAAGACTAGAAAGAATAAAAAGGGTAAAAAGAAAGGTTTGTTCCAATGGAAGAAGAAAGATGAACTCAAGATTGGCGATGATGATCAATCTCAAGGAAAGGCTAAGCGTATAATCAAGAATTGGTTTTCACGGCGGTTCATATTGCATAAAGTTGATTCCAGCTCAAGGAAATAGAGTAGTCAGACTGAGACTTTAAAACAAACGCTTATTGGGAGACAACCCAAGTTTTAGTTTTTATTTTTATTTTTAGTAGATTTATTAGTATTAAATTTTAGTTCTTTAATTATTGGTTTTAATATTTTGTTTTAGGTAATTTACGTCATTGCCAATGAGCTCAAGGAAATGGAGTAGTCAAACTGAGACTTTAAAACAAACGCTTATTGGGAGACAACCCAAGTTTTAGCTTTTATTTTTATTTTTAGTAGATTTATTAGTATTAAATTTTAGTTCTTTAATTATTGGTTTTAATATTTTGTTTTAGGTAATTTACGTCATTGCCAATTCACTCAAGCTTAGCAGATGAGTAGAAAAATGCTACATATTCAGGGGAGTTCTTTGTTTTTAAATTTTTTTTATTTTATACATTAAGGACAATGTCTGTTTTAAGTTTGGGGGTATGGCTAAATTTGAAAATTTTTAAAAATTTTCTAGGTTTTATTTTAGTTTAAAAGTTAGAATTATGTGTGTATATTCATTACAAACCCTCACGAGACACAACTTGGGGTAACCTTAGGGCTTAAAGACTTGTTGCACGTGCTAAGTGTAATCATGATACCTACGAAAATGGGTAATTTAGGTTATTTTTGTTTTCATGTTTAGTTAATACTTTTGCAATAAATTGTTTGAATTAGAAGATGGCCAATGATAAGAATCTGATTATTTACTGTTATTTAAGGAAAATTGATGAACGTGCGGGGTTTATATTTTGACATTTGAGCTGGTTTTGTGATATTTACGATTCTTTTGCATTTATGTTGTTTGTCCAGTTGTTATTTAAAAAACTTATTAGGTTAGATGTTTGTGAGGATTACCATTGAAAATATAAAATTTTAATTTGAACATCGTTTCATGCTAAGTTTAAACTTTTATATAAGTTTGGGAGAATGTTAGATAATATTTTAACAATTGAGGAAAATAAAAAAGAAATATATATAATATAAAAATAACTTGACTTAGTCAAAATTTTGTGGCATTTGTTAGTCAAATAAGTAAGCCCTTAGGGATGTCTCTACATCTAGTACCCTAAAGCTATCTGGTTTGGGAATCATTGATAGAAAGTTCATTACATGGGTAGCACTGAAAAACCTAATAAAATTAGATATTGCACAAGTCAAGAATAAAATTATGAGTGTGAAATAGAGCATAAAACGTATTCATCCATATATACGCATACAAAACGAGCCGAAAAAATAAAAAATAATATATGCACTCGCTTAAGAAAAATAAAAGTGCTTACATATTAAATCCGTGTGATTTTGTACTTATATGATTATCTTGATAGTCATTATTAATATGAAAAATAAAGTTTTAACTTTAAAAATGAGTCTTTCTTCAGATGTTTGATTGAATGAGTTTATTTAAATTCTGACTAGTTAAAACAGTGGGGGCACACACACACACACACAAGAATCATGAGTATTTGTGGAAATAGTGATTATATTGAGATTTTAAATTATGTGATGTTCTGAGCTTTTTCTTGAGTCATATTGCATAATCTTTGAGGCCATTAATCCAATTCATGTTGCTATATTACTCGAGAATTTAGTTTGTAGTTTTAATTTGATTTTTTTTAGTATTTTTCTTGAGGGCAAGGAAAAGGGATAAGTTTGGAATATTTGATAAGTGAGTTTTATACATATGTATTAACTATCTTTTACATTAATATTTTATGAGTTATTATGTATTTTATATTAGTTTTAAGTGTTTTATGTTATTTTGTAGGAATTGGGGCAAAGACTTGGTAGATCAAAGTTTGGAGTTGCAATGCTTGCATTTTCAGCTTGTCAATTGCATAATAGTAACTTCAAACCTAATTTTTACCTTGATATGATAAAAATTTCTCATATCCTAAAACATAAAAATTGTAGATTACTTTTTAGCTTTTCAGAACATCTTGAAACATCTCAATCAAAGTTCGTATGAAAAAGTTATGATCATTTTACCAAAGGACGTTAGAGTAAAAAATGGGACAACGTTGGGGTGCGCTTTTCTAGGCTATTTTGAGTATCGGGGCACTGTTTTACTGAGCCTAGAGCGCTGTTGGCACTATTAGAGAGTATCGGGGTGCTTGTTGTAGAGCTATACTTGGTTTTGGTATTTTTGACTTTGAATTGGATTGTGGTGTCCATATATGTTTGGGATTTGATATGTAACCTATAAATACCCATCAAAACTCATATTTTAAGGGAGATTAACATAGAATTAATATAGATTATTATAGTTTAGAGTAGATTCAAGCAAGTGTTTATCAAGATAAGAAGGAGAAATCAAGGAAGGATTGCAAGGATTGAAGAAGAAGATTGGAGAATACGCTTCAGCTCAGAGTTTTCTCTCTAACTCTTTTATTTAACTTTTGAATTCTTGGGATGATCTATATATATATATATATATATATATATATATATATATATATATATATATATGATATTTTCTTCTTTAGTTATGAACTAATTGTTTAATTAAGGTTTCAACGGAACCCAATGCCACTACAAAAACAAGGACATTTGGCAACGATTTATAAAATCGTTGCCAAAAATGTATGTTTAGTAATGAAATTTACAATTCATTACAATTTGTGAAAGGCTTTAATTTTTTGTAACGAATTTCATAGGTCGTTACTAATTTTTGTTGCCAAATCGTTGGGGGGGGGGGGGGGGAATTCCTTGCCTTTTTACTTTTTTGTTGTTGCCAATTGGTTGATAGGCCTTTGGCAATATTTTTTTGGTGACAACTGATAAAGTCGATGTCAAAAATGAATGTTTAGCAACAAAATGTAATATACAATAAAGTTTGTGAAATGTTTTAATTTTTAATAACGCATGTTATAAGTCGTTGCAAAATCCCCATCTATTTACTTTTTCGTTGCTAATTCGTTGATGTATATTCGACAATGATGTTTTTGGCGATGTCGTATAAAGTTGTTGCCAAAAATAAATGTTTAACAACGAAATTTGTTATTCGTTACAGATTGTAAAGGGTGTTAATTTTTAGTAACGAATTTTATGGGTTGTTGAATAATTTTATGACTTAACTTAGGCTTTGACTGGAGTAAATATTTTGGTAATAAATGAATAAATGTTAGCAATTGCAATTCGTTGGTAGATTGTGATTCAAAATTGAGAAAACCTCTACTTTTTGAAGTGTAAATTGACTTGAATACTCAGTATAACTCTGAAGGTACTGATTGAATGGAAATAAATAGCTGTTTTTGGGAATGAAAATTAAGGTATTCTTATACTAGATTGAGTTAATGTGATAAAACTTTGTAGCTATATCATGAATTCCTTTTTTTTCCTCCCAACTAAAATATGTCTAAACCAAATATATTGCATTTATAACTTATAAAAGCATTTGACAATTGCTACAGAAACTACACTTCTACCATTTACCAAAAAGACAATAGTACATGTCTAGTTATCCTTGCAATACTTAAATATTGTTGGTCTTGCTGTAGCATTATATATGCTCTGCTTGGCTTCAAAAGGATGGACATCTTGAATTGAATTATTTGGAATAGACTGTAAGGTCATCCAAAAGCAAGTTTGATATGGACATAATTTCATTAATAATTAAATGGAAAGCAATTTTGCATACCATTATATTACAAGGCATGATATTTCCAATTATTAAGGAACAAAAACATAAGAAACATATAAATGTCCAGATAATGCCATAAAAAAAATTTGAAATGCTACAAAGTGAATCTCGTGACTTCAATCAATTGCCAGAAACACGTTCCCTTTACTGTTCACCAGTAATGACCCGACCAATTAAAACTTACTCATCATTATTTATTTTTAAATGGAAAAGTAATAAATGTTAATTCTCTCTGTGCATAATCCCAACTGCATAAAATTTTCAATATCCACTATTTAATTTCAATTCTCACATATCTATACCACTGAGATTAATGTTTTCAATAACCCTCAAATCACAACTGAAGTAAAGGATCAGTACAAACACAATACTCTCCAATTCAATTTACAGTCAAAATAACTAAAAATGAATCCAACTAATAAACCAACCAACAAAAACATGCATACCCATATAATTATATATCCATACTATTATAACTTAAAACTATAAATGAATATGATCAAACAAAACTACCCGGACTAAGTATTCTCCACCTCTAGTGTACACATGCAGCATGTAAATATGTAATAGATTCTAAAAGTAGCATAATTATAATCCCATTCCTTAACTAACTAAATTTATTATTTACAAAAGCACACAAAGAAATTAACAACAGTACCTTTACATCAGCAAAATTAAATCAAACTATAAGCTAACACTTTATCACTAATGCATATAAATCTAATCATACAATTTGAAATCAACAATATTCTCTAATTCAATTAATAGTCTTAAGTAAATGAAATTGAATCGAACTAATAAACCAGCCAACAAAAGGATGCATCACACTAAACAACTAAACCAAGGACTTAAAGGATGCATCAGAAAATAATCAATTTCAAATTTGTCAACTTGAACCAAAGACCTCTACACCAGGGTCTAAAGTCAGAGGGAATCATCACACTGAACAACTAAAGTATTACTTTAATATTACAAGTGCATCTAAAAACTTAAACAATTGTCTTTCTAGGGGGGTCAATAGGGGTGAAAATTTAAAATTGCGAACAAAACCATAAGCACTTATCTTTCATTTCATCAGTTTTAGTTGTCAACTATTCCTATCGCTGACCTGGTGCTGGTTTGAATCAATTCGTTCGTCTTGGGCCTGAATGATTGAGACGCTTTTAACTTTGCTACCAAAGCTTTTTCTTTGTCGCTCGATGAAGATTTTTTTGCTCGTGGACCAAATCCAAAACCAGCAATCTACCTGCCTTCTTTCCCAACACTCGAGTCATAATTTCATTTTTGTCATTATTGTTAAAATTTTCAGATTCTTCTTCCATCTTAGAGATGCATTCATTCTCGAGTGTTTTCATATCGTTTTGCAAAATTGACAATAAATATAAATAATTAAAAGATAATCTCATATACAAAATTTTTGATTTAACGTAACAACATCCATAAGTAAAGCCAAAATGCAAGATTAAGAACAAAAGCAGGCAATATATTAAGAACAGATGACAAAATAATAGTTTTATCTTACGTATTCAGATTCATTTTCAGGTTGGATCCACTCGTTTGTGTATTTTTTCTAATGTGTGCTTTTCCAACCTTCAATTGGATCTCCCTAAAAATGAAATAATAACCACAATTAGAAAACTTGCCTTTAATCTTGAATGAGGTATATCAAATACTTCAGTCTATTGAATATAGATTAATTTTAATAAGTCAACCAATATCCACAAATTACATTGAATCCAGAATCACGTCATCATATTCTGTTTCTTCTATGAAAGTTTTATGTATACATACATAATGTCAAAATAGCTAACTTGTTTGATAGTAATCTTAAAACAATCTCTTTTTTTCTTTCTTTCTAATGATTGGTGTTCAAACATTTCCATCTGATTGCAGGTATCAATGAATTATGGTATGAAAAGTATAATATTTAAGTAAATTTGCCTAAATGTCATTTCAAATAAAAAGTTGTTATCCTTAGCTTGTAATAACGAAGTACCTATTTCTAAGTGCAATAGGTAATAACTTGATTTCACAGTGACACTTGACATCAGTTTGGTACCAAAATGTAGAGTCAGTTTTATCTGCTATAACTAAATTATAACTAAAATTAATTAGTAATTCATTGGCAGTTTATGTTGCTACTTAGAAACGACTCATTGAATCAAATCTTACCACCATTTCATTTTGAACCTCCACTGTATCTTAATACACCAAGTTTGGTTACGTATTACTAGATATATTTACATGTAACAAAAACCAAATTACCACAATGGTAACTAAGTGCTACCCTAAGAAAACTCTAAATTTGGTAAAAGCTTAAATCAAAGTGCAATTGATTAACCAGAACTTCAGAATTCAAATTAATTATATTACATATTATTCCAGGGCATAACAATTGAGAGGATAGATTAACCAATTTAAAAGAAGACTACATGTAGAACTAGAAAATCAGATATTGTCACATATTTTATATAACCAAACAGATAGGTATAGGTTTAAGCTATGAGATATGTTTTGGGCAGTTGGATGGCCATGTTGGCTATTAGATATTGTTGGGGAAGCACTCAATGATTGTCTACCTTGACGTGTTGACAATTTTAAGAAAATTAAAACTGTGGGAATATATACTTATTTAATCATTTGTTGATTTTTATTTTGGTAATAATGCGGGCTGCTTTATAGATTCATGCATTTCTATTTTGTGTTTATATATTGGACAAGGAACTTATAGCAATGTGTACAAAGGTAGTGATAATATGACAGGTAAAATTGTGGCACTAAAGAAGGTAAGGTTCAATAATTCTGAAAGTGAGAGCGTGGAGTTTATGCAAAGAGAGATTATCATTTTGCGGTTACTAGATTATCCTAATGTCATTAAGATGGAAGGTTTGATCACTTTAAGAATGTCATGTTTTCCTTATTATGCAGCAAATTATGATATTCAGAGTATAGTAATAAACATTAATCGAAAATAGCTATGAATTTCATCATCAGTCATGAACACTTATTCAAAACTAATATGAGTTACATCAGTGAAAAACAAAAAGCCTTTTAACTAAAGAACATGTAACCATATACTTATAAATCATCACTTTCACCATTGTCCAACAAAATGAATAGCTTATCAAACAAATAAACCAACAGCTACCAATTACTCTAGAAAACTACTAATACATACATACCTTCTTTGCATGATGAGCAATAAAGGGTTTTGACCCTCTAGTATGAATGACTTTATTCCCTCAGTTTTTCTTGTTCACTTCTGAGCGATGCTGGAAAATATTTTTAAAAATAAAAAAATCAGTGAAGAAATATTTAAAATCTTATAATATGCATATACATTAAATGATTAAAGATTAGAATTAACATACAACAAATTCTGGAGTTGTCCAATAATCACACATTTCATTCCATTTGATAATATTAATACCCTGTGGAGGGTTTTTCCTAGCTTCTTCTGGTGTTGGAAAAGATTTAAAGTACTTGTTGAGCTTGCACCTCTAACTTATATTTCTATCCTTCATTATTCTAAGCGCAACACGCTTAACATGTGACTGAGAAAGGTTTATATCAAAGCGAGCATATGGAAATAAATAAATAATTAGTGTATTCTTTTTGACATAAAAACAAATATTATATATTTTATTTTTCTACAACTTACTTTAACCATTGACAATGATTCTTCCCTACTCCCTCTGTAATATCCTTGAATTTGGTATTCTTTGGGAGGTGGTGGCTGACCATTAATCCTATCTTTGAGGATAACTTTGCAGATTTTATAAGATTAATGGGCCTCCCTTTGCTCGGTGACACGTTGATAACCAACTTCTTTCCTTTGGCCTTGGTGAGCTTCTTAAGGCCAATACCGCGAGTTAGTCTGCGGATTTTATTTACAGAAGATGAACCTATTCAACAAATTAAATGTTAAAAAATTAGATGTGAAAAAGTAAAGGGAACAACAAAGAAGACTACAAAAAATTACATATGATCAAGGACCATTTAGAATATGAATGAAGAGAGTTTAATACATGTAGATAATTTGTAAATGCAAGTTATAGAAACTTATATTTCTCTCGAGCATTTACACATAAAAGTTATAAAGATTCTAGCTTGTAGATAAATTTAATATTGTATAAACTTAATACTGATAAAAATATATGTATATTATGTATACAAATTTGTACATCATATATATTAAAAATAGCAAATACCAAACTCACATAGTCCAGTTTCTTGTGAAGACCCTTCTTCATTTTGGGTCAAGTTTTTTGCAATTATAGTTTCATGGCTACGTTATGTCGGGGTAGCAATGCGAGTTTCCATTTGACGCGCATTCGGTGAACGTGCAATCATCTCATGTATTTTTGCGTTAAGCGCACATGTGGACCTTGAGGACATCTAGATTGTGATTTAGTCATGGGGCTCTTTGGAGGAGTTGACAACGTCACTATTCTTCTTCGTACATTAGGTTGTGACCCTTCGGTTGAGTTATCGACAAGGACCTCAATATTTTGGGAAACTATGTATCTTCTTGTTTGGGCTACTCCTTTTCTTTTCATTCCAGGGCCAGTCATTTCCACCTTGCAACAAGTTAAAAAAGATAAATTGTTAGTAAGTGACGCTTGTGTGGAAAATAAAGGTATATAACAAAGCTTACAGTCAATGAAAATCCATGAGGTGTAAATCTAATTTAATGTCCATTCATAAAGGGGAAGTTGTTGTCATACTTTATAAAAAAAGATCTAATCATGTTGTTAGACATACATACATAAAAGTTTGATAACACAAAAGTCATGTTATTTTAAGAGACTCAAAGAACTATAAACTGTCACATCATTTATATTTTGCAAGTATACTTGTGTATCTCTACTTTTTAGTTTCAGGTATGCTTTTAGAATTTGTTGGACATAGGTGAGGATTCCAAACACAAATATCAGTTACTAGTTGGTCAGACTACCATCATATATGAAGTACTAATATTTAATTAGATGGCAACAAGCAAAAAAGAACATTAATATTAAAAAAGTTGCTAATAAATTTGCAAAATCCACAAAGTTCTTCCTCAGATGTAGTGCGATAAAACATAATTACTATTTATATAGAAAGCTTTGTGAAAAATAAAAAAAAAAATAGCATTTTTTGGTGTGAAAATTACAACTCCCAAATTCACCTCATCTCACCCACAATCCCAAAAACGATCATATCCGAAGTACTATTACATCGATAAAGACTTAATTAGGAGCTACTATTAATACCTGGGTTTGAAGACATAATTAGGGGCTCTTGTTAAGACTTGGGTGAACACTTTAATCCTTATTAACAGGTCAAAATATAGTAAATATCATGAGATGTTGTTGTATGTATACAATTTCTACAAAAAATCAAAAAACCAAACAATAATGCAATCAAACAGATATCTTAAAAGTTCATCTAATTAATCACAAGCCAAACTAAGTACAGTCTAACTTTTATACACCAAAACCAACTCTAACTAAGTGATCCACTTCTAAATAATAACCCTAAAATCAAAACAACTTCTGCTCCTGTTCTCAATAGCTTTGCATTAACAAGTTGAGTATGCACTCTTGATTTCAACCAAAACACTTTGACATCGTAACATGCACATCAACGCAAACTTTTTTATAAATTAAGAAGAGATATTTTTTCTTTAGATCTGGCCTGACACTTATATATAAACAAATATGTAAATACATAAATATTTTAAACAAATTATTTGCATCCAGCCAGTGTAATCAAACTTCAAACCGTAAGAAGTAAGAAGAATGGCTACCTGCTTCTTTAATCTTTGACACGAGCTTAGACTTCATAACGAGCGGTTGGGAACTCGAATACTTCAAACCCTAAGAAGTCAGAAAGCTTGATGCACAGACTATTGGGTTTATAAAATTAGGGGTTTTAGTTATAGAAGCGAAAGCCCCTCCGTTATTCAAGTGGAAGGACAAATTTGATTGTAATACTAAAAAAATTGATGGAGTGAAAATTATAGCAGGAGAAAAATTGGATGAGAATCAATAGAGGAGTTGGAGAGTTTTGGACGGTTTTGTTATTATCTATGTTTTGGACTTCAGAATCCTAATACCAAACGACGTAGCATCAAATGTATTTTGGTCATTTTTTTGTTTTCCTAAATGAACTGAAATGTTAAAAATTGAAATAATTTTCTCTTCACTTTTATAATATTGTGTTATGTAATCTTGTTATCTCACAGTAAAACAAATTAAAGGTAATTTTTTTAAAAATTTGGGGTCCTAAAATATTATTATTTTAGTTAAATATTATGATAATATTTTAAGGAAACTAATATTCAATCTATATTATTTACCTTCATTTTATTTTTCTAACAGTTAATAATTTAAAAAATAACAAAATAAAAAAAAATCATCTTACGTAGCTTCAAAGTAGAATAATTGTTATGTAATAAATAATTAATACCATAAATGATTATAACTTTAATAAATTATACTGTAATTTTTTTAGATAATAGTTATTATGGCTTAATGGTAATTTGTAGTAAAACAAGTTAAAATATTATAAAAGATCAATCTATCAAATCATGCTCCCTACAATCCACTTCAATAAGTGTGATTAAGATTGCAAAAATGAACAAAACGAATCGAGCCCATTCGACTAAAAGTTCAATTCGAGCTCTATTCGAAATATAAACAAGTCAATTATGAGCAAAGTTTAAAATTCAATAAATTACTTGAGTCTCAATCAAACCTTATTTCATATTAGATAAATTTTATGAACCAAATCTAAGCAACTTAATATTCGACTCGAATCGATTTGTTTACACCCTTAAATGTGGTGAACCCTCAGTTCATATGCAAATATAAGAATGCACCGATAACATTTATTAGTCAATCATTCAGATTAAATTTATCATGTTTAAATTCACTTGTTTTTCCTATATTTTTTTTTTAATGTATTGTTTGCAAACCAGGGTTCTGTTAGCATGGAATGTGATGTAATGTAACGGGAGTGAGATTTCTGGGCTTGACAAGAACACCCTAAGGCCAAAAAAGGCCGAGTTTGACCAAAAAGTCAACTATATCCGTTTTTGACAAAAGCATACAACTTTTTGGGTGGAAACGACCTTCTTACCAAAACGCAAGCGTTGCGCCTACATGATTTTAGCCCAATTCCATCGTTTTGAGGGTCAAAATGGCATTTTATTCATTTGTAAGTAGCATTTTTGCACCTTTTCAATAAGTTAGAGGTATTTCTAAAATTTTGCTACATGTAGGGTTTCGTTATAAATAGTTTACAAAGCCTTTTATGCCTGGACAATTTTTGATGAAATAAAATCTCTATTTTGGTTTCAATTGCTCGGTATTCTTTAGTTAGAATCAATGAGTTTTTGATTTACAATTCTTATTCAGTCACCTACACTACATTAGAACACAAACGACACTTTCCAAAGCGGTTTGATTGGGCCCTGTTTTTCCCAAACCAATAAGGGGTTTAGTGCTTAACCGATACTTAACTTTAAATATATCACGTTATTAATAATTCCTTACCATGTTTTGCATCATTACACAATTAAGAATACTATGAAAATAAGAATGTAAGTCTGATGAAATAATTACAAGAAATAAAATCAATGAAAACATAATTATAAATTTCTTATAAATAATTGTGAAAAACTCATCAATTTTACAAAATATTTTTATTGGGTTTGTTCATTGTTAATTTATGACATACTAAATTATAAATACAATTTTACATGTTTACCTAAATAATAAATTTATTTTTATTTTTCTTTATAAATATTTAGAAATGTGAACTTCATTATGAATTGAAAAAGAAAAGCGAATGATTAAAATACAAAAGAAAATAAGAAACATTCATCTAGTGTAGCGACCCCGAAATCCCATCATTTGCTAATGGTGATCTCGTGCGTTAAAATAAACATTCTACCTTTAAAATCATTCATTTGACCATAATTCAGTCCATAAATCTGTTTATTTATCTTACCTTCATTATCTGCCTCAGAATCATAACCTTCAATTTTCTTGCGCTAGAACTCAGATCATATAAATTAAATTATGACCTAGTCTATTACAGTTTCAAAATCATATATGAAATTGATTTAACTTAACTTATTCGGTGAATACAGTCACCCATCATGTCTATCATGCATTCACCTGCTTACATTATACATGTTCGAGTTTATTACGTATAAAACTCCACTAACAATAATACATTAATCTTATCATTTACATCATCTCTCTGGATAATTTATAAATACATGTACATTTATTTCTATGAATTTACAAATCATTCGCTCTTTATTACCATCAAGATTCAATATTTAAAACCAAGTTGTTACATAACTTGCATCTATACAAATTTCACATTCATCCATTGAATTTCTATATCTCACTTAAGGATATAATACATTTCTTCATGCTTATCCATACATTCACATTCTTTTACCTTTAACTTAATCGGAGCCTCCGGTCTTCTCGTACTTTACCTGAAAATGTTAGTTCATAGCAAGGGTGAGCACAAAGGCTCAACAAGTCAATCAGATAACACATTTCATGCTTGCAGTTTATTTTCATGCGTCATGCATCTTTTATTTTACCATGCTGTGTATAAAAGTCATGTATTGTATTTAATAGTTAGCACATAGTTGCACGTAGTGCACATTTCAAATCTTTTACTATCATATAGTTCACATAGAACAATTATTACATTCAAGTCTGAAAAACTTGCCTGATACGCTTTATATATACTTAAGATTTACGCTTCTTTAATCGTCTGTCATAACCGTCTTGTTGGTTTGCTATTTCAAGCTTTATCTGTAAACCTACAACCCATATATCATTACAGGATCATAAAACTTTACATAATTTCTTTTACTTAAACCATAAATATTAGACCATTAGTTTCTATTCATTTCACTGTTGATGTATTATACCTTACCTAGGTTAATAATACATATTAACTCGTTCTCAACCTTTTTCACAAATCATATCATGCTTTGACTTAGCTTTAGGCATGTTATTTATGCCATTCATTAGCTCATTATACCTTAACACCCTTTACATTGGCCATTCTTTATCTATCTAGGGTTTACATAGCTTATCTTTATCATTCCCTGTCAAAACATCGTATTTCGGACACTTTAAAAAAAATTTGGGCACTGTTCACTGCGCCCCGACGTAAAACATCTTGCTAGGGGCGAGATGTTCTCAGCCATACCGTGCCTCGGCGTGCTCTGAATTCGCTGGCCATGAAATCCTCGCAACTGTTAATAGTAACTGTGCCCTGGCGCAGTGTTTAGTACAAAACACTGCACCCTGACGCAGTGCTTTTGAATCAGAATTTTTTGATTTTTTTCTGCTACTTTGCTGATTTTTAACTTCATCACATATCCAAATAAGCTCAAATTTGGAACAGAACTAGGTCTTACTACCTAGTATTTTACAAAAAGTTTACTTGCCTAATTTGGCTTCTTAAAATCATTACAACACTAGCTCGTAAAAGGGCGTTCAAACTTGTTTTCAACCTAAAAACCAAAATTTACCAACTTTTTGATTTTTGACCATTTGCTTTAAAACTTTATTCCAACACTAGAAAAAGTTCATACATGTCATATATGACATGTCTAGACCTTTAAAATAGTTTAACTTCACACGAGACGAGATTTGTCTGTAAAAATCCGTTGAAAATCGAAACGGTCAATTTCGATCGCTCGAATCGGATTTTCATTCAAATTTTTATCCGTTTATTACCAAATCAACCTATACACGTGTAATAACATACAACCAAGTCATTTGACTTCATTTAACCTCTAATTACTTAAAATTGCCAAAAATCACCTATTAGTTGGATTTTCATTAACTTTATAAACTTTTCATTTTCAAAACTTAGACTCAACTCAAGCTCTTGAACTTTATGCACCACATATGCTACCACATACACATTTTGTAACTTTGTGTATTCACATAACGTTTATATGCACCTTCTAATGTACTTTATAGATTATGATTTGATTTATATACCAATCATAGCCTAATATTGAACTTTTCCTTCACAACTCTTGCTTTTAAACCTTTAATTAATCTTTGAAGCTATCTAACATGAAATTTCTCATGCTTTAAAGATGTTCAACCTTTCTAACTAGGTTTTCAATAAAACCACCAACATAAAATACACAATTCTCCATAAATAATGATTTCACTACTACAAAATAGTAAAAAGATAACACTTAAACAACAAGATTTTTATAAAAAACGTTGTAGTATTTTTTTTCATAACGTTTTTTCAAAAAACGTTATAGATACATATGCAAAAACGTTATGTATTTATAAGGAGTAATATTTAGTTTTAAAGTTATAACGTTTTTTTTAAAAAAACGTTATCTATTTAAAAAACACGGAGCTTAAAAAAATAGCGCGGAAGTGAAAACTTGAAATTAAAACACGAAACTCACTCATCCTCACAAGTAAAACTGCTCTCTCTCATTTTCCATCGAAGTCATCTACCTCACTCATCCTTGACTTAGCTCTCTCCCCTTCTCGCTCAATCTCGATATCCTCGCTCAAAAGCCATCTATGGTAACTATCCTCCTCCTCCGACGTCTGCTTCTCTCTTTATACGTCTCTATGGCTACCACTGATCAATCACTAGAGGAGGCTTTCTCTCAATACGGCGATGGACGCCATATCTGACCTCCTCCTGATTCTGTTCTTTACTACTACTGTTAATATGGTTTTGATTCATTGAACTTCTGTCACTGTTTGTTACAACTGTTACTAATGTTACTTTTACTAATCTAAAATGGTACGAACATCTTCCTCTTTTTTCACGAGGCGAAGATTGATCGATTTCCGAATTTCGGTCTTTATATGTATATTTGTTTGTGTATACTGTTTGTTTGGTGTAGATCTGGTCAGATCTGATGGAAATTTATTGTTTGATGTGCAGATCTGGTCACCGTCAATGAGGCGCAGTCTCGTGGAGGCGGTGGAGGTGGAGGCGGTGGACGCCGTGAGGGTGGATATGGCGGAGGTGGTGGCTACGGAGGTGTAATCACTAAGTTTCAACCGTTCCAAAGAAAATTATTCAAAGATAAGACTGCCATTTTAAGTTTTCTCTCTCCTGCTAAGACTTTTGTTTGATTATTCATGGATGCAAATTAAGCAGGTGACGCCATTGTAGCGGAAGCAAACCCCAGCAAACAATCGTGACAACATAGCAAGCGTCACCCAAACGACTTCAGCTGCCCAACAATAAACAACAGGTAAAACCAACACCCATGGCCCCAACCCCAGCACTTTCTCTCTCTCCCTTTGTCTAGAATAAAACAAGGAAACTTCCCATGAAATTAGAAAGTTTAACTTTTGTTCCCTTTTGCTTCTTCAACTCTACTGTTTATTGATTGAATTTTAGCTTTCACCTATTGGGTTTCTTGGATCTGGCCGTAAAATTGAAGCTTTCTATGAAATTGTTCAGTTTTGACTGGTAATTTGTTTGGGTTTTGATGTGATTTGTGTGAGCAGCTCAATTCCGTATGCTGTGGAAATTTAACTGAGATCTGGTTGTGTTTTTGGAATTCTGTTATCTGTTTGCAGTATTATTAGTTCTTGTTTTAGTATGTGTTTTTTCCTTTATTTTATGCTGATTATAATGGGTTATGGTAACGTTACCAAAAGGGTTCATGGCTTGATTCATTTTCTCTAGTACATATATAGTTTCGGTATTGGAAGAAAGGATTAGTTTGGAACACAGAGGTGAGAAGTTGTCCATAATACACACTGTTTGCAATTTTCTTCTGATTTTGATCATAGATTATACTTTTGCTCCTGAGAAATGGATTAAACAATTGCTTTTCAATAGTTTGATAAGCCCTAGAAATTAGTACTCATCTATTGGTTGAAATTAGTACTCATCTATTGGTTGATTAACTGCTATTTACCATTGTTGGACAAATTTCTGCAGAAAACATGCCAGTTTTTGACCTACCAGATGATAGTGTTGTTGAGGTACAAGGGGAGCCAACAGGAGTGCACAAGGCGGTTGAATTGATTGCAACTCATCTCAGGAAATTTCTGTTTCACTCTCTCTTTCATGATATTGACATTTCTGTTTTTTAATATTTTCAGATATCATTATTATAATCATTATGGATTATTATCTCATCTTGAAGTTATCGGAAATTGTATCAATGTCCCTATTATTAGTATTTTAGTTATCATGCTTCTAAACATGTCCGTAAGCAGCTCAAATTTATTATTAAGGTTGATATTTTACATAGTTCGTTTTGGTTGGTCTTGAAGGCATCTGCTATGGTATTTATAAACAAGTAGTGTGCATATATATCTGAATTTCAACATCTAACAGTTGACCATCTGCAACTAGTACCTGCCTTCTATATCAATTTCCTCTTCAGATTTCACGAAGTAGTGTGAACTTAAATGAGAAACAGAGGGCCGTCGCCACTGGTTCCATCTCTGATGGTGGGAGTTCATAGTCTGATCATCTTTGGGCCGAGCTTAGCTGAATATATACTACCACTGTTTCAAGGAGGAGACGAGGAAGGAGGCCTTGTTGCTTCTTTTGCAATTTAGATTCTTCCGATTATATAGGGGCTTCATTCTCTTTGTTATCACTGCCCTTCTTCTGATTTGACCCAGAAAACTCCAAAGATAGTTTCCTGCTTAATGGAGATAGTTTTTCACGACTTTCAAAAGACTCGTCAACCTCAAATTTGAATAGTTCTGATCCTTTAGCTTCCATATGCAGTTAAGTAATTATGAATTTTAAAGAAGTGTTAAACTCAGCAAAAGGTATCCATGTCAGCAATATCTAAGTTTTACCATGCTCATATTTGAATGACTTTCGATGTTTTGGTAACTTGCATCAGCCCTGGCATATTTCTCAGTCATAGATCGCACCTTCAGGTCAAAAGCTTGTCTATTATATTTGTACTCCTTGCTCTGCACATTTAGCTTAAGCATATCAAAAAACCAAGGGGACAACCACACAATTACTCATTTTGCAATAATTGGTCAAAAAAAATCACTTCCCGCTTCACACAATAGGGTTAGGTTCTCTCAGTAACAATCCAATGCTTGTTAACATAGTTGATATGTTTAGAGAAGGTTGCCATTGACCCTGCTTAAATAGAAAACTGGTTCCTTGTTAGAACTAGAACTGTGACAAAAATAGGAATAGAACTCTGCAATATAACAGTGGCAGCAATTCATTAGTCGCTTTAAAAGATTTTCATATTTATATGATGTACTGATTTACTCAATACAATAAGCATATGTAGATATTTATATGATGTACTGATTTACTCACTATACTTGCTCACTATATGTTACTCACTATATGTTTCACTATATGGGTTTGCTTTCCCAGATATATGTGTTTCTAGAGGGAGTTGATCAGCAGAAAATTGAGGCAGAATTCAAGCCTATGTCCGTTGCTGTCAAGTTTCATGATGTCCAAGGAAAAAATTACTGCTGCGCCATACCAAAGTTTAACAAGGAGATTAAGCCTGAGAAATGTAAGTTGGTAGTTAGGCCTACGAGGGTCATCATCACACTATCTTGGCCCTCTTTTTTGTTTTTCTGACTATTGATAATACTATACTTGTGAGTCGCAGAACATGTATGAGGAAGGGGATGAGGACATGAAACGTACAATTGCAAAAGCAGGGACTGATGCTAGATATGGATGTATTTTGGGAGGAGACTTTTTTGCACATGATTATGTAGTAGCTCTAATTTTATGGATAATTTGGTATATTTTGTGGATGTAATTTGAAACTATAAACGTATGGTATATATTATTGGGATGTATTTTGAATGGTTGATACATTTTGGCTATAAATGAGAATTTAGAGCTTTTTTAGCTATATATCATTGCATTAATGAGAAACTGTCTATGTATTTTCAAATATGGGTGAACTACAACTGTTTTTCAGTTAAACTATAACTGTTTGAAAACGTTGTTTAAATGTTACCAAATAGATGATACTTTATAAAACTTGTATAAATTTGTTTAAATGTTATATGATGTAATAAACTACAACATTTTAAACCAAAAATGTGCTAAATAGATGACACCTTTTGAAACGTTATATAAATGAGCCTAAACGTTGTGTAATGTATTAACAAAGATATATTACAACATTTTTATGTTACACTACAACATTTTAAAAACGTTGTCTAAACGTACTACAATAGATGACATCTTATAAACGTTGTATAAATTAGTCTAAAGGTTGTGTGATGTATCAAACTACAACATTTTATACCAGAAAATGTTGTAGAATGATACCATCTACAACGTTTTCAAGCTTCTTAGTATTTATTTAAAGACAATGTACAACGTTTTTTAGTAAAAAACGTTGTATTATGAGCCAACTACAACGTTTTAAAAACGTTGTATAAAATGTGTCAAATAGATGACACCCTTAACCTCGACGTTTCTGAGAGAAAATTATAACGTTTTTTAGGTGTTATCTTTTTACTGTTTTGTAGTAGTGTTTATAGCTTTGAAAATATGCATGAATAGTATATCACTTTTGTTCTATATCTTCAACACTTAGGGTTTCACATGAAACACACTTTTGACACATAATCTCAAATAACCAACACATATATACCAAGATTCATACATGGCGTCACATATTCTTGAATTTAAATACATAAATACTAAACTTTCAAGGTTAGAACTCTTTATACCTTCTTTGAGCTTTCTTCTTTCTAGCTATAATGCTTACTAGTCTTGTAATATCCACTTTGATAGCTTATGATCCTTCTCTTGATCACCTTCTTGGGATTTCTTGAGCTTCCTTTGAAACCCTAGCTTTCTTTTCTCTATTTATCTCTTAGCTAACTTTGCTGGAAACTTGGAAATAAAATGAACTTAGCTTTGTTTGATACATGAAAATATACATATGCTTAACTTATATTTATCCTTTAACAACTAACCATGTAAGTTTAGTTTAACTCAAGCATGGTCAAGACTTTCAAGGCATTTCACATTTTTAAACAAGGGCAAAATGGACATTTCTCCATCTTGGGATACCATGGTCATTATTTAAATTGTCAAGGACATTTTGGTCTTTTGTCCATTTTTTAGAGAATTTTAATTCCTAATAATCCATAAATTGCTTATTTTCAATTCATTTCAAATCCATTTTGATCCAAACTTGTTTCATCATGCTTGAATTTTATTCCTCAATCAAATACTCCATAACTTGTTTGTCTCATAACACTTGTCACACTATGAACATTGATTTTCATTAATTAATAATAATAATTCACAATAAATTATCAATTTGCATAACATTCATTTTCAATTATCTACGAACCCTTTTCGGTTCTACATTCAATCAATTCCAATTTTCGACATCTCAATAAAGTCAAATTGTTCACTTTTTTATAAATCGCTTCCTCGAAAAGCGAACGTTACTCGGATTACCAAAATTCATTCCTTTAACCATTTAAACTCATAATACATTTATTATGACTTTTATGTCCCTTCGTTTGTTCACTTAATACTCATATGGCAATTTTCAGCCTACATATAATCTGCATTCTTTCTCCTCACATTTTAGAGTATTACCTTCTGTCTTTACATGTCGTATAAAATATATAATTCATTCCATTACTTAATATGGATTTAATAATCCATTTCACACATTGAACTTCATAATTTATCATTCAATCAATTTCTAATATACCAATTAGGTTAAACTATTTCTTTCTTTTTTCGCATATTTTGCTATGTCTTACCTTCACCTAGCCTTTCCAGGCCTATTCGTTAAGCTCGCTAATAATATTCATAACTAAAGCATTAATTCACATACTTTTTCCTCATTTCTATTATTCTCTCTATTTTTAACTTTTCTTTCTTTATTAGATTAAATACATATATATTCATATATTTAACCTATCACTTACTGATACATCATAGTGTCTCCTAATAATTATGTCTGTCTTTTGTCTTTAATTCGTTACATTACCATTCCATCATTGAAATTCATATTTATTGTAATTTCATTATCTGTTACGTCGCTAATGCATTTTACATAGATAACTGATCCTTATACATTAGATAGACCTTTATATATACTAAGAGTCTCTCTTTACCATTTCAACCACACAGTTTATTTCTAATATATTGATCAAATAATACATAATTTTAATTACTTTTACAACTTCTGTCATTCATAACTAGGTTTAAGTACTAACCTTTACTTAATTAACCAAGATTCTTATTTAGAAATCTTGTCAAAAATATGGGATGTCACATCTAGTACGAAAAAATACTTAATCAATTGAACAGTAACACATCTTTATCAGAAACCCTTAAAGGATCAATAGTGAATATGGTGGAGAAAACTAAGAAAGCGATCGATACTTGACGAATATGATCAACACTAATTGAGAAAGAGATGGAAACCTAGAAGCCCTTACAGGGATTAGTAACAAAAATCCCCTTAAATCATTAAATCAGTTTAGAAACAAGGTATTCTACTTTCTATATAAATTAAAATTTTTGTGTTTTACTTCCTCTATAAACTGATATTGGGTGTTGGTGGTATGACTTGGTGAATCCAGTCATTAAATTGATCAATTCAATACAACCTCTTTGTTTTGTAACTATGCTGATTCTGAATTTTATAACTGCCTGAGATTTAAGATATATGCATAACTAAGGTTAATTTCGTTGAAACAATTTGTGAGATTGGTGGGAAATCGCATTTTACTAATTAGAAAGTAATTAAATTTTGTAAACTGCATTTTTCATATTTTTTTAATTGTTTTGTTTTTTGAATTAGTGACTAATTGTTAGTATATGCCCAATTACATGATGGTTTATTACTTTCAAATACATACATATCTGCAACTTTCATTCTATTTGTTTGTTTGTCAACACAACCATATTTTGATATTACTACCTTAAATGAACACATTTTATGTTGTACCATTAGCAATTAAACTTACATGTCTGGGCATGTCAGCTTTATACACTAATAAATGTATCCTAATATTTCCACTCCACATCTAAAGCTTATTTCTTTATTTCAATCAGCAACAACAAGTAAATTACTTACTAATACTCTAGAAGAATATCAGTTCACTCTATTATGGCTATCCGCTTGCTAAAAAATGTACATGCCAAGTAACTCTTTAGACGAGTGCTTTAAGCTCTAGCTACTACATCAGTGTTAAAAGGCCACTTTACCGTTTATGATAACCTTTCTTGTGTTGGTGTTGTGTGTAGACAAATTTTTTTTTCTTATAAGCGCGATGCGCGCGCGTGTGTGTGTGCATATTGGTTCATGTCATTCCCGTTCTTAATAAGTTGGTCAAGCTTTGTAGGATGATCTATAGGGGAAATGAATTATTATGTAAATACAACTTGTATGTGCGTGTGCGTGTGCGTGTGTTTACATATTGGTTCATGTCATTCCTGTTCTTAATATGTTTTATATTCGATTCTCATTTATGACGTTAAACTTATTATTCTTCTCTACTTGAATTGTGTATGTAGGTTGAACATAATTTCATGGATAAGAGTTGGACTTATCATGAGCGTATATTTGCGACTTATCACAATGGGGTCAAAAGCTTCTTTGCTCATATATGTGCAACATTGGGCCCAACAGTTAACATTAGATATCCTTGTATTAAGTGTATGAACCTGTACACTATACCCCAAGAAGAGGTGTTTGCACATTTGTGCATAAATGGGAAAATGCCTACTTATGATAAGTGGATTTACCACGGCGAAGCCATTCCACATAAAACTAATGAACATTATCAGTATATTGACTCTCAAAATAAGGAGTTTATGGACAATGATTTAGATGGTCATGAGGATGAATTTGAAACACTAATGGAAGATATTAACCGAGGAACCTTTACTGTTGATGGGAATGAAGAAGATACATTCCAAAATTGAAACTATACCAGATTTCAAAAAATGGTTCATATGTTAAACAAAGAGTTATATCCGGGATGCATGAAGTACTCAATTTTTTCATTTGTTATTAAATTACTGCATTTGAAGGGTTTCAACCATTAAAAAAATAAGCCCAAGCCCCTAAACATGTTGCTTGAGCTGATTAAAGATGTTCTTCCTGATGGTAATGCCTTACCTAAATCATACTACGAGGCAAAAATAATGCTACATGAAATTGGTCTTGGATACCTTCAAATTGACGCATGCAAGTAAGCTCCATCATATATCAATAATTCCTTACCATAAAATTTTAAAATAAATAGTTAATCTTTCTCCTTTTTGTTGAAGGTATAATTGTGTCCTTTTTTGGCAAGAAAATAAGGATTTAGATGAATGTCTAGTATGTCGGGAATCAAGATGGAAAGGGAAAGAAAATCCCACACAAAATTTTAAGATACTTTCCTATAAAACCACGACTGCAAAGACTATTTAGGTATAAAAAATTACAAAAGACATGCGTTGGCACAAGGAAAAACATGTTTCAATTGAAGGTGAATTAAGACATCCAACATATTCTATATTGTGGAAGGAGTTTGATAGATAGTATGGATGGTTTTCGGATGATCAAAGAAACATTCGTCTCGGACTAGCAACAGATGGATTCAATGCATTTTAGCATGTGGCCAGTAATACTCACTCCTTATAATTGGCCCCCATGGATGTGCATGAAGGAGCCCTTTTTTATAATGTCACTCTTGATTTGTGAACCAAAAGCACTAGGTAATGAAATCGATGTTTATTTACGTTCTTTAATAGATGATCTTGTTAATTCGTGGGAACAAGGAATTCAAACGTATGACTCTTAATTTCAACATGCATTAACGATTTTCCTGCACTAGAAAATCTTTCTGGATGGAGTACTATAGGTTACATGGTTTGTCTAACCTGCAATGTAGATACACACTCGACTAGGTTGAGGGGTTATAGGGGACATCGTGTCTTCCTCGGTCCCAATCATAGGTAATAATAATATTCAGATCCTTTAATAGAAAGTAATTTAATTTAAGTTCAATCTTATTGTTTTCTAATAATTTGCTTCATATTCTTTTTTCTTGATCGTATAGGTGGAGAAATAGTTTAGAGTACAATGGGAAGGAGGAACTCCATAGACCACCTAAGGTCCTAAGTGGGGTACAAATTCTACAACAACTAGAATCAATAAATTTTAGGAATTTTGGCAAGCATCCGAATAATATAAGTAAGAATAGAGAAAGAAAGCGAAAGAGTACAACAACTCTATCTATTTCCAATTGGACAAAGAAAAGTATTTTTTTCAACCTACCATTTTGGAAAGATTTGAAACTGAGGCATAAGCTCGATGTAATGCACATCGAGAAGAATATTTGTGATAACATACTTAGGACATTACTTAAGATTGAAGGGAAAAACAAGGATACGTATAAGGCTAGGCAAGATTTGGAGGATATGAATATGAGTAAAGAATGGCACTTGAGACCACGGTGAGATAAGTTTGACAAACCACAACCAACCTTTTGTTTTTCCAAGAAAGAGAAAGACAATTTCTTATCTTTTATACATTCTGTCAAATTCCTAGACGGATATGCATCTAATATTGCTAGATGTGTCAATACAAATGATAGTACCATGTCGGGATATAAGACGCATGACTGCCATATTCTTTTACAAAGATTAATCCCTACTGGAGTTCGAGGGAATCTTAATGCCGATGTGGAAATAACATTAACTGAGTGAGGAGCATTCTTCAAGAATCTATGTTCTAGGAAACTCAAAGTTGATGACCTAAGGAAAATGGAGAAGGATATTGTAATTATCTTATACAAGATTGGGAGGATTTATCCATCGACCTTCATTGATATTTGTGTTCACTAGGTTGTTCATCTACCACAAGAAGTAATGTTTACAGGCCCTGTATGCTATTCGTGGATGTAGCCAATTGAAAAGTACATAACTACATATTTCTTGTTATGTATGAAGTATATAGTTTTTTTTATACTTAATTGTGTATTTTTTTTTGTTGAAGGTATCTATGCATTCTGAAAAAGTATGTAAGGAACAGAACACATCCAGAAGGATGAATTGTTGAAAGGTATATTGCTGAGAATGTTTGACATTTTGTTCCTTGTACTTACCAGGAGGTAAGAGCAAGTTTAATATAAAGGAACGTAATCCAGATGAAAAAGTTATAAAAGATACTCTTTCTATCTTTTCTCAAAATGTTAAACCATTAAGTAGTTTTCTTTTTGATTATGCGGATTCCAATGAGATTCAAATGATTCATTGGTATGTTTTGAATAATTATAAAGAGGTGCAACCTTATATTGATTAAGTTAAACATTATATCATTATATTATAATAACAATTATTACTTCATTATAAGTTTTTTTAAATTAAAACTATTCTTATAGGGAATGTGAGAAGGAATTGAAACGTGATAACCAAAACAACATCAAATTGAAAAACATATTTCCTCAATGGTTTAAAAATAAGGTAAAATATGATTTCTTGTTCTTCTATAGTTGTTTGTTGGAATTTAAATGTAATGATTAATTTTAATTTTTTTCTCTAATAGATTCATCTTCTTTGGAATACTACATCAAATGTCATTAGTGATTAACTGTTTGCATTAGCATGTGGTCCAAATTTACGACTATGAAAATATAAAGGATGCATTGTTAATGGAGTGAGGTTTCTTGTCAAAGACCGTGACAATCGTAGGCAAAGTCAAAATAATGGAATAACATGTGAAGGAGAACAAGACGGGAAAAGTATTGACTTTTATGGCTTACTAAATAGCATTATCAAAATAGAGTATAGAAAAGGGTATAACGTGTTCATATTTTCTTTTGAGTGGTTTAATTTAGCTAATCGGTGAATGGGTATTAGGAAGGATATGCATTTTACAAGCGTAAATGTAAGTGGCACATGGTATAGAAATGACCCATACATATTAGTTTCTCAAGCAAAACAGGTATTTTTTTGTGAATGATTTGAAATTAGGCGAAAATTGGAAAATTGTTCAAAGGTTTAACCACCGACATGTATTTGATGTTCTGGAGGATGAAATAGATGAGATTAACAAATCTAAACTTGACGATGTTGTTAACCTTGATGATGACTCACCCAATATCAAAATTATTATTGAGGACCGTGAAATAGGACAAATGGCTAGAGTTGATGTTGTTCTAGAAATAATAAATAGCAGCATCTTAAGACAAAAAACGCAACAAACTAACATTGAATGCAATATCTTAATTGATGAAGGCATAGATGATTTTGAGGTGAAATTTTTTGATATGGAGGGGTATAGTGAGGATGAAATAATTATGGCGTTTAGTAGGGAGGATGAATAAAGTAAAGATGGGAAAGATGATGAGAACTAACATCAAATAAGGTGTGCTAATAAACTAATTATTTGATGCAGTGTAAGTCTTTTTTTGCTATAATCTAATTGTTCAGCTTTTGATATAACTGATGTAACATGATCTAACTACATGCAGGGGGATAGACTGCTTGAAAATAATTCATCAACAACATGCCAATGCTTTTTGATTTGTGCTTAAATGTATGTGATAAACCTGCCAAGTATATTGATTTTTTTGTGGCAGTTGTTGTTATGTAGGTTTATTAGACATTTATTCTCTCCTTAACTTAGCCGTACTGATCAAGATACATGTACATGCATTAACAAGAGAACTATTATGGAGAATAAAATGTGTGCCTCTATTGGTATTACAACTATGAACTGGTGAAGCATATAGCCACATTTTTGAAGTTTTAATTGTCACAGTTATATAATGTTTCTTGTTACTTTTAGGTAAATAATTATTTTTTTCAAATAATCTCCTTGTTAATGAAGCATTTATTGACATGGGTGATGGTGCTCAGTTCTTCATAATGTAGATTCTATATATTATCTAAACTAGAAGCCTGTCCCTTCGAAAGTATGTATATTACTTACATACCTTGGGCAACAACAGTGTACTCTTGTTTATAAAATTATATTTTAAAATAATTAGTCAATTGATTAGTATAACAAAGTAATCTCCTGATTATAACTTGATAACTATTTTGTAGGTATTATTTATGAGCTTATTTCCATTCTTTCACAAGGATAAAAAAAACTATCTTATGCTTACTAAGGGCAGGGGCTACCCTTTAGCAAGGGTTCTAAAATATATCAATGTTGAATAAAGGGTTCAAGTTAATTAACTGTGGATGAATCTAGGCGGAAGCTCAATTCTAGGTATACAATAAAGAATACCGCGGCATTCATTGTTTTTCTAAATGTAGTGTATTAATACAACTTAAATTGGTGAGCTTTTAGAGTTGATTATCTTTTTGTCGCTGAAATATACCCATTATATAAATTAGATGCTAAAGTATTGTGTTATCTTTTTATACATTCATAAATTATTGCTTACTTTCTATGCTTAAGCAACGTGTCTTTTTTATTCTTATGTTATTTGTTTTGCTTTGGCTTCTTTCCCTTACTAATGGCCATTGATTTTTACAAACTGCACTCAGTTGGGCATTTGCTGGACTTATGTATTAGAAATGTGGGGTTAAATCATTTAGAGCCAGGCAAAGGCTACCATTTTCTTGATGGGTATAAATTGATACTTCTTGTAACGACCCCGAAATTCGACCAACTTTATTATCTTAATTTTCATATTTATGAAACATTATTTCCTTAACGTCCAAATTTCGGTCCGTTAATAAATCTTTAATCCATTCTTTAATCCAATAATTGATTTTAAAATCAACAATTACCAAATATTTTGATATAATTTTCTTTTAATCATTGCATTACAATAATTGGATATTAAAATCCTTACATCTTGATATTAGTCCCTGGATCGTAACCTTTACTTTTTCTTTCTGTAGCTAATATCATAATGCTTATCATTCACAATTTAATATTGTTCATATCCATACAATTTTCTTGTTTCATAATTTATAATTAAACATATAATAATCTCTATCCTGACCATCATTTTGAACAATCATAGTTCATAATTTAAAGCTATTCGTCCTATACGGATCCAACATATATGTACATACAAAATTAATGTAACCTTAACAAATTATCCACATTGAATCATAATATCAACATTTCATAATAACGTTCACAACCTTTTAGGAAAATCCGTCTCTATAAAATCTGATATTCTTGAATTTCATTTCTTTCCTGCAAAAATGTTTATTAAGCAAGTAATGAGCACAACGGCTCAGCAAGTTCAACAGTTTATACTTCACGTATCACATACCTTATCATGTTTGGTGTGTGTCATGCATTACGTGTTGTGCCTCTACTATAACAATATATCTCATATCATTGCACAAAGTACACATAGCCGTCATATTATCCACATATCACAGAACACATAATTTATATGCATTTAATAAATATTATCATATCATAACAGTCAACATTTAACATTTAAGGACTGAAGAACTTGCTTGTATGTCCAATTAATTTAATTGATAGCTCAAACCTTTTACTCGATCAACCTATGATCATAAAACAATCAAATACTAATTATTTATCTCCTTATGATATTAATTTAATTAATTAATATCATCTCTAGGCCAATTATCACTTTATATGGTTAATTATATTAACCTCGTCCCGTAAAATATTAATATAACTTAATATCAATATCCTCAATACGGACAACCTGGCTTTTCGGATAAAATTTAGCATTTTTTGGTTGTCCATAATTTTATTTAATCATTTTCTAACTTGTAACCTTATTAGATTAATATTTAAACATTTAAATATTAATCCCCAATATTTAATTTAATATTTTTACAAAAATATTAAATTTAATGCTCAAACATCATTTCTATATTTTTAGTATTTTTCTATAATTTTCTATGATTTTTAAATAATTTTTAAACATTTATTTCAATTAAAAAATCACTTCTGAGGGCATTTTGGTAATTTTTGCGCCCTTAGGGACATAACCGGAATTTTCCAAAAAGTCCAGGGGTATTTCCGTAATTTTCTAAACTATTTAATCTCATTTAAAACATAATTTCTTCACTTCCACTACAATTTAATTGTACACTTTATTGTACTTTTACCTGAAATTTCTTTTATTCTTTATAAATTATTTTTAAACAATTTATTTGCTTTCTAATTATTTTAAATTAACACAATTCGTCATGATTTCTGTACAGATTTAATTTACTAATTAAATCTCATCACATACCTTAAATCACATAAAATAATAATTAATTTAAACAACCTTGATAATTTTATCAATTAAATTCTCATTTAATATTATTAAGAAAATCTTAAAAATTCGGATCCTCACACTTCTTGTGGTTATTCTGCTGACTGTAAATATGACTTCTAGTGCAACATCCTAAACTATTTAATCTCAAGAAGTTATTATATTATCATATTCTCCTGTAGTGTTTAATATCACAAAACAGTGAGTTGATTTATTTTCAATGGCAGGTGGTATTCTAAAATCAATGAAACAAAATTTTTCTTTCACATTATATTCGTTAACAGGATATCTTCTCAGATATAGCATTTTGAGTCTTGATAAAGTACAAATGCTGGAGAATAAGAGTGATTATTTAACATGCTTGCTTAGATGAATAACCATTAATTTTTTATCATCACTTAAACTAGCTAGTAGTGTCTCTGCATGAGATATTAGTAAGGACTGTTATCAGAATTCAGACACTTACATTTTGTTTAAGGATATGAAGAGAGCATCTCTACAATTGATTCCACTATTATGTTTTGAGTTATTAAAAGCCTTTCAGTTTCTTTATTTGTCTTCTTAGAGCATTACTTTCTAACTTGATCTATTGGGAACCAACCTTTCATTGATGGATGGTCTGGACCATTAGGACAGCGCTACAACTCTGTTGTCTTTATGTATTAATTTTGGCACTACGTGCCTCTGCTGACCTATTTGCTTCATTTTTCTACGGCTATGACTTGCTATTATTTTTAAATATGTGCAGGAAAAACTGCTCCTATCTGCCTTATAATATTGGGTACCAAATTTTCTGTATATGATGCACTATGTTTACGGAAGAAAATGGGTGAAATAAGAAGTGTACTATGTGAGGATCCGAATTTTCAGAATTTCTTTAATAAAAATTAAATAAGAATTTAATTGATAAAAATTATCAAGGTTGTTAAATTAATTATTATTCTATGTGATTTAAGGTATGTGATGGGATTTAATGGGTAAATTAAATCTGTACAGAGATGGTAATGATTTGTGTTGATTTAAAATAATTGAAAAGTAAATAAATTGTTTAAAAACAATTTATGAGGAATAAAAGAAATTTCAGGTAAAGGTACAATAAATTGTACAATTAAATTATTGTGGAAGTACATAAATTAGTATTTAAATGATGTTATGTGGTAATGTGAGACATATGAATTAGATATGTATATGTATATGTATATGTGTATCTGTGTGTGTGTGTGTGTGTGTGTGTGTGTGTGTGTGTGTGTGTGTGTGTGTGTGTGTGTGTGTGTGTGTGTGTGTGTGTGTGTGTGTGTGTGGTTAATTGTTGTAATTATAAATTTTATTAATTTTGAGAATTAAGGGATTAATAATGAAATTAATCCAAATTTAAATAAAAAGTTAATGTGGAAGTTAGAAAAATTAGAAATATTGATTATTTAATTAATCAATAAATATGGTGAAGGTTTAAAGATTATGTAAGAGGAGGAAGTAATTTTAAAAATTATATACTAATAAAGTATATAATTTATATAAGGAAATTAAAGTAAAATATTAATGAAAAAAAATTATATAAATTATATAAGAATTATTATATAATTTATATAAGATGATTAAAATAATGAGAAGGATTAATAAATGCATAATTATTGATTATGCAATTAATTGATAATTGTGGAGGAAATACAGAATTATTTAAGAAATGAGAATGTAAATATATAAATTATATAATATTAAATTATATAATTTATATATAAAGAAGTCAGTGATAAATAGCAAAGAAATGAATAACAAATAAGAAAAAGGAATGTTTTCATTTATTAAAAATTATGTTTATGTATAATGAAATTATTATGATTTTTATGAATGATAATATTTTGAAAATATGAACATGTTAATGTAACATTTTATCCAAGTAACGAAGTGAAAAATAATTTTTATATGTTATATGAATTATTTTATGATTTTTGGAGGTATAAATTACCTCATATAATTACATGCATGTCATTATGCGTGTACAAAATTTATCATGTAAAGTACCTAAAAAGTGTATAAATATTATTTATAAATCAATTTATGATTTTTAGTGAATTAAAATAAATATTTTATATATGTTATATAAAATATTTATTACACGATATAAATACGTAATGTATTAAATTAGTTGATTATGTTGTTTTTGGTGCAAAATTTCGGACCGAGAGATAGAGAGGCGGTGGACTTAAGAGATGTTTTAAAAACAATTCATGCACATATGGTTTATATATATATATATATATATATATGTGTGTGTGTGTGTGTGTGTGTGTGTGTGTGTGTGTGTGTGTGTGTGGAAGGAAAAGAAATAAGAGGAAAAGAAAGAAAACAAAACACAATTCTCTCTAATTCTTCCTCCTCCACCTGACACCACCACCATGCCATCCAAAGACCACCATGAACCACCAAGAGGAGAGAGAATATTGATGCCATCCAAGTATAGAAAAGCTTCAAGGAAGGTAAAGAAATTAATTTAGTTGAATTATTTTAGCAATTATGGTGTTGGAATAATTTTGTGAAAAAATAGGAAATAATTAGAATAATTATTCAAAATAATTTTTGGATGAATATCTATCAATTATATAATTTTTGGAATGTTTTTGTTGTGGAAATTGAGGAACAAAAATGGTTAAATTTGATTGTGGTTGGCTATTGTTGCTGCGAAAAGAAGAAGAAGAAATAAAAAGGTTTCCGGACGCGGCTTGAAACGACGCCGTTTTGGGGCATGCGGAAGAAGCAGTCGCGCAATGCGCGAAGGCTTCTGGAAACGACAGGAAACGACGCCGTTTTGGCGTCGGAAGCGACGAGTCGCGCGCAATGCGTGACCGACGGCAACTCTGGAAATTACCAGCGTGCCCCTGGGCTTTTCCAGAAATACCAACCGTGTCCTTTGACCATGGAAATTACGGAAATGCCCCTGGACTTTCCAAAAAATTCCGGTTGTGTCCTTAAGGGCGCGAAAATTACCAAAATGCCCTCAGAAGTGATTTTTAATTGAAATAAATGTTTAAAAATTATTTAAAAATCATAGAAAATTATAAAAAAATACTAAAAATATAGAAATGATGTTTGGGAATTAAGTTTAATATTTTTGTAAAAATATTAAATATTGGGGATTAATATTTAAATGTTTAAATATTAATCTAATAAGGTTATAATTTAGAAAATGGTTAAACAAAATTTTCGGACAACCAAATACGTTAAATTTTATCCGATGAGCCGGGTTATCCATAGTGAAGGCATTAAGGATTAAGTTATATTAATATTTTATGGGACGAGGTTAATATAATTAACCATATTAATTAACAATTGACCTAGTACCCTAAAATAAATCGTCGAGTAGGGTTAATTACATTATAGATGATATTAATTAATTAAATTAATATCATAAGAGGATAAATAATTATTATTTGATTATTTTATGATCATAGGTTGTATTTATTATTTAATGCCACAATCCAGGCAAGTTCTTCAGTCCTTTAATGTTAAATGTTGTCTGTTATGATATGTTAATATTTGTTCAAATGCATACAAATTATATGCTAAGACTTAGATAGATCAAATCTGTTAGGTTGATCTGTTGGTGTAATAAAATCGTAGAAAGAACTCTACGATTTATGTCAAGGAAACTCTACGATTTGAACAGACTCTACGATCAAGGCAACCAATCGTAGAATGGACTCTACGATTGTGATTCAGAAGACTCTACGATCAAGGCAACCAATCGTAGAATGGACTCTACGATTATGGTCCAGGAGACTCTACGACCAAACAGACTTTATTCTTTACAAGACACCTTAAATTGAACTCTACGATCAAACAGTCTAACAGTTGAGTAAACTCTACGATGATCAGTAAGAGATGATCCTTTACAGATCAATCACGTCAGCAGGGATATTCGTAGAGTTGATCACATAAGGTCGTTGAGCAAAAAGGCAAGAGACTTCACGTTTCTCAGATCAGGAGTTATTCTATTCAAGCATTCAATTTTCATCAAAGTAACCAAAAAGGAAGACTCTGCAAATCGATCAAGTCAGAAAAGTCAGGAGTCTGACCCAAGCGCACTATGGAACAGAAAGAAGACTTTTAAGGCAGAAAAGTCAGAGGACTGTGTCCTATCAGTCCTATAGTTTGGAAGGACCAAACGACTCTATAAAAGTTAGTGGGAACCTACGGCTGACATATCTGTCCCAAAGGAAAAAGGATACAACCTTCCATGGACTAACAGGTCAGATCAAATAAAGAGCTTTAATGAGCTATATTAATTTAATATTCAGCAGCTCTCCTCTGTGAGGTAACGGAAAGAAATACAAGCTCAAGCAGATGATCCAACGGGAAGAAATCTGAAGCCCTAACTTCTTAAATACTAAGATCAGCAAAAGAAAAAAGGAACTCTGCACAAAAAGAAAAACACAAGAAGTGAAAAAGATTGAACCGAAAAGTCTGCATTGCTACTAAGCCCTTCAAACACTCAAGCTGATAAGCAACTTGGTAGCACATCTAAATATACATCAATCCAGAAGAGTTCTTTGTGAACTGGTGTAAACAAGTCTGTTAGACTTGGAGAGTTCTTTGTGAACTAGTGTAAGCAAGTCTGTTAGACTTGTAAAGTTCTTTGTGAACTAAAATTCCAAGACTGCGAGTCTTGAAGGAATCTTAGTGATTCAGATATTATAAAAGTATCCTTAGTGGATTTGCTGCTGGAAGAGCAGAACAGTGGAGTAGGAGTATTGTGTGCTCTGAACCACTTAAAACCCAGAGTCTCTCTCATTCTGTCTTTCATTTGCTATATCTGCCATATAATTGTTTGTTGAATTATTAATTTAACATTTCAAGAAAAGAATAACTAAATCATATTCCACTGTGTTAAATTTCTGTTTAAGAATTAATTAAGTGAGATCTTTTCAAATAGAAGAAATTTTAAAAGAATCTATTCAACCCCCCCCCCCCCTTCCTAGATTTCTACTGTGTCATTGGGAACTAACAATTGGTATCAGAGCAGGTTCTCACATCTAAAGCCTTACAAGCTTGAGTAGATCAAATGGCACTCAACAAGAATGGATCGGAACTCGGTGGAGGTAACAGACCACCTATGTGTAATAAAGAAAAATTTGCTAACTGGAATGTTCGTATGCAGGCTTACATGGATGCTATAGATGATGAACTGTTCGAGACAGTGATGAATGGGCCATTCATACCAATGAAGCTTGCACTATCAACTGAAGATCCAAGCAAGCTAGTAGCAAAGAAAAGAGACGAATGGACAGACAATGAAAAGAAGGATGTTCAAAGAGACAAAATGGCTAAGAACATCTTGTTTCAATCTCTGGATGATGATCTATTTGAGAACGTTGTCAACTGCAAGACAGCTCAAGAAGTATGGCAAACTCTGTTGATCATGCATGAAGGAACAGAAGAAGTCAGAGAAAATAAGGAATCACTGCTTGTTCAGCAGTATGAGATGTTCACCCACATCTCTGGTGAAAACATTACAGCCACCTATGAGAGATTTAACCTGCTACTAAACTCTCTCAGATCTTATGGAAAAATCTATCCAAACAGAGATCTTATCATTAAATTCATGAGATCTTTGCCAAGCAAATGGGATGCCAAAACCACAGCCATCCGAGAGTTAAAGAACCTGCACGAGATGACTGTACAACAGTTATATGAAAATCTTCTCACCTATGAGCTGGAGCTAAATCAAAGAGCAGAAAATCTATTTGGTGAAAGAAAGAAGGAGAAAAACATTGCTCTTAAAGCCTCAACCTCAACTCACAGGAGTAATCACAAGGATATCTCTGACTCTGACAAAGATGAATCAAATGATGATGAAGGAGTTGCCATGCTAGTCAGACATTTTAAAAGATTCATCAACAGAAATAGACCTCAGAAGTTCAAAAGCAACAGCAGCAAAGAACAAGCAAATGACCTTTGCTACAATTGCAAGAAGCCAGGTCATTTCATTGCTAAATGTCCAAAACCCTTAAGAGAAAAGGTGAAGAGGGACAAATCAAGAGCAAATCCAAAAAGAGAATTCAAAAGCTTCCACAAACAAAATAAGAAGGACAAAAGCTTCATAGCTGAAGGCTCCTGGAGTGACTCAGAAGAAGAACTAAATTCTGAGTCAAGTGATGATGAAGAGCCACAGAAGGCCAACCTGTGCTTAATGGCAAATGAAGAAGGAAGCAGCAAAAAGGAATTCATCATAGATGAGGTATTTGATTTCTATTCTCCTGATTTAAGCATTGATGATCTTAGAGAAGGCATACATGACTTAATGACAGAATTGCACAAATATATAAAATTGTTTAGAAGGTTATCTAAAGATTACTCTCATCTAAAAGAGGATAAAGAAAAAATAAGCATGGAATTAGAAGCCTCAGTTCAAACTGCAAAACTTTACTCTAATCTTGAAACTGAGAATAAAAGACTAAAAGAGATAAATGAGTTGAGCACTTATAAAGAGTCCTCACTAGTCTCCAAGATTCAGGAACTAGAAAATACTATTTCTATGTGGAACAAGTCTAGTTCGTCTATGGACACCCTGATCTCAAGTCAAAGAGATGTGACTGATAGATCAAGATTGGGATTTGAGAATTTATTCTCAGAACCCAATATGGAGAAGTCAAAGGAAATAAATGAAGGCAAATCCTTTAATTTTAATAAAGGAATTGTGTTCATCAAATCCTCAGATTCTACCACCCATCCACATTCTGCTAAACCTACAATCAGTTTTTACAAAACTCACACAGGTCTTGGATTCAGGAAATTGAAAAATAAGTCAAGCAAAACTCACTCTACGAATCATGAGAATCGTAGAGTAGTATGGAAGCAGAATGTAGATCAGCAAAAGACTATGAGAAATCATAATCCATACAAGTCCTGGACGAACAAAAAGTCACAAATACATACATATCATTATCAATATCATATTAATCATAGGCACCCTCATAAAAATGATAAATATTTGTTGAGATATCATAGAATGCAATGATCTAAAATCAAACAGATTTGGGTCCCAAAAGGTACTAACAAAGCAGGACCCAAACAGATATGGGTACCAAAATGAAGATTGATTTGTTATGCAGGTAAAGAGATCCATCTGGTATCTTGACAGTGGATGCTCACGGCACATGACAGGAGATAAGGCTCTTCTATCAGAGTTTAAAGAAAAAGATGGACCTGCGGTTATTTTTGGAGACAACAACTCAGGGAAAACCAGGGGTTATGGCTCAACTGGAAATTGTGCAATTTCGTTCAGTAAAGTGGCATATGTTGAGGGACTAAAGCACAACTTGCTAAGTATAAGTCAGCTCTGTGATAAATGTTGGTTTGTAATATTCAGAGACGCAATCAAATTGCACAAAATAGCGGAAGCATGGTAAAATCAAATTTAAAATTTTACAAACCATAATCCAGGATCGACCTTTATGCGCAATTATTAATTAATAAAGAAGAAGTTAGAGATATACCCTTGTAGAACTCAAAGCTTCAACGGGTACAAGTTCACCTCCAAATCCTTCGCGTTCTCCTTGAATTTCACCGATTGGATTCCAATGATCAATGTTAGCCACCCAAGTGTTTGGCCTCTAGAGGTGATCCACCAAGGAATAATAATAATTCAAGAAGTGGGTGATGGCAAACCCTAGTTTTCTCTCTCTAGAGAATATGTGAGTACTTTCCCAAAAACTTATGGAGGTTTATGTGTGTAACCTTAATCCATAATAAGACTTCTCTTATTTATAGATTTAGTAAACCCTCCTAACACCTTTAGGAATAGGGTTTTTAATTAAACTCCTAATCTAATTAGGATCTTAATTAATTTAATATAATAATTATAATTCCTAAACTATTTAGGAACTTAATTATTAATTATGAGAGTACTCTTATTAATTAATTCCTAAACCATTTAGGAACTAAATAATAATGATAATAGTAATAATAATAATAAGACTCCTCTTATTAATTTATAATTAGTATTTCCAAAATACTAAATAATAAATATTAAGCTATTTAATTTATTCTATCCACATAGTATAAATTAAATATACTTAATTCATTATTACAATTATGCCATTTACTTCTTAAATAATTATTTTCCTTTTGCGGTGTGACCCTTTAGGTTCTCCATATTAAACCGGTTATAGAATAAATTAATTAGAACTATTCTAATCTTATTTATATAAATAAATTAAACTATTTAATTTATTTAAATAAATAATATTTATTCCATAATAAGGGTAAGCCCCCTTAGCGATCAACGACTTTCCAGATAATATAGATTTCAACATTTAATCACAAATGAACCTATTCAACGAATAGTTACCGTACAATTCAATCATTCTACCTCACAACGTCCCAATCAAACATAAGACATGGTATAACTGTCAAGTCTTATTTTTATTTGATTATATGCATTTCGATCCTTAAATGAATAACTCTAATTAATGTAAATTAGAAACTCCTTTCTAATTTTCATTCTGCCTTGGCCAAGGACTACTGAGTTGTCATTTATCGAATCGCATAGGATATTCCCTTCTTTTACTAGAAGTGGTAGATTCTTTGTTGATCATTCACCTATCTCCATGTATGACTTATTATATCCGATCATACCCTTTGATATACCCTAAAGGTTTTAAGGAATATGTCAAAACATAATTCATCATACACAAGATACTATGATGATCTCAAGTCCAAGGATCACTTGTACTACTATCACAAAAGGAACTCCTATTGACAGGCAAGTAAGACTCCATTAGGTGTTCCTTGAGCGAGTCACGTTCAGTGAACTTATTCTCTAATAAGCACATACATACTTGCTTTAGTGTCTCTACACAAATGATTATGAGATCAATCATTCTCTTCATAAGAGCAAGCATAGTATGTACTAATCTATCCGGATTCACTAATCCCCATTTTAGTAATCCAACGATTAGGAACAATTTTAGTTTTGAGCTATCTTGAATTTAGATCTCATTAGCATGATCCTCATCATGGTTCTAAAAGCATTGCTCGAAAACTATGGGTTTATCCATTTGATTAATTCAAGTAATTAATCATGAATAAAGAAATGCCTTGATTCTTTTATTAATAAACGAATAAGATTACAAAGTATATGCTTATCACATCAAATGTGATTGGCTTAAGGGCATACTACTTTCAATCTCCCACTTGCACTAAAGCCAATCGCCCTTTGGTATCCCTATACCATTCTTCTCTAAGTGGCGTACAAATTGCTTTGTAAATGCTTTAGTTAATAGATCTGTAATGCTGTTCTAAGAGCTTGCCATCTTTATGGTGTCGTCTCCTTTTTCAATGATTCATCTAATTATATGAAAGTGCTGCAACATATGTTTGGATTTCAGATGAGACCTAGGTTCTTTGGCAAATTAAACTCCTTTAATACTAGGAACCATTATAAGTTCTGGAATGAACTTGTTGAACCAAACAATCACCTTTGCAGCTTCACTTATAGTTATTTACTATGTCTTTGTCACTAAATCAGCAACTCCTTGCTGTTTGGAACTTTTCCAACTCATTGCAGCACCGTTCAAGGTAATCATATTACCTGAAATGGATATGTTGTTATCTTGGCCAGTTTGAAAACTTGAGTCTGTTAAGCCCTCTAGTTTAATATCGGACCCATCATTAGAAACTCTTTTCTAATATTCTTCTCCAGAAATGAACTAATATATGCTTATCATGCATAAGCAATATCAGGTCAAGTACATATCATCCCGTACATGATAGATCCTATTGCTGAGGCATAAGGAGTCTTACTCATACGGTCTCTCTCTTCAGGTGTCTTTGGGGCCTGCTTCTTCGAGAGATGTATTCCAGAACCCATCGGCATAAGCCCTTTCTTGGAATCTTTCATGCTAAACTTCTTTAGCATAGAATCAATGTACGTTCCTTGGGATAAGCCAAGCATCCTTTTAGATCTATCTTTATATATCTTTATCCCCAAAATATAAGATGTTTCTCCCAAGTCCTTCACGGAGAAGTGTTTAGACAACCACATCTTTACTAATTGTAGCATCGGTATGTCATTCCTTATCAGCATTATATCACCATATAATACTAGGAATGTCACAGTGCTCCCACTAACCTTTGTACACACTTGGTTCATCCTCGTCTTTGATAAAATCAAACTCTTTTGATTATCTCATCAAAACGGATGTTCCGTCTTCGAGAAACTTGCTTCAATTCAAAATTGGATCGTTGTAGCTTTCATACTTGATTTACTCCATCTATATGGAGACAAATCCTCTTGGTTGTATCATACATACATCCTTTTATATAATAAGCTATAACTACAAGTAAAATCCGAATTGATATATGCATTTTCACTAGTAAAAAGTTTCATTATAGTCAACTCATTGACCTTATTTGAAATCTTTTTACCACTAGTCAGGTCTTATAGGTCTCCACCTTGCCATCTGCATTTAGTCTTTCTCCAAAGACCCATTTCGAATTTTATGATTATCAGTCATTTCTCTTGAGTATCTAATACTCATACCTCATCGTATGTAACTGGATCATCATCCACTATGATGCGTACCTCATCACCATCATCTATGATGAATCCATACCATTCAGGTATCTTCGGTACTAAACTAGATTTACGACTTGGTTGTGGTACAATAGGTTTATCTACTTATACAGATTCCTTCACTTAATCTATAGTGTTTTGTGGTTCTTGAACTTCTTCAAGATCTATTTTACTCCCACTAACCCTTTAAGGAAAAACTTCTTTTCCTATAAGGCAGCGTGTTTCAACAAACACCTTTTAGTTAGTTAGATTATAGAAGTAATACCCTAAACTTTCTTTAGGATATCCCACAAGTTTACACTTATCAGATCTTGTCCCAAGCTTATCACTGTCAAACCTTTTGACATAAGCTGGACAATCCAAATCTTAACATACTTAAAACTTGGTTTCCTCCCTATCCATGACTCATATGAAGTCTTGAGGAGGAAATAAGAAGGTATCTGATTTAGTAGATATGCGATCGTTTCTAAGGTATAACCCTAGAAGGATACTGGAAGATTGGTATAACCCATCATGGATCATCACCATGTCCATTGTGAGATAATACCATTTCGCTTAAGATGATCTAGAAACTTATTGCTTAAGTATTCCCTTCTCGATCTAATCGAAGAACTTTAATACTTTTGGCCTTTAGTTTCTATACTTCACTTTTTGAATTCTTTGAACGTTTCAAACGATTCGGATTTGTATTTCATCAAATACATATATCGAAATCTAGAATCATCAGTGAAAGTAATGAATGAATACCCTCCTCTTGCATTTGTTGTCATAGGTCCCACACACGACTGTGTGTACCATCTCTAACAACTCCGTAACTCGCTCTTCATGTCCACTAAATGAAGATTTAGTCATATTTTCCATGATACAAGATTCACAAGTTGTATTTGATTCATAATCAAAAGGCTCTAAAAACCTATCTTTATACAACTTGTTTAGTCTTGTTTCATTAACATGACTGAGTTAACAGTATTGCATGAAGGTATGATCCATATCATCTCTTTGCCTTTAGTTTGTTCAATTTTGAAATATTTTCATGTAAGTCAAGGTTACAAAATCCATCAAGTAATCAACATAGTAACATCTTACTAACTAAATGGATTTGCCCGTAGGCAATACTAAACTGTAAGTTCCTATGATTAATGTAGCAACCTTTTGCTCCATTCCCCACGCACAGGATTACTTATCTTTAGTTCAGTTTTCTACTTCTGCCTAGTCTCTGCAACGGTTTGCATATTTGAGACCTCCAGCTGGTATCTAATACCTAAGTAGAAACTTGACTTATAGAAAGTTCTATTTCATTATGAACAAATCTATATCTGTAGCTGAAGTTTCACTAAACTTCTTCTACTTAACTATTGCAACTCTCTTGCAGTTGTTCTTCCAGTGTCCCAGCTTTATCGCAATGAAAGCAAACTCCTTTGCATTCGGGATCACTTTTATTTATGTCATTTGTTTAACATTTTATTGCCTTCTATCTTTTCTGTCTCCTCAGAAACACCTTTGGCCATCTTCTTCAACTTAGAAGATTCATCTACTAATAAGACTTGGTCTTTCTTGGAAGGAAAGTGACTCTCAACTTATTCAACATATTTAAGCAAATCAGGTAAACTGACTTCAAGCTTATTAATGTTAAAGTTCACAACAATTTGTGAAAGGGAGTCAGCGAGTGACTGCAAGATCGAATCTTGATTCAACTCTCCATCTTTGACAAAACCTAGGTGTCCTAATTGATCAATCGGATTGATCATCTTTAGGATACGTGTCTTTACTATAGTACCATTGGTTATTATAAATTGGAAGAGCTCATTAGATATCTTATATCTAATTGACCTACTTTGCTCACCAAACAACTATTGAATGTGCAACAATATAGTAGGTGCATCCATTTTCTCGTGTTGACGCTGTAACTAAATACTTATGGATGCGAGCATGATGCATTGAGCCATCTTTGCATCATCTTGCTATTTCTTAAAATAGCAATATCTTCCTCATAGGCTTAGTCTACAACGTTTGCAGGAACAGGCAAATTAAGGATATTTGCTAGCTTTTCAGCATTGAGAACTTTTCTCAAATTTGTTTAATCAATTCGAACAATTCGGTTCGATTAATTGTTAGCATCTAATATGCTATGCAGTGTTAGTGAATTAAACATAGCAATATTCTTTAAGTGAATTAATAACAACATTAACATGCATTCATTTTATTAGTCACCAAGTTAATTAGGTCTTTATTTAAAATGGTGTCTCCCACTATTTTCATCAAACTATATTACCCTCTTATATAGTTCGGCAAATTTAATTAAAGACTTGCTAGTGAGAATAAGGATCCTATCGACATAAGTATAACCTTGTGTGTGCACAACAAATTATAGTTTATTCAATAGGTAGACAACTCCTTGTCAATTACATCAACATGTAATTCCTTGTATTTTGTCTCTTAGATTATTATGATCATGTGTGTGCACATCCAAATCAAAATTATCTAAGTTAAGTCAGACCTAGCACTTCCATATAAGTGAAGAGAAAAATACTGCCCTTGTGTGTGCACAACAAAACAGTAATGTTCAATTCCTTATAAGCATCAAATGTGATAAAACAACATCTCAAATGATCGATATAAGCCTTGTGTGTGCACAACAAACGTATATTGATTATTTGATACTCTATCATTTTATCATGCTAGAAGGCGACGTTCGATATTCCAAATATCTTTGAACGTTACAACTTAATATTTTAGTAGTAGAATAAATAAATTAGAACAATTCTAATTTTATTTAATTGAATTAAACTCCTTTTAATTCATGAATTAAACATTTTAATTCATTTTATAAATAATATTTATTCTACATCATGAAGGGTTTGTTAATATTAATTGTCTCATCTTATTTAGCGTGCATGCACATATATATATATAAAATACGCGTCATATTATTTAACATGCGAAGCATGATTGGATAATATATAATATATATATAATTAGTATGCACATATAGAATACTATATTCTACTTGGATTGATTATGGATTTTTATTCTAGTTTGGTTCACTAGAGCCACCAAGTGAACCAAAAGGTCAAACCTAGGGTGCAAGAATAAATTAAATTAAATATAACTATTACATTTAAATTCGGGCTCCATTACAAACGGGTCTTCTTGCGCTCCTTTCTCCTTTGCTCCAATTCTTCAAAATAATTCTAACTAATCCTATTACAAAACTATTTACAATAAATAAGAAACCTTGATCAACAGTCAAGGGGAAGTACATAGGTGAGAGATAGAATTATACATAAGAAAAATTAGAAAGACGAGGTACGCAGACCCCATTTATAAAACCCAATCATTCATGCATCCATTTAAAATTATATCCAATCACATTGGTCAAATAGTCCATAATCAATCCCATTTATTATCATATATATCAACATATATATCAATAAATAATATTCATCTCATGAATTAAATAAAACATTCCATATATGTATTAGTATCATTTAATGGGCAATTAAAGTTGCATGAAATCTAATTTCATGTTTAAAAAATAAACCTTTTATTTTAATTATAAAATTATTTAAAAATAAACTACTTATTTTTATTATTTTAAAATTATCCAAAATAAACTCTTTTATTTTGAAATTTTAAAATCTACACAAAATTACCAAACTGTTTGGATAATTAATATATATTATAAATATATCATATATATTAATAATATATATATTAATCGGTATATATATAATCGGATCATGTTTACCGAAAAGCGTGGCTATTGACGAAACAGTGTTACTTTATTAAATTGTTGGCGACAATCAATTCGGGACAGGCATGGTTGTTTACACTAAAAAAAAAAATTGGTTGCTTTTGAATTTAGCCGAAAACAGTGGGCTTTTATTTTGCCAAAACCGAAACTGCTTTATATATATATATATATGTTATACCAATAACCGAAACAGTGCATATTGCTTTTTGTTGCTTTGTACCGAAAACTGGAACAGTGCAGATTGTTGGGCAGCTTTGTTTGTTTTACCAATCCGGCTTTATATAAATATATATATATACCATCAATCCGTGCGGCATTGACTATATATATATATATATATATATCTTTGTTGCTTTGTTTAACCGAAAAGGCAAAACATGCTGCTTTGATTTCCTGAAACAGTGAACGTATATATATATATATATATATATATATATATATATATATATATATATATATATATATATTCCATGACCCAGAATCCAATTCTCATCATATCCGAAATAGTGAATTTCGGTAATAATATATATATACACATTATATAATTCAAAATCTTTTAATAAAAAATATAATTTTATACAACAAAAATTATGCCCAATAAATTATTCTAAATACATACTTATACACATATGGAATTAAAATAATTAATAATTCGCATAAAGTTTGGCTCTTGATGCCACTGTTGGTTTGTAATATTCATAGACGCAATCAAATTGCACAAAATAGCGGAAGCATGGTAAAATCAAATTTAAAATTTTACAAACCATAATCCAGGATCGACCTTTATGCGCAATTATTAATTAATAAAGAAGAAGTTAGAGATATACCCTTGTAGAACTCAAAGCTTCAACGGGTACAAGTTCACCTCCAAATCCTTCGCGTTCTCCTTGAATTTCACCGATTGGATTCCAATGATCAATGTTAGCCACCCAAGTGTTTGGCCTCTAGAGGTGATCCACCAAGAAATAATAATAATTCAAGAAGTGGGTGATGACAAACCCTAGTTTTCTCTCTCTAGAGAATATGTGAGTACTTTCCCAAAAACTTATGGAGGTTTATGTGTGTAACCTTAATCCATAATAAGACTTCTCTTATTTATAGATTTAGTAAACCCTCCTAACACCTTTAGGAATAGGGTTTTTAATTAAACTCATAATCTAATTAGGATCTTAATTAATTTAATATAATAATTATAATTCCTAAACTATTTAGGAACTTAATTATTAATTATGAGAGTACTCTTATTAATTAATTCCTAAACCATTTAGGAACTAAATAATAATGATAATAGTAATAATAATAATAAGACTCCTCTTATTAATTTATAATTAGTATTTCCAAAATACTAAATAATAAATATTAAGCTATTTAATTTATTCTATCCACATAGTATAAATTAAATATACTTAATTCATTATTACAATTATGCCATTTACTTCTTAAATAATTATTTTCCTTTTGCGGTGTGACCCTTTAGGTTCTCCATATTAAACCGGTTATAGAATAAATTAATTAGAACTATTCTAATCTTATTTATATAAATAAATTAAACTATTTAATTTATTTAAATAAATAATATTTATTCCATAATAAGGGTAAGCCCCCTTAGCGATCAACGACTTTCCAGGTAATATAGATTTCAACATTTAATCACAAAAGAACCTATTCAACGAATAGTTACCGTACAATTCAATCATTCTACCTCACAACGTCCCAATCAAACATAAGACATGGTATAACTGTCAAGTCTTATTTTTATTTGATTATATGCATTTCGATCCTTAAATGAATAACTCTAATTAATGTAAATTAGAAACTACTTTCTAATTTTCATTCTGCCTTGGCCAAGGACTACTGAGTTGTCATTTATCGAATCGCATAGGATATTCCCTTCTTTTACTAGAAGTGGTAGATTCTTTGTTGATCATTCATCTATCTCCATGTCTGACTTATTATATCCGATCATACCCTTTGATACACCCTAAAGGTTTTAAGGAATATGTCAAAACATAATTCATCATACACAAGATACTATGATGATCTCAAGTCCAAGGATCACTTGTACTACTATCACAAAAGGAACTCCTATTGACAGGCAAGTAAGACTCCATTAGGTGTTCCTTGAGCGAGTCACGTTCAGTGAACTTATTCTCTAATAAGCACATACATACTTGCTTTAGTGTCTCTACACAAATGATTATGAGATCAATCATTCTCTTCATAAGAGCAAGCATAGTATGTACTAATCTATCCGGATTCACTAATCCCCATTTTAGTAATCCAACGATTAGGAACAATTTTAGTTTTGAGCTATCTTGAATTTAGATCTCATTAGCATGATCCTCATCATGGTTCTAAAAGCATTGCTCGAAAACTATGGGTTTATCCATTTGATTAATTCAAGTAATTAATCATGAATAAAGAAATGCCTTGATTCTTTTATTAATAAACGAATAAGATTACAAAGTATATGCTTATCACATCAAATGTGATTGGCTTAAGGGCATACTACTTTCAATAAAGGACATTAAGTCACCTTCCTCAACAACCAATGCCAAGTTAGAGACTTGAAAACCAATTCTCTAAAGCTAGAAGGAGTTCGAGAAGGAAATGTCTATGTGGTCAATCTTGCTAAATTGAGCTCAGAACAAACTGTCTGTTTTCTTGCTAAAGCCTCTGAAGATATGTGCTGGCTCTGGCATAGGAGGTTATCTCATCTTAACTTCAAGAGCATTTCAAAGCTTGCCTCCAAAGATCTAGTAAAATGATTGCCAAAGTTAAACTTCATTAAAGAAAAGCCCTGCAAAGCTTGTCAGTTTGGAAAGCAAACAAAGACGTCATTCCAAAGCAAATCAGCAAACTCAAATGATAGAGCTCTTTAACTACTTCACATGGATTTATTCAGACCAGTATCTACGACCAGCCTCGGAGGAAAGAGATACTCTCTATTTGTAGTTGATGACTACACCAGATATACCTGGGTATTCTTTTTAAACTCCAAAGATGAAACCATTTCACATCTCATCAAGCTCTTCAGACTGATCATGAATGAAAAGGGCGAAAAGATCAAGGCCATCAGAAGTGATCATGGATGAGAATTTGATTTCTCAGAAATGGACCTGTTCTGTGAAGAAAATGGAATAAATTACAACTTCTCAGCCCCAAGAACGCCTCAGCAAAATGGAGTAGCAGAAAGGAAGAATAGGACTCTTATTGAAGCAGGAAGAACCCTCTTAGCAACAACTTCTCTCCCTGAATATTTATGGGCTGAAGCCATTAGTACTGCATGTTACACTTAAAACAGGTCACTCATACACTCAACATTGAAGAAAACTCCGTACGAATTATGGAAAGGAAGAAAACCAAATATAAGTTATTTTCATGCATTTGGTTGCCTGTGCTACGTACTCAACAATGGCAAGAAGCATCTTACCAAATTCCAGCCAAAATCAGATAAAGGAATCTTCCTTGGTTATGCAACAGATAGCAGAGCATTTAGAGTGTTCAACAAGGAGTCACTAACTGTTGAAATCTCCATCCACGTCACATTCGATGAATCAGATCCTGAAAAGAAAAGATCACCATTCAACGAGTCAGTAGACACAAGCTCAACGATCGAAGAACTCAAAATCGTAGAGTCCGACTCTACGACCATGGAACCAGCAACAGAAATCGTTGAGCTAGGAGAGGAGATCGTAGAGCACACCACATCAGACATTGGAACTCTACGATCAGAACCAGAAGCTGATTTAGAGGAACTCAGACAAGAGGGCACCAGAACAGACGTTCCTAGCAGAATAAAATGGACCAAAGATCACACTCAAGATCTTACTATTAGAGATCCAAACACCGGAATCAAGACTAGAGCTGCAACCTCTAATGAATGCTTTTACCTAAGCTTTCTCTCTCAAGAGGAACCCAAGAAGATTGAAGAGGCCTTAGGAGATTCAAGTTGGATAGAGGTCATGCAAGAGGAGCTAAATCAGTTTGAAAGAAGCAAGGTCTGGAGATTAGTGGCCAGGCCTCAGCATAAACCTGTCATTGGCACCAAATGGGTTTTCAGAAACAAGATGGATGAAAATGGTGTGATAACAAGGAACAAAGCAAGACTAGTGGCCAAAGGTTACTCTCAAGAAGAAGGAATTGACTACGATGAAACATATGCTCCAGTTGCCAAATTGGAAGCCATAAGGATTTTCCTTGCCCATGCTGCTCACATGAAGTTCAAAGTCTTCCAAATGGATGTCAAGAGTGCTTTTCTAAATGGGGAGCTCCAAGAAGAAGTTTACATGGAACAACCTCCAGGTTTCATCAATCCAACTTTTTCAAATTATATTTATAAATTAGATAAAGCACTATATGGTCTAAAACAAGCACCTAGAGCATGGTATGAAACCTTGACTAACTTTCTCATTGAAAAGGGATTTACTAGAGGAAGAATTGATACTACCTTATTTTTGAGAAAACATAAGGATAAGACACTGCTAGTTCAAATTTATGTAGATGATATTATATTTGGTTCCTCTGATGAAAAATTATGTGAAAGATTTGTCAAGCTTATGCAGAGCAAATTTGAAATGAGCATGATGGGAGAACTCAACTTCTTCCTTAGACTACAAGTGAAGCAGACTGATGAAGGCATATTCATTAATCAAGCCAAATACATTAAAGACTTATTAAAGAAATATGGCATGGAATCTGCATCTATCATGAAGACTCCTATGCCACCTGCCACTAAGCTTGACAAAGATGAAAATGGTAAATCCACTAAAATCACTCAGTACAGAGGTATGATAGGTGATAGGTTCACTATTATATCTTACTGCGAGTCGACCAGATATAATGTTTGCTACATGTATATGTGCTAGATTTCAGGCTAACCCCAAAGAGTCTCATCTATTAGCTGTGAAAAGAATTTTCAAGTATCTTAAAGGAACTCTAAATTTAGGATTATGGTATCCCAAGGAGTCCTCCTTTGATCTTATGGGATACTCAGATGCTGACTATGTAGGATGCAAAATAGACAGAAAAAGCACAAGTGGAACTTGCCAGATGCTTGGCAACAGACTTGTTTCTTGGTTTAGTAAAAAGCAGAACTCAGTATCGACATCTACTGCAGAAGCTGAATATATAGCCGCAGGCAGTTGCTGTGTACAAATTCTATGGATGAAGACTCAACTTGCAGACTATGAGTTTGAGCTAAATTCTACTCCTATATACTGTGATAATACTAGTGCAATTGCTATAACATATAATCCTGTTATGCACTCTAGAACTAAGCACATAGATATAAGATATCATTTCATCAGGGATCATGTACAAAATGGAAATATATCACTTCACTACATCCCAACTGAAGATCAACTAGCAGATGTCTTTACAAAGCCTTTAGATGAATCAAGATTTAATAAACTAATAAGTGAGTTAGGAATGCTAAATCTAGACCCTTAATATATATATCATGTTTTTTTTAGATACTAACTCTGCAGGAACAAAAGTGTGCAAGGAAAGTAATGGACATGCTCAATGATAGGGTTTCGACACAGTGAAAGCAGCGGAATTTAAAAATTTTCCGAAACCCTAAGACAGGATCCATGCGAAAACAGATTAATCAGAGGTTTAGATTATTTTACCGATTATCTGAGATGTTGAGAAGACGATGGAATTCTGGAACGGCTTCGAATCTTCAACGCAATCCAGCGACTGCGTCTCTACAGTATCCACACGAACGCTCCGCGAATCGTCCCACGATCTGCAACAAAAGGAATCTGCGGTACTAGCCACCAAGATCAGGATTTCTAACCTATTTTTCTCTCTAGCCTCTTTCTGAAAACGGCTAGGGTTTTAGTTTTTCCTTACGTGACTTTTAGACTACTGATATATCATATATATAGTAGTTAATAGGAATTAACTAAAACCTAAAATAAATAGAAAAATAAAATCCGAATTTATATATATTATATTTTAATCAAGTCTTACTTAATTAATATACATATATACAAATTATCCAATTAATTTAAATTCGTAATTTTTAAATATTATCAATCATATTGATATATATTTAAAATACTTACAATTTAAATTAATTCCCTTTTAATTACGTTCTAAGTGTGTGACCCTATAGGTTATTATTATGTTGGCAATAATTTTAAAATCATATTATAAAATTATAAACAGTGAGCGGCATCTAGTAATGCATCACTGCTACCCAAATAATAATAAGATCGGTGATTCGATACAACCTTTTCGTGACCAATGTCTCAATGTAATTTAATCCTTTTAACCTTATATCCTAGATTAAACTCGAGGCATGGAATGTGTCATACTCTTCATAATTTAATCTGAGTTTTCTTGATCAATGAGTAGACTATATGAAACAAATCAATATTTGAGAATGACCATGCATTTCATAGTCCTACTCAATCAAGAGGCCTATGGATATCACCCCTAATATATAGGAGGGTTAAATTCCATCTAGATCACTCATATTCCTCACACGATTCATGATGTACCCAATAATCACCTTTATTGTCCACCCTATTAAAGGTGACATTTGATGATATCAAAGTACACAAATTCTCGTGTAATAATATAGTGACTTCAGGTCGAAGGATCATTACATCATTGTCACTATAAGAATTTCTTATGACACTTTGCATAATGCTCCATGTAGAATTCTCATGGTGGGTCAGTCCAGTTCATTGTTCTCTAACATGTACCTATGCATTGACTCAAATATCTCATATATTTATGACCAATGAGATTTGGCCGTCAGTCAATCCACATACTAGTCTCAATGCATCATTGTTGTCCCATTAACAATGATACTCGACTAGGGACATTTAAGAACAATGATACTAATTATAATTATATAATCTCATGTTCAAGTCACATACTTAAAGCTATATAATTCGTATCATTATTCTAAGGGCTTTTATTATGTTAACATTTATATAACGCAGTAAATGAAATCATAATAAAATAATCCATTTATTCAATCAAATATAATATCAAAAATGTTAAGCAATTACATCAAATAATTAGCCTCTAGGGCATAAACTTTAACACTCAACTCAGTCAACAATTGTCAAGGATCGTAGAGTATGCTTAAGATCGTAGAGCTCACTCGACGATCATCAAGCCAAGAATCGTAGAGCTTACTCAACGACTTTCAATCCAAGGATCGCAGAAAATTCCTCAATCGTAAAGACAACTCTACGAAAAACAAAAGAATCGTTGTGCAACTAAGGATCGTAAAGCTCTGAGGAAGTAAGGGTAAAATGGTCATCAACCAACTGGAATGATCCTATCAGAACTTGACACGTATCTCAGCAAACATAGAGGGAAGTTTTAAATACTTTGAAAACTGCACGTCGTTCATTTCTTCAAAGTTCAAAAATCTATATCTCTCTCTCCTTTCTCTCTCAATCCCGAACCCTAAGTTATCATTTCTCAGATAAACCGTTCTTCTCGTTTCAGAAAATCTATCAAATGGCACCTGCTCAAGTTATTTCTGGAAATGAGCTCAACTTTGAAGCCTTCGATACAGCAGATAAGCAGTTCAAAAGAATAATCCAGTTGCTAGATAAAGCTGGACTGCGAGAAGCGTTGGGGACAAATACAAGGATTCTAGCAAAGCTTGTTCGAGAGTTCTACGTAAAAGGATCCTATGCTAACGGAACTCTAAACACCACTGTAAAAGGGGTTCAGCTCAGCCTCACTGCCGAAGAATTCAACCTAGCCCTAGGTTTTAAGCAAGGGGGCCTAACATCTCTAAGTATGGTAAGCACCGAAGAAGGGCTGAGAAGAATGCACCATCAAAAGAATCCAGGACTGAAAGGGTTGAAGAAGAAAGAATTTCCTCCGAAATACGAGTTTTTAGCTGGTGTTGTAGGAAAATGCCTCCTCTGTAAAAGATTCAGCCCATGACTCAGTCAGTGAGATACAGCTGAAAATAATGACAGCCATAGTCAAAAAGACAAACATCAACTATGGCTCCTTGCTGTTGGAATGGATAGGGAATTGGGTCCTAAATACAGAAAAGGCTAAGGGGACCAGAAAAATGTTCTATGGAAGATTCATCAGCATTCTCCTTAGATCATCATTGGGGGATTTAATTGAGCATGATGAAGGAGAAGCCCTCAATACCAACAAAAGGATTACCCAGAAACTCTTTGACAACTGGAGGAGGAACCCAGTTGAAAATAGGAAACTATCTCGGTCAGGGGATAGTGAAGGAACGCAGAGTGGTGTAGGGCCATCACTTCTGAAGAACACTCCTGCTGAAGAAGAATCTCAGGAGGTCAGCAGGCATTCTCCGGGTCTTGTCAGAAGAAGGAAAGGAAAAAGAGCTCTTGAGCTTGAAGAACCTCAAGGATCTTCAAATGAGGTTCCTGTTACTGCTCCTGAAGAAAAGGCTGCCTCAGGGGATGAAAGTTTAGATCTGCGAAGAGAGACTCGTAGCAAATATGAGGCTGAAGAGGTCATTCCAAA